>JAOXNO010000008.1:1887639-1921119 GCA_028565335.1 Limnodromus scolopaceus
ATTCCAGTTGTGGCCTCACCAGTGCAGAGCAGAGGGGGAGAATGACCTCCCTCCACCTACTGGCCACACTCTTCCCTCCGCAGCCCAGGATTCCATTGGCCCTCTTGGTGACAAGGGCACATTGCTGGCTCATGGATAATTTACTATCTACCAGGACCCCCAGATCTTCTTCTCCTCCTCAGAACTGCTTTCCAGCAGGGAAAGTCTGAGCTTTGCTCAGGCCTACCGGAAAGCCCTGTGGTGAGGAAACGGAGGTACCCTGCTAGAGCTGTGAGCCGCTATTGTGTTATACTCCCCACAGCACAACTCCCTCTTAACCGACAAGCAGAAGGACCGAGCCGGGATCACTGCAGGTAAGTGACCCCACTGCTATTCAGCTGGAGCTAAACTCTCAAGGGGCCACAACAATTCACTCTGTGGATGTGGCACAGAGAAAAGGCTGTCCCACACTGAGCTGTACACTCGTCAGCGCATTAACATTAATTAATCCTCTGATCTGATAGAAGCTGAGGGTAATACGGTGATCAGGTTATCTAGGAAGAGCAGTTTTGGGGTGAATATACAACTCACACCCAGAATCCACAGGTTGCCCATGTAACTTTGTTCAAGTTACTTATTCCCTTGGTGTTTCAGATCCCATCAATGCTTTTCATTTCCTTCCTAATTAGATGCTAAACTATTCAGGATAAGAAAGTGATCCTTCCAGATGTGTGCACATAATACCTAACACAATGAGACTGACACCTTTATAGTGCCTTCTAGATTCTAGATAAGTAATAAAGGTATCACATGGGTCTTGTAGAGGAACACAATAGTCCTCTAGGTCTCCATGGCATGACACCACACGAAGAAAGAGCAAGAAAAATAGAAAGTTTCTGTGTGTTTCCTTGAGAGAAAAGAATCTTTAAAAATCCCTGTTATCCCATACCCAACAGCTGGATAAGAGAATTCCAACACACACACCCTAACTCCAAAGCTGAGCCTAAGAGCTGGCAGAGGAACACGTGCCCCAGGAGGTAACTTACAAAAGGGTTTCCTTTGTTTTTTCTGTAAACAAGATTTCACGTATCTCTCCAGTTCTCGTAAAGTTGTGGGCTTCAATGTTTCAAAATCTATTTCTATCTCGTCGGGATTGGAGTCTCTGAGAGAAGGTTCCCGTGACTGGATGATGTGCACCACCCTGCCTAGCTTCTCCCCTGGCAGGCGGTTGATGTCCAAGCTGAGCTGTCGTTTCTCATCATAGGTCATGGGCAGACCTTCCTCCTCCTCGTCTGAATCGTAGGTTGCAGATGCCTGTTTGCCTCCTTTCTTGGGCTGCCTGAGGGGGTTGGCAAGCACAGAAACACTCATGGGTATGTAGAAGCAATTGACTTTTTTTTCTACGCCCCCCTCGTAACAAACATCCCAATGCTCTTGGCTTTGAACCTCCAGCCAGATGGCTTGAACAGCACCACAATTTCTGAAAAAGTTCAGAAATCTGAGATCAGCTGTTCTACTCCCATTATATCTTAGCCCTGTGAGGCATGACAACCAGCCCATGTAGCAGCAGGAGGGCAGCAATGAAACGGCACGTTCTCGGTGGCTGTGCAAAACGCAGAAAGCAAAACCTTATCTGAGAGTGATCAGGCAGGGATTCTGAGAGAGTTGGACAGTAGAAATATGATGGTTCCACTGCCAGCTCTCACTTAAAGATTCCCTAGAGTTGTCTGGGAATGGGGACACTATTCAACAGTGAATTAACTGCTCTGACAACTGAGCTTCACTGGGAATTCAACAGGGACAGGAAAACTGGGTTGGAAGCTCTTGGCACTCCCCTTAAGGCAACCTCCTTACCTGTTAGCTGTGGTTGTGCTGTTTGCTTTCTTAGCTGGGGCTTTCTTCTGTTGTGTTTGTTTTGGTGGTTGAGCCACCTTGGGTTTCTTCTCCTCCTCAGGTTTTACTTTGTGCTTTTCTTTTTCCTTCTCTTTATCTTTCTTTTTCTTCTCTTTTTCCTTCTTCTCTTTTTTTTTCTTTGGTTTGTTCACTGGCGCTTGCGACAATGCAGCAAGCTGCTCGTGGACGGCCTTTAGCTGGGGGAGAACAGTGAAAAAACAAATCAGACTTCAAGGCAAGGTAACCGATGCCTCCGCACACCCTTCCTCTAGATTCCAATGTGTAAGTATATCCCAAAGTCAGTGGTCAAGCAGTCTAGTGATTGAACTCAGAAGACTTTGATTTGAAATTCTTTTAAAAAAAAAAATGCAGTTCAAGGATGCAGAAGTTGACTCAAATGAAAACATCATTCTTGTTTTATATAGGCAAATAAAAATTAAGCTTAATAGCTCTGTATAGAGTGCTGACAACCTGGCCTCTGGAATCCTGGGTTAACTTCTTGGCTCTCCTACTGGCTTGAGACACCAGGTAAGCTATTTTATTAATGCTTTGTTATATTATGGTAGCACATAGAAGCACTGTAGCATCTGACATTGTGTGTCTGCATGATAAGAAAGGCTATGGCTTAATTGAAAGGCTATGGCTTAATTGTCTGTAACACAACAGTCAAAACAGCTCAGTTCTACAGAGGGGGATGCAGGGGGACAATATCCCACAGGAAGCCTGTGACAGATATCACTGTGCCTGAGCTGTCATACAGAATGGGGGTCCCTGTTCTTCCCAGATCCCTAGTATTGTCTACACCTTCATTTGTGCTCTAGAAGGAATCACAGAGCATCAACACCACAAACTGCTACCTTGAAGAGAATTAACATTAAATCTAACATGCACTTATTTCACAGCTGAGCATTTTTCCCCTTTAGCTGGCAGAAGGGGAGATTGCTTTGCCACATCGCAGCCTCGAGGGGATTTTTAAGAACAAAATTAAACCCTTTCTACTGCACAGACACGGAGACACAGCTTGGCTCTTGCCATACCTGCTCCTGGAGCTCTGCCAGCCGAGTCGCCCGCTCTTCTTCCGAGTCTGAGCTATCCGAGTCTGAGGAGCTCTCCTCGCTGCTGTGACTGCTCTCTGTGCTTTTGCTCACCACTGGTGCTGTTGGGGGAGGCGGAGGTGGGGCCTCTGCAGGCTCATCGGGCATTTTTGCGAACCTCATCTCAAAGACATCCTACAAAAAGGGGGAAAAACTGGTTATAAATGCCACAAAGACCTCACTCTGGCCTTTTAAACACACCAGACACCCCACCGCGGGCCAGGGTCTTACTGCACTACACAAAGTGCTGGACAAGTAAACAATAATGTACAGCTGGGCAGACATATTCTGTAAGCCCAAGAAAATTCTCCCATTACTTTATACAGCAAGGATTATAGCATAATCCATAATAAAATAACATTTTAGGCATTTTGGGAGCAGAATGTGGTATTGGGCCATGCCATGTGAAGAGCACAACAGTTCTGCAGCAGAGAACATGGCTCTTCCCAAGGGCTGGAGGAATCACTGACTCTCCCTTGTTGGTGCCAAGAGCAGATCCACGCTTGGATCTCTGAACCGACACCTTGTAGCTGAACTAAACTAAGATGCATTTACCAACACCTTTACCTGGAGCTTCCTGGCCATGGCTACCACTTCGTGGTCTGGAGGATTGTACTTGTAACAATTAGAGAACATTAACCGAATATCTGCTGCAAAACCTTGTGCATCCTGGTATTCCCGACTGTCCATTTTTTTCTGCAAACAAACAAGCCAAAGGGAAAGGGGAGAAAAAGCCATAAGCAAAAGGCATTTGTAGCAACGGCATGGAGGACATGTGCATCTTGGAGACAGCTCAAAACAGCCCCAAAAAATCACATTTATCAAAGAGAACAGTAGTTTGATCTGGCTTATTGGTTCCTAAATAACATTCAGAGTTTCTGCTTTTTAAAACAAGCAAGCAAACAAACACCAGACAACCAAAGAAGCTGATATTGCTCTGTAAGAGCTTAAACATTTTAAGATTCCAAATTTGGGTTGTTTTCTAAGTACTGCTATATAAATCTGTCAGGGTTCACATTGTATCAGAAAATAAAGTCGTTTAGAACAAGGGTTTGCTGGATCAGAAGCTAATGTAAGCAAGGATCATGGACAGGAAGGGCAAGAGTCAACAACCAACCAAGTTACAATTACAGCAGTACCTTAAGCGTGTAATTCTACGTGCTGCTTGGGGATATTTCGGATTTACAGATCTGAAAGGGCAGAGAAGATCATGACCATCTAACTCTGGCTTCCTGCTAACACGGGGCGTGAATTTTGCTTGGCGATTCCTACAGCAAGACAGGCCTTTACACTTCAACTATAAACCTACTCTTGATTTAAAAGTTCAACTGACAGACTGGATACAGAACTCACCCTTTATGAACCTATCCATAATGTTATTTCCTAGTGTAGTGAAGGTAAGTAGCAGGAGCTAAATATTTGTACCTTGTTCCTTTCTCTTATTTTTCAGCTCTCACTTTCATCCACTTCTCTTGCTGTTTGGGACTGAATGACTTGGATTTAGAGAAAAGTTGATAGCATTCCTAGAACTTAATTGATTTTACACATATATTACTACTTCATATAAAAACTTAGCTCCAATTACTCCTACCAAAAGGAAAAAGAAGCTAACACTAGATTTCATTTGCATTTAAAAGACATTGGGTTTAAAGAAATTCTCTATTTGCCAAGTGCTTTTCTATGTCTGGTGCACCTGTATCCCCCAGCGAAGGGATGGGGCTGCCAGGCAGACAGGCTGCAAACAGCATCGGGGAGACACGACCCCCCCATCCAAGGCGAAAGCAAGGGCTGCTCTGGGTCTGTGACCCACCCTGGAAGCCTTAACGCAAGCAAAATTCCCATTTATTCAACAGAAGCTCCTGATATTTCACAGCTATATGTCAGACCTTGTAACCACCTTGAAACACTGCAATGACTCCTAAAGCCGTTTTGATTCTGAATAGGGCAGAATTTCACCTCCAGGGACGGCGTTTCGGAGGGACCTGCACACAGGGTGGTGACATTCCTGCAGCCTTACTCCCTTGCTGCACTGCAGCCAAAAATCTGTCCAACTTCCCTCATGAAACCTCATTCTCTTGGTGAATAAACTAAGGGAAAGCCTCTGAGCCGCAGCACAAAGGCAGAAAGGGAAATAGGTTTGTGTTTCTCCTGTTTGAAGGAGAACTGGCCTTGTTTGAAAAACGTCTCAGGCCAATTCCAAAGCAAAACATATGTTCGAACGAAAGAGCCCATTTATTTTAAATTATGTCTTACTGCCTGAAAGACTTTTTTTGATGCACTTATATTTGTTTGGCACATTCAATGGCTGATCACTGCTTATGAAATACATTTCAGCGTCTGAAGCTTTGCTTTCATCCAAACCCAACAGTTTTCTAGACATCAGTTTTAATCTGTGTTTTTTTGTTTTCTTGTAAAGGATAATTAACTTATCAAAAGAAAAAAAAAAGAACTTTATATCGGTGGGCTGGAATATCTTTGTTTATAAATTCACTTTGAGATATCCAGCTGCTTATAAAAGTTATTACATTTACAATTGCAAAGCAGGAGTCAGCCAGGAGGCCTGGCAGAGGTGCTAGAAGGCCAGTTAGTCCATTCTCTGCCTATGAAATACCTACCACAGCAATCTCATTTTCCCCTCAACAATCAAACCAATTGTTTAATATTCTTTAACGTGCAAAAATTAGATTCCTAATGTCCAATGTATCTCTTGCTCTAAAGTAAGCCTTGACCTGCCCACAGAGGATGCAGAGAAAACTTTGTTCCCCCGTTGCAGCAATCTTTTACATGTTTGAAGACCTCTAACATCTCCTCTTTCCATTTTCTCCTCTCCAAAACTGAACTGGGCATCGATCTGTCCTCAAAGCACCAGCCTTGGGGATGGCATCAGGACAGGTGGTGACGAGGGACAGGGCCACACAGGTACAACGACTGTAGCAGAGAAAACTATCTCCACCAGCTAATAAGTACTTAGCCTGACTTCTGGGGGCATAATTGCACCTTACAGAAACTGCCTCAATTAGAGCAGCTGCTTTGTGAAATTGCATTTGTACTCTGAAATAGGTGCAACTAAAGAAAACTTTAAAAACTCCACCACAGAATTTCTCCTCACTTTCAAGACCCTGAGCTCAGCTGCTCTGAAACCACAGCGATTTGCTGCAAGGAAACAAACCAGCGAGCACAGTCAGATCCCTGGAAGTAGCACTTTTTTTCCAAAAGTAAACACCTTGTATAAATCCTCTGATGTGGCAAGGACTGCTGCTTGTTCACCACCCGGGAAACCAAAGGCAGAGACACCCACATGGCTGCTCCTGTGACCTGGCAGCCAGCGGATGGAGTAGGAGAAGAGGTGCTCCAGGTTCTGCCTCAGCTCCATCACGGGCACAGCACCCGGCCTTTCCGCACGCTGAAGCTCCCTCTGAAGCATCACAGAGGGAGACACGAACATACTGCAAGTCACAACAGCCAACCTGCCTCCTCCACCACGCATGCAGAGAAAACAACCTCCAAACCCTGCTGAAGCACACCTCTGCTGGGTACAAAGCCTGAAAAATAATGCTCCTGGACATGAAGGATATTCTCTGAAGAAAAATCAAACCTTGTATAACCAGAGAACCAAAGCGACAAGCAACTAGGTACTGGGGAATCTATTACAGCTGCAGCAATGCTTATGTTCTCCTTTCTCACATAATTCCTTTAAGATTAGTTTGAAAACCATTAGTTGCGCTGCTTTACCACAGCCATTGTCACTTGTGCAGAATTAAATGTAAAACCTTTCAGAGCCACACAGAAAGCCCCTGACACCGGAGAATTACACTGCCTGCAAATGGCAGGTTTCTCTTCCATTCAGTTAACGTATTACAGGCTGCATCTCAGAGAAGTCACACTATGATCTACAGGCCAAGAGCAATGATAATAAAACACTCCATAAAAAAACAATACCAGACAGCACTTCAAACAAGTTTATTAAGAAAAGTACTACCATGTGGAAAGACAAATCCAGAGTCTTTATACGCAGAAGACTCTGGTGGGTCTCCAGTGGAGACCAGTTTTCTGTCCTACGCTAGTCTCCAGCTTTCTGTCCTACACCAGTAAGGTACAGTGGGACAGTATCACCTGCACTTGCAGAGAAAGTGCAGAGGTGTACTCTTCTTAAAAGAATGAGGTTAGGACTATAAAGCCATTTAAGTGTGAAAAAGTTACCAACCCAAGAAATCACACATTTGCACCTAAATTTTGCACAATACAGCACAGAATCTCTTGTAATAAGAAGCCACCTAACCAGATGTGGAAACACCACCTTTGACAGAGTCAGGATTTCACTCTCTCCATCTCTAACCTTACTGCATTCACCCAGAACTTCATCTACCAGGCTGCAGGTATCTGAGACCCACAGCATCCCTAGGAAGCCATGGGAATATGACTGAGAATAGGTCTGAAAGGACTAGGTATACTGACAGTCCCACTAAAACCAGTACAAGAACTGAATGAGTTCATCTGGACATGATCACCCAACGACTTGTCTTCACAAGACTAGCAGAGCAAAGGCTATTAATAACACTTCATCACTCTAATGTGATAACAGAAAGAACAGACGCGCTCAGGAAGAGATGCTTCTTTCCAGCTCAGCCATTTCTGTGAATCAAATATACTTTGAAATTCCTTTAAAGCTACTGTTTATAGACTCTTAGATTTGGACATGCAGCCTATGATAAGCATGGGCCAAGCCACATAGATGGACCTCCAAGCAGGTAGAGAAGAGGAACTCCAATGCAAAAGTGAAGTGAGCAGACCTTGACAGCAAGTCATACAGTTAAAACAATGTATGAGGACTAAGTGAGCCTTTGGCACTGGGCATCCAAAATCAGCAGGATGGCAAATGCACTCCAGTACCAAAACTGAGGAGAGCTTCTTCCTTCCTCATTCACACTCAGAAGCAAGAGAAAATGGAAACTTATGCAAGAAAACACTGAGACATTCCGCTGCCAGCAGAACATTAAAGTCAGGCAGCCAGCTTTGCAAACTACCATGTTCAACCTAGCCATTTCTTCTGCTTTCACCCACTGTATTTCAGGTTCCGTCTTCTTGCCTGTAGTTCAACTCACCCTTGGCCTTGCCCTCTTCTCCTCCCAGGAAATTGCTGTGGGACTTTAACACAGCTCAACTTAATTGCAAGTCAAAACCACTGCACCTTGCACTGGCTTTTGTAATCAACACAAGGGCACTGCAAGCTCAGGAGAAGAACAGTCTCCAAGCCTAGCTCCACCAGAGCCCACTTCCAATGCTTTTGCCAACTTGGAGACTGCCTTTTCTTTACAAACCCCATCAATAATATTACTTAAACAGTGCCTTCCAGATATCTATCCTTACAACAGCCCTGTGAGGTAGGTTAAGTATTATCATCTCTATTTTATGACTGGGAAGACCACAGCACAGAACTGCAGGGAAACTTGCCCAGGATCACAGCATCAAAAGAGCCATTAGAACTCAAGACACTGCTAACTCCTGGTCTAACCCTCAACACACAGACCATGACAACCATTCTTTCACTACTAAATAATGCAACTAAAATAGTCATAAAAATATTGCAGCTGTAGTAAGAACCCTTGCAGCATCACAGCTGAACGACATGGCACATCAGAGCACAACATGTTGCTTCCAGGTACTATGTAGGATTTACCAAGGAATATGACGCAGCTGCCCTTTTGTC
Organism: Limnodromus scolopaceus; assembly: GCA_028565335.1. NCBI lineage: Eukaryota > Metazoa > Chordata > Aves > Charadriiformes > Scolopacidae > Limnodromus > Limnodromus scolopaceus. The sequence goes on from JAOXNO010000008.1 coordinate 1,896,313, forward strand.
GCCTGGGCGTTTAGACAATCCCAGTTGTTGGCTCAGATGGCAGCAAAACACTTCTGGGACGCTAGGGAAAGCTGGCAGAAATACTTCCTGCACACGGAAGAAAGTCTCACCTCCACCAACACTGACTCCAATGGCCAGCGGACAAGCAGAAGGTAACTAGAAAAAACACAGCTTTGCACCATGGATATTTAGGATTCAGAGAAACCTCCCAGTCTACTGGGAGAAACACCTTTAATATTGGACTGTACTAAGCTAAGCTCTTGAAGAGCCAAGCATGAACCGCACAAGCATCACTGTATTTCCTCCCCTTCCCGAGTACCAGGCGATCATCACGTTCCAGTTGGAATTTCTCAGCATGAGCCTATCTGGACCACACATCATGCCAACAAGTAGGCAGGCAGCAGCTTCTGGAAATGGGATACTATCAATTGAATCCTATGAAATACAGCACCTCCTTCTTCTCAGAGCGCAACGCAATCCCAAGGACACAAGTTTAAATAGCCGGACTATCCACAAAGAGGAGAGGATGCCATCATAACAGTCTGCTTTGCAGGGCAGAAAAAAAGACATCCCAGGTTATGGGAAAAAAGAAGAGGGGAAGGAAACAAAATAATAATAAAATATCCAGATGATATCCAACAGGTTCAGTTTTCCACCCTTGTCCCTTCCCCCTCCCCCAGAAGGAGCCAGTCCTCTGCAACCAGAGGGCTGTGACACCCTGCAAAAGAGGTGGTAAATGGGGACGTACTTTAACAGTACTGAGATCCATGGGGTGTTTGATAATATCATGATAGTCATGTAATTCCAAGGCCTCTGCATCAACAGGCTTGTAAAAGGGCCATGCATAGGCTGCATGCTTCTTCGAGAGCATCTCCTTGAGAATGCTGTCACAGTACTTGAGGTGCTCAGAGAGTTTGCCCTTCTTCCCTGCGTGCTGAGGGACCTCTCCGTCTTCAAGGTCTTTCTTTGGTGGTTTGATGGGCCGGCCGCCGCTCTCCCGTCGAGCGATGATTTTGGCCTGCTTGGGGTCCGAGAGGGGCGTGGGCGACTCGCTCCGGCTGGCAGTGATGGCGGAGGTGGTGGGGGTCGTCGTGTCCGCTTTCCGCTTCACTCCCTTTTTCTGAAACAGTAGATGGACAGGCCTCATGAGTACACACCCAGCTCTCGTGCTACGCTAGCAGAAACCTAGCACAATTCATCCGTATTTTTGAAATCTCCCTGTCCTCTTGACAGAAAATACAATAATTTCACTGGGATAAATTGGACTTGCAACTAGAGGCTTCAACACACAATTCAGTGACTACAACATGATGTATTATTACATGTCACCTGAGCCACAGTAACCAGCCATTTGCACATCTCCAACCCAACCCCAGACATGATGCAAAATCTGTTAGCTCTATGTATTTCACTGAGATTTAAACTAAGGACTCTTACCTCATGTTTGCCAAGGGAAAGGAGTGCGCCCAGTCGATTACTGCAGCTCAGCTGATGCATCGTGACTTAGTAAGTGTCAGTAACTTAACCACATGTCTGAGTCCCCAGTGGCAGGATCAGGCTATAAGTTCTGAACCAAAGCATATTAATCACCAAAGACCCATGAGCCCTCAACTCCCTTGTATTTAGTGGGTGTGCTAAGGTAGATTGCTTATTATGGACAAGAGCAAGAATTTCATGGTTTTGCCTTAAGCAAATAAAACCTCTCTCCTGTAAGTTCAAGCTGTGACTGTCCAGTCACCTTGCTCTCATGCTCTTATAAAGGATTTATTTCTCTGGGGAGAGAGAGAAAGGGGAAACAAAAAATTCCTTAGGGAAATCCTAAGTAAATCTCAAGCAGAATTAATTTTGCAGTATGCATTTGGCAAACTCACTTCTGGGTTCATCCTTGAGTTTTGAAATTAAATTGATTCTCAGAAGCAAGATATTTGGACAGAAACTAAAGTATGAGACAGGCTTCTTAGGAGTACAGCTTAGCTTGCAAGAAGATCTGCCTTACAATTTCTCTCGTAATTCCCAAACTGTAAGGTTAAATAAGCAAAACAATTCTGTGGCTCTGCTGGCCCATGCAACTTCACATCAGAGGACACCAATACTGCAGCAGTTCATTTCCCAGTTTAGAGAAAAAAAAAAAAAAAGCAAGCTTTCTCTGAGCCACACTTTCACAATTTTTAAAGCAAAACACAGCTTGCCAGGAAAAATCCAATTATTTAGAGCAATGTTTTCATTTACCCATAAATTAGCATAGTAAATAGCGAAACACCAATGGCAACTCCCAGAAGATTACTCAGTGAGGAAGACAGAACTAATGCACCCAAAACCTGCAGGCAACATCAGTCTCCTCCAACTGGAGTGACAGGCTTGTCTTGAACTGGTTTATGACAGAGGAACATTCCTAGTTCTGGAATCTGCAAGCCTTAAAGGAATAGCCCCAGTGAAATCAGGGGGGGCAGTTACAGAGGGAAGAGATGCTTTGATTTGTATGGTGCCAAATGGGGGAAACCTCCAACAGCCTTCTGGTTCGTGGAGCATCAGCTCTGGCTCAGGCTGTGGTCAGATGAGAGCTTGTAACCAAGTTGGAGCAATTACAGTTGACATCACCTTAGCTGGGGTGCGGTAAAACTGGCAAAACTTTTCTCAACCCTCTCAAACTCGACAGCAAGCACTTTGAGCATACCCCAAAGGAACAACGATGGCCAGAGAGGCAAGGAGTCAAATATGAAGAGAAGGGACACACATAACCAGCAGTGAGGGGATGATAATAAAGCACTGCTTAGCTTTATTGCCTTCTGAAGTGGAAGGGGTCGAGTTCTCCATTTACCTTGACTACCGGTGGCGTAGGAGGCACCACGGGCATTATCGGCGCAGCAGGCGGAGGGGGAGCAGCGGCAGGAGGGGCAGTGACAGGCGGGACATTAGCAGTGATGGTTGGCACAGGGGTGGCAGCAATGACGGGCGTCTGGGAGACGGCTGGAGGGACGTTCTGGAACGGGGCCGGCGGGGAGACGGAAGACACGGCCACTGCTTGCTGCGCTCCTTTCAAAGGACAAAGTGAAAACACGCTGCAATGTACTGATGGTTACAAGTGCCCACAAGACATTGGTAACAAAGTGACACTAGCGCCACCGGACTGTGTAATCATGGGCTTAGCAAAAGGCTCCCAGTCCAGGGCCACAGAAAGAACACAAAGGACACAGTGTGATTTGCTTGGTTTCGTTACCCAGGGATCAACAAAAAATGAGAAACCACTGACCTAAGTCCTTGTACCACAAGCACAAAATATGTCAGGATTTGCACAAGAGGTGTGTTGCTCTGGGACAGTCTTCACCCCTCTGGTGCTCTGAGAGCTGCCCTGAGCTCAGCAAAAGAGAGGAGCTCAAGGAGACAGAGTGGATAGAAACAGCTCTTTTGGACAGTGCTGTCCTCCACAGGCCTCAGTCTGGGAGTGTTTTTACTCTGCATGACAAATGGTAACATCCACTCCCCTACTGCCGAAGCACTTCACATTTGCCACAAGTTATTCAGCAAAAGAAACAGAGCTGGGAGCAGAGCCTAAGTCTCCTGATAGCCAGGCAAACCTCTCTTATGTTAGACCTGCACTGTTAAAGAACTGACTACTAGTGTAAAGTTAAGGGGGACAAATCTACTAACAAGCAAAGCAGCAATAGTCCTCTATGTTTTTGTAGCAGCTTTTATCAAAGGATGCTGAAAAGACACATCATCACAAATTTGTCTGAGCTTGGATGAAGTTGTAGCTCCATTTGGCACCTGATGTGTGGGAAGACAAAGAGGAACAGTTGACTTTCCCAGAGCAACAGTTAGACCTTGTTTATAGAAAAAAAAAAATTGCAACAGTTTAATTCAGCCCACACAGGTTCCTTTATGAACCGTTTTACCATGCTTACAGATGTTCTAGTCCTAAATCCATTTAAAATCAATTCTAAGTAAGCTCAACTAAACTTAGCTTCTACTGATACACAGTGGCCTACGCAGCATTTCGCAATGGCTTAATAAAATCCTTTCTGTTGATCAAAATTTATTCTACGATGTTACAACCACGCGTGCAAAAGAAGAATGTTATATGGGGTTTAGGGGATTGACAAGATTTAAGTCTAAGTTTCTACTGCGTCAGACTTTTGCCAGGCCCTCGGGTGAGCTGCATAAATCCAGGTCTACAAAGGCATTCCACACCATGGCCTGTCTAACTACCTTGCCTCTTCTGGCCTTGGTTTCTTCTTTGCATACAGGAAGCAAGAGTATTGCCCTCCCTCACTGAAGTGCTGCACGGATGGACAAGTCACAGATGGTAACACATTTGTGTGACAAATGCAGAGTGGTGTTAAGACAGACAAGACCTGAAACATTGGGTGAACCTTATCTAGACATCTCACACCTTCCTCTGCTGCTTTAACCATTAGACTACATGCTCCTTTCCTACCCTCTTCATCGTTTGCAAAGCCAGGCAGCTCGGAAGGTGGGTCAGGCCTCAGCATCAGGTTTGTAACATTTCCTGTCACTGGATGGGGTTATTACCTGCACTCTGTGTGCCCGCTGACGGCTTGCGACCTTTGCCTTTAGGAACTGGGGGTAATAATTCGACTTCCTCCTGAGGCATCTGGGCCACCTTCTGCAGAAATATCTTCTCCAGGGCTTGGGCCATGAGGACGATGTCGTCTGTGGGCTGCAGAAAGAAGAATGGAAGCCCATGCTGTATTATCCACATATTTGAAGCAGAGAGGTTCAAGATCAGGGTTTGAAATCCCCGGTGACACTGCCCTTCAAATAAATGATGGTATCCAAGCTCCAACAATAAACAGACTGGCTCTTCTCCCTCCTTGCATGCGACCCTCCTGCTCTTCTGTTCTACTCTAGCATGCAATAATTACAGCCTCTGAGTACCCTGCATTCGGAGAGTTATCAGGACTTTCAGTAGGAGCCTGATAACTAGCATCCTGTGCAACAGTGTGGAAACAGCAAAATGGAACAGATGAGTTGTCCTCCTCTGCTTGCCAGCAGGTCCAAGAGAAGAGTGTAAACACATAGTCTGTGGCTCAAACCAATTAATTTGTTTATTTCAGCTTGTTCTCCAGTATGGGTCAATGATGACAAACCATTGTAGAAAACATAATACAAACAATACAGGCTTTTAATAACCTAACAAAACAGCAGACAAGCCAAACCCAAAATAATAATAAGCAATCTAAAGGTGCGCAAGTAAGGACAAGACATAGGCAAAGAACCAAGTTACAATTCCTGAACTGCTCTCTAAGACATACTGTTTACTGCTAGACAGCCTGTGTAACACACAGCACTAACACCCCACATAGCACCCACAAAGCACTGCACAAACTTTAACCCATCTTAAAGAACTCCTAACTGGAAAGAAAAAGGAGTAAAAACTTGCTACATAACTCCAAAGCAGAAATCTATCTATAATTAAAAGGCACATTTGCCGTTTTAACTACTCTGGGGGAAAAAAAGACCCAGCACAAAGACAGCTTTGTGCATTTCAAGTAATGTGGTTGCAATTAGTGGCATTTCAAATCCTTGTAAGGCGGGCCCGGAGCACAGCAGAGCTGGCTCTGCTCAAAACCTGCACTATAAGGCTTGTAGGTGGGTCTTTTCTAGGCAGTACCCCAGCTAGAGGCTTGTCTGGGCTCTTTACCTTGTTATAAATGTAACAATTTGTAAACATGGTGTTGAAATCCTGCATACATTCACTGGCACTCCAGTAATAGTTATGTTCCAGGCGCTTCTTAATCGTTCCCATGTCCATGGGGTTTTTTATTATTTTGTGATAATCCTGTTGGAGAAACAGAAAAGATGTTACATCTCCTGATATGTACAAAGAGTGTTGTTCCCACCTCCCTTTAAGTCCCACTTTTCTCTTCATTCCTCCTCCCCAAAAACACATCCCCATTTTTTTGTGCAAGTATCATCCTTACTCACATTTATTTTCTAATTTATAGCCTTTTAGTCTATTATTATTATTATGAACTTGTCTACAAAGCACCAGAACTCCTTCCACAACCACCAACCTTCCACAAGTCCCTCTGATAGACACTCTAACACAAACACAAACGGCTACTTGGACATTATATATGTTTATATTTATGGCTGGACTGGGAAGGTGGTAACCACAGTATGTGGAGGAAAATATGCTTTTTGAGCAATTCTCCCTGGAAGCTGTTTGGAGCCCTGATACCTCTTAGGAGGCCCTAGGTGCCACAGAGTGGAGAGGTGTCACAGCTGACAGCTAGACTGACATGCAGTGATGCTCTTCATGCTCCTGTGGGACCAAAGTGACAGCAGCAGGCTCAGCATGGCTTTGGCAGGGTATTCAGCTCAATGGCCAACTGGCTGCAGTCTGAGAAACAGCATTTCTGCCTCCCTTTTTAAAAGGCTGCCTCTAGCACTCAGAGAAATTCAGAGCCAGCACCAGCTAAGACTGTGCTAAAACTTTGAGTCTCTATTTTAAAGGTATTTCAGCCCTTAAAAGGCTCCCACATGTTAACCCAGTTTCTCTCTGAGCTGGTCTCAAGCATCTGCAGAGGCTGTGATTAGCCTGGAGACGCTGCAGGCATGCCAGGTTGTACACTGTCATTTTCTCATTCTGGAGAAAAGCAGAAGCCCTCTTGCTGCATGTGCACACGAAGCCACCGGCCATGCTCTGAGCCCAGCCCTCGAGCATGACCCAAGACAGCAATATTTCCAGGCAAGGCAGGTGAGGGCAGAAAAGGCAATCCTGCTGGCTACTAGTTCAGATTTAGAGCACACCTGAAAAACAACTATTTTTCCAACTGACTCCTCCTTTAAATTTTCTGGTAATCTGCCCTAAAACCACTTCAAAATGCCTCACTGAGAAACTAAACCCACAAAAAGACACAAAGGAGCACAGACCTGGAGAAATACTATACAGGCATTAAGTGCTTTACCCTTGGCCAACACTTTAAATAGTACCCATCAACAACATTATAGACTTCAAAAGACTCCTGGTTCAGTCCATAACATTGGGTTATAACCTGCAGTAACCAGAGGTCTCCTGACCTTGCATCCCAGAACCATGCACCCTCAGATCCTACATGCAACCCTCTTGCTCAAAGCAGCCAGAGTTAATCTGCAAGGGGCTGCCTGGCTGAGCAAAGAGGGTGGAGGAGACTTGAAAAGTGTGTGGCTCTGATTCGTGGAAGAAAGCAGCTTAGTAAATTTTGATCATTTACGAATAACCAGGCTATATCCTGTACTATCTCGTCTGACAGAGAATATATCATCAGCCACAGGAGTTAGATGGGTAAATGCAACTGTTCTGTTATTTCTACTTCCAATACAGCATTAGAAAATATCTAGCTTCAGAGTATCCTTGGTAATTAGCTTCTCCTGTCTTCCTCAACCTGAATTCAACGGCAAATCAAGGAAAGCCTATTGGAAAAACAAGTTACATTGAGGCCAATGCCAAATGCTGAGAAGAGTGTGGGCTTCAAAGCTCTCACTCAAACTGGACAGAGGTGGGGTAAGGGGTGAAGACACTTAAAAGTAACCAGAGACAAGCCACAAGCAAGAACTATGCTTCAGATGCTCTAGGACAGCTTGCCTGTATGCTCTTCTTTTTCCTCACTAAGTGAGAAGTAGTTTTTCCCTTCCGAGACCTGCACCTCTCCAGCTCCCAAAGACATCATCTTCTAATTCAGCGAGTCTAAGAGGACTCAAGGAAATTCCCCAAAGCAACCTAATGATTCTGATCCAGTGATCAGAAAACTGACCTCACCAACACAAAGCTTTCAAGGAACAGAATACTGAGCCGAAGATGATAGTTACTTACCGGCAAATTCAATTTAATTGCATCAACAGGTTGGTAGAAAGGCCAAGCAAACTGATGCTTCCACAAGGTCTTTACCACAACATTTTGCATATATTGCAACTGGTTGGTCTTCCGGCCAGGCTTATTAGGATTAGTGACCTCCGGAGGTGGCGGATTCACAGGGCCCTGAGGAGCCTGGATTGCTGATGTGACTGTCGACATTTTCCTGCTCTTGCTCTCACTCGCTGTCACGGCAGCAGCGACTGGGAGATTTTCTTTCTTCCTTTATGCTCCCTGAACGGGACTGACATCCCATTTCCAGGGTCCGACCATACAACCTAGATCAAATGAGCGGAAGAGGACAATGTGTAAACACAGATACTCACTCGAAGTAGGCACGTTCAATCAGCAGAAATGTCTTAACTCAGGCTCTTTACTCCATCTGCTTCGTTCCCTTGTAACATACTTTATCTTGATGACGGGCACAGTTTAAGACCCAAGAGACAGTGGAACAGCAGTTCTCAAATTCAAAGCTTGCAGAAAGCCAGTAAGCTTCACAGAACTAGTTCTTGCTGTATCTGCCTCAGAGAGCATTCTTGTGAGAAGAAAACCCATGGGGCAGCATAAAAATACTATTAGGGAACACAGTTAGGATGTAACGCAGAGGTTTCCATGACTGTGCTGACTTGTGCTAGTAAATCCATACCTTGCAGCTCCACAGAAACTTAACTGCACTGTCACTAGACCCATGCTTGCTGCCACTGAGTCAGCTTACAAATCTCCACAAAGGTGCAATGGTTAATCTAAAATCCCATAATCAAGAGCAGATGACAGCTCTCAGAGGACCTTGATCCAGAGAAATAAAAGAAGCAGCAGAGGAAGGTGCTCTGAACAGTTGTGAATGACAGGCATCACCAGAAACATCCTAATTTGGAAGCGATCTGCAGTTTGAATCTCATAAATGTCTTACTATTACCCTGACACATACCTGACTGAGCCCTCAGTTGCGTAAGGGAGTCTCAAGACACAGGCTCAATATAAAGAATAATATTATACTTGTATCCTATGACCTGGCTAAGTGAGCACTGTCACAGTCTCTCTTACAGGCACATATAAAATCCAGAAGAATACTCAAGTTGCATAACTGTATTCTGGTTTTTTTCCAGCAAACTCCAAAGGAAAAAAAATGGTTTAGTATCACTGTGTCTTGTATACCATATGGTAAACAGCTTTGCTATGTCATCTTCCATAAACATTTGATATTTCAATTCGCATCAGGACTGCAGCTACTCTTCTCATGGCAAACAGACCACAATCACTTTCTAGAGGCAAATTATTTCAAGTACGTTCAGAAAGTCACACAAATACTCTCACTGACATATGCTTCTTGCCTGCATAGAGAAACATGTGCAGAGACAGAAGCTGCAGTAATCCAGGAAGGAGGAGGGAGCATTAAGAAATCCCAGGGAAAAAAAACCCACCTCTTCTTTGATACATCCCTAATCATCTCTACTGAATAACTGGACTAAATATAGAACATCAACTTACCCTTTGAGTTGCTGATTAGATGACGGCAAAAAGTAAACACATACCTAGTTTGAGGGAATTTTATAAAAATAGGTATGTACAAACATAAACAGATCTGCAGCAGAGAGGGATGTTTAAATATTGGTCTTCCCAGACTTGCACGAGTAGTGGAGGCATCTGGATCCTGGAGGCCAGCTGCTGCCCCAGCAGCTCCGTAATGAGGAGAACACCCTAGTACCCTGGTGATGCTGTGGCACAGGGACCCATGCCATACAACAGCCGGTGCTCCGGGTGCCACAGCCATCATTCCGCTTGGCTCTCAGGTGTTCCTGGCTCCACAAACCAGATCTGTTTTGTTCTGGTTTTTTTTTTTTTTTTAGAGTTAATTATATAGTTAACTTTTTATCATGCTTCTATAGAAAAATGAAAGTGTTAAAAACCTAAAACAAATCTGTGTGTGAATGTGAGTGCTTATGCATTCAGGGACAGACAAGACCAGTTATGACTCTGCTACCATCCATTCATGAGACCCATTATATTCCACGGATGTAGGAAAAAGCAGAGATGACCGTAGGACTTTCTTGTGCCATGTATATGGGAATATAGAAATAAAGAATAGGGACCCAAAGAATCATGACTCTGCTCCCTATTCTTTGATAACTCAAGAATTACTCAGCTTAGTAGATCAAGAAGGACCAGTGTCTACTCCCCAGCCCTCTCATCCGATCACACTGGTCGTGCTGCTGATGGTAGGCAGGATGATCACCAAGCAGCCAAGAGGGATGGCTCTCATCCTCTGGGCAAAGAATTTCCAAACTAGGATGTTACTTGGGATTTCAGATTTGGAAGAAACCAGGGGAACATTTTCTCCTGATGTTCCATCAACTCAAAGCAGCAGCAGAAATATTGCAAAATGCAATCTTCAGATCAAGGCGGGGCAGGGAGACAAAGAATTAAGAAGAAAAAAAGGTAACTGGGAAGTTTCACTCAGTCTTGCTCTGGGCAGCTCCCTCTGTGGATTTCAGGCCCCAAAGCCACCATCCAAGTGCATGCAACACCGACTGCAGGCCCCTGGTGACCATCACTGAAGCGTTTCGTTTGCTGCCTTCTTGATTAACAACCTGAACTCAATGCAAGATTGACAGGAAATAAAACGCCCACAGAGAGCAATTCCTACTGCTATACAGCATTTCAGTCACAAGTTTGGAATTATGCAGTGTAACTTAAGTCTTCCCTCTAAATAACCTAACGTTAAGTACAATGATTCTCTTTTCATTTTAATTTCCCGATTTCTTCCTACTGTCAAACTGCCTTTGATAGGATATTTTAAAGGTAATTTTTATTAAATCCCAGAACTGTAACTCAAAAAACACAGATCTAGCTCCTACCTCTCCCAAATTCCTTCTCTGACCTTAGCCAAGATGCTCAGTATCTTCACACCACAGCTCCTCATCTGTGCCACGGAGATAGCGATAGTTCCTTTCTGTCTTCATCTGCTCCACCCAGGCAGCCCGGGACATGCACTGCCTCTTCACATGCACGTTCTGATCATCAAGCTTAAATAAGGCTTGCACAGTCCACATAAGAGAAGCGTGTAACAGGCATCAGTGACACAACTCCGAAAGGATTTTAATTAAGAACATTACCAAAAGTAGGAGGGGCAGGATCATGACAGCCAACTCCGCCAGTCCTCTGACAGCTCTTTAACTTGCATGCTCCAACTCATTGGTTATTACAACAAAAAGTGGCTACAAACCTCAAACCTCTTAACAGCACTGTCATTTTAACACTGGATCCTGCAGCTGAAAGCCAGTAACAGCTAACAGGGCTCTCTCGGCGGCACTGGAAGTATCTGTTCCCAGCACAAATGCAGCTTTAACGTGCATGTGCCTCCACTGCACCCTAATTAACCCTTGGTCCATCAGCTCCCTCATCATTTGCTGGGGAAGCTGCTTTGATATCAGATCATTCCTCTGTTTTTCTAAAGTTAAAAATTTGTGTCTATATCCATTCCTTTATTTCTAAAGTTTCAAAATAATATTCTGTTTAAGAACATAAAAAGCAGGATTATGAGGAATTTGGAAGATGAGGGTGCAAATGCTTTGGAATGTCCAAAAGCCTATGACATTGAATTCAGAGAGGCCACAGTCCTGCCTGAGAAATCAGTTGTCAGACCTTAGTTATCAAATGAAGAAAATGAGAGGCATGACCATCTGACAGCCCCATTTACCACACAAATCATCCAACACAACAGTTAAGTAGCCTCACGCACACACAAACCAAGCAAGGTTACACAAACTGTCCCATAACTCCAAGTAGAATCAAAATACACAGCTCTAGTCTAAGCACTTCAGCATCTACTGAAATTGTATTAGCTTCAATAATCCTTTAAATCATTAGAGAGCCCAGTTGTGAACCAGGACGTAACTGTACAAGGTAATGTCCAAGCCTGGAATGAAGACTGCCAAAACCAGCCTTGGCACAGATACCACGTGCATCTTCCAGTGAGGGCCCAAGGTTGGACTTCTTTTAGCCCTAGAGTAATAACCTGTTAAATTTCAGTTTTTAAATTATTACTTAATTTTGTTCCTCAGACCTGTAATGTTCAAGTAACAGAAGCTTTTCTTGATTTTTCTGGCTGCATGTGTAGAGTTCTGATATTCCAAAATTAAAATACACCCTTTCGCTGTCACACATGCAGAGCATACACCGCTTCCCACACTCTGCATTTCTTCTCCTTCTTACTCATCCCAGTCTGAGACAATAATTAAAAGCAAAACCCAAACCCAAACTCTCCAATAAATCTTGCTTCTCTGGAGTTCAAGTCTGTTCTTTTGTGCTAAGCTGCAACCTCAGTGTGGCATCCAGCAAAGCTACAGGGTTTGGCTCATCCCCCAGTCAAACCAGCCATCAAAAAAAAAAAAAAAAACCACTCAGTGAAGTTGGAAGGATGTTTTTTTTTTTTTTTAAACTTTTCTTTCATTGAGTTGCTTGCATGGGTCAGTCGGCGGAGAGACTGTTGGCATGGAGAAAACATGTTAATAATTCCCTGTACTAGCAGGATAACATTTTACTCGGCTGATGCAGCCCACAGACTGTCTGCAGTGGTGGAGGCTATTTTAAAAGGAGCTATAAAGCCCCATGAAACGCGCGCTGTGCCAGCGAGCCTGCTGCTTCAGCTAACGGTTCTGCCACTTCCTTTGGCAGGGCTGAACATTTAACGGATGGCTCACTCCCTTGCTGCTCTTCACTCAGTACAGGATGGTATTTGTTTTGATTGCAAAATTAGAAGGTAGCAAGCTTTATGGTAGCATGTGAGCCCAGCAACTCTTTTTTTTTTTTTTCCCTCCCCCTTGGTATAGTATTTCTGCGTGGTTACTTGGACACTGATCAAAAACTGGCACAAATCCAGCCCAGCCAGAAACAGCAATATAAATCTTCCCATCGGGGAAAATTATCAAGTTTAAGAGACTTTCCTTGACCTCATCATTATCTCCACATAATTATTTACGTTACAGTAGCACATGGAGGCTGTGCAGAGACCAGGGTCCCTCAGTACTTGGCACTCTGCAGACACACAGTAAGACTCTGTTCCCGCCTTGAAAAGCTGACGCTCACACCTCATGCTTCACACCGTGAAGTGACCTGCCCGTGGCCACCCAGTAAGGCTGCAGCAGAGCCCTGAGCCCTGACCAGCAGCTGCCCCCGGTTTTAGTAGCCAGCCCGTCAGAGGAACAGCCCCTCGGAAGCAGCGTAGCTCTCACAGGCAAGAAAGGCAGCGACTGAGCCTTTCTGAAGGTTGGATGAAGCCAGCAGCCAGAACCATGCCGAGACAGCAGGGCAGCTGGAGCAGGCATCCTCATGCTGCCGCTCCTCCAAGCACTACTCCCCCGCACAGGCTTCTTGCAACCACCAAAGTAGACACTCGGTCCCTTTTTCATGACAGCAGCAATAGCTAGAAGGTTTTGCCACCATATGCTATTCCCCATATCTCAGAGAAGCAGCAGGCCCATGATCGTCTTGCCCAGACTGTCTTAGAACTGCAGGAGAGGTTTAGTGCACTGCAGCACCTCAACACAACCTGAAAGTCAGATAAGATAATTGAGGGTTGTACCCATTTCATTCTATGGCTGTAGAAAGTAAGGGCTACACCACTGCTCCTCCAGGCTCCTCAGAAGGAAACAAAGCTGGTGGATGTCCTCCTTTTGCTCCTACTCTGCCTTCCGTTACCTCCACAGCCCCATACAGGAGTTGAATTTCAGGCAGCTTTCACTACCTACCAACTCCATGTCAGCAGGGATGTTCTCTTCAAACACAAGGGATGTGAGATTTGAGACCAAGACTCGAGGACAGACAAGTTGCTTTATCAGCCAACACTGCCCTGGCAGACACACACGCTACACACAATATGCCACCCCCTCAAGACCTGGGGATGAAGCATTTGCACCTGGCTTCACTGCAGGAAAAGGGAATTTGGCTTGAGTGCCCTCGCATCACACTGCAGCTTTGCAGTCTGAAAGTCCATTCAGCCTTCCTCGTTGTCTCCCACATCATTAATTCCACACATCAGAGATGTGCTTTTCATGCATATTATTTTGAGCACAGCCCCAATAACATCCTGAGACTGGGAGATGCAACTGTGTCCTTAACTTACCTCCGCATGAGGGAGGGGAAAAGATCACAGAAGATTAAGTCAGTTCCTTGGCTTTTGACTTGGTTAGTTTAATGTTCATCAGATTATGCAGATGGATTTCCCACCCTTGGTCTCTCCTTGGCTATTATAAGAGCAGGTGTTTCCTCAGTAAGGAGCCTGTGGGTTCCTAACCAGTAGATAAGAATCAGCCAAAAGTAACTGGTAAATTCAAGGGCTTTCGGTTCCGATGCATACTCACTGCTCACTGCAAATCAGGCTGCTGCAAGATGTCTCAAATCATGCTTTCAAACTCAGGGGTTCCCAAAAGTCACTTTATCTTGACTATAAAAGCACTGGGGACTTTTATAAGCACTATTCTAGGCACCTCAAATAAAACGATGGTCTTTCTGATAATTACAGGCCAGAGTATTTCTCTCACAATGTTGCTAATGCCACAGGAAGCACCTTCTGATCAAGTCTGAGCAAGAATTTAGATGCATGTCACATACCTCCTGCAACACGCAAATCATATGGGGCTCAAATGCTTTCTAAAGGCTGCAGTTTCAAGTGAAGGGAGTGATGTTTCACACTATAACAAGTTCATTTTCAAGGATTTAAATTTGCTTTTGAGAACAATTTAAATAACTGGTCTCAGTAATGGATTAGGTATAGTTGATCTTGTTTTGGAGAGGGGAGGACGGAATGACCTCTGGGCATTTCTTGCAGCCCTATATTTTGTGGTCCTCTGAAAACATGGAGGCAGATTTGAACTAGGAGATATGCTGGTTTTTTGCAAGCTTTTGAATTACACACACGTTTGTTAAGGCTACAGGAGGTAGGAAAAGTGCGAGTGGTTAAAAAGCTTACTCTGTGTTGGATTCTTGACTGGAGAAGTTCAGCCAGCTCCGAGACCTGACTCTGCGGTAAGGACTGGACTGAGATTTCTGAAACAAAGTGAACTGCACTTGCAAAAAATCTTCCAGGAAGTACTTCAGCAAATTAACTGGGTGACCTATAATGAAAATGTTAACAAACGCTTAGTTGTAGCAGTGGAAATAAGCATCTATGAACAGGTTTCAGAGTACATAAAGCAGCTGGTGGCTTGCACATCGACATACTGGGAAGACAGAGCCACATCAACAGGATGGGAATGGGTAGGTGCTTCACAGGAAAATGCTAGTGGTTGTGCCTCTCACAAGAAAACACCGAATATACCTTTATGGCAACGTAAAAAACAAAACAAAACAGTGTTGGGCTGTTTCAGCCTTCACTTTTATAACCAAGATTTGGCACAGAAAAGAAAGTGTTTGGGAGAATCACATGCCTGGGCAAAGTCTGCTCGTGCCATTTCTTCCTAGAGGGGAAAGGTGGAGATACAATGAAGTTACCCTTGCATGACCCACAGGGTTGAACCCAGAACATCTCATCATCAGAGGAAAAGCCAGTGAGAAGACAGACATCAGGTTTACAGAGAAAGGAAAGAAGGTGAACCTGCTTCTGAGCATATGCTCTCTCTTATCTAGCGCACCATAACACACTGAATGCTTATTCGGCAATTTCTAGCACGTGTAGGGGTTACCGCAGTCCCCCAAAAGCCCATGTGCAGCAGAAGCCCTGCTGCCTTGGACATTAGACAAAAAGGAAGCTGCAAGGGCGCTGGCGCAGAGCCACATACCATGCGAGCTCCCAACATGTCAGGAGCAGGAGAGGGGGGCAGGAGACCTTAGAGGAGGCAGGAACGTGGCTGAAGGCACATTGGAAGTACAGTGTAAACCACAACACAGACAGCAGCTCAGTCCTCCTCTGTGATTCAGTAACCACTTCAAGCCCCATCCTGCAAAGTGCTAAGCAACTTTCCCCTCTCGATAAGTTGCACAGTTTCTGCGGCTCAGCTCCTCTCCACAGACGGTTTTGCAGACTTATCGCCTACAAGATACAACTAATTGGTCAATCAAGATAAATCTCTTTCTAAGGAACGTTTAGACAGAGACAGCTCTCCTCGCTTTTTGCCCCCTCTACCTTGGTCAGCCCCTTCTCTAGCTGTCCATTAGGGACAGATAAAACGACAAAGGAGGTGAAGTGCTAGGTATCTGGGGCTGAAGAGTCTATTCAGGCCGATCAGACTTGCGGATCCTCACATTGTTGGAGTTACAATAGCTCTGATAGCTGATCTAGTCAATGCTACCCAGGCCCTGGAGATACATCCTCTCGCTGCAGGATTGCTGCAGAATGTGATCCCAGCCGGAGAAATTCTATTGCACAAGCGTTAAGGTGTGCAAGAGCATGGAGATCTTGTTCTTTCATCACTTTTCCTAAAGCACCACACAAAGATAAATTGCAGGCTAGTCAAGAAGAGGAATCCCCATGTTTACGCGATGGTTGGCCAAGGAAGGGAGAACGAGGCACAAATTGGCAAGATACAATGCTCTTAAAAAGAAAAACTAAAAATAATCACAGCGCAGGTCAGTACCACAACCCACCTCCTTCAGTGCCCTGTCTCCTAATTCCCCTCAGTTCATCTATCACTTTACAGCCAAACTTCTCCAAACATGACTTATCCAGTCCATTCACCCTGTGACTCCAGAAATCAGTTTTGCCTATTTCAGGTCAGCAAACCATATTTCAGTTAATTTAAAAAAAAAAAATAAAAACACCAAAAAACCCATACTCTGGCACTGATCCAAGTTTCAGATGATACATGCACAACAGAAACATTTAGGTATACCCACTAAAGCGTAACGTGGCAACACCCGCTCAGACTTCAGAACTCCTAATGGGATTACTGTACATCTACACCCTCGCAGGGTTCTCTTTTTCTGCTTTTTAAAGGATATGATCTGCACAGTTAAACATTTGTGTTCTGAAAAAGAATCTGCCCGTCCCCTTTTTAATCAGCATATGGTGCTCTGTATACTTTTACAGTGTAAGAAAAAAACCTCAGACTCACTCAGTTTGATTCAGCATATAGTGAATAAATTACACATAGTCTTTCCACAACAGATTTGTTATGATTGTTTCTTTTTCTGGACTTTGATTTAAAAAAAAAAAGTTATTTTTTGAAGAAAAGGTGAAAAACAGAAACAAAAAACCAAGAGACTTCCCTGCTGGGCAAAGCATCTCCGAGTTTCTGCTATACCTGCAAAGAATTACAAAAGACAGCTACAGAACAGGATGCTGACACCTCACCTTGGTTCTTGACACCCCACAGTGTAGGCCTGTCAGGTCCCCGCTTGTGAAATAGGGATATCAATATTTCCACTACCATCTACAATTAGTTACAAGTCATTAGTCTTTTCCCATGCAGTTATACACAAACTCCTTCTTAGTGTTATGGTTATGCCAAATTTTAAGGAAAAAAGCAAACACACAGAGGAACCCATATTTACAAGGTGTTCAAATACCATAACTTAGGTTTCCGGAAACACTTTAAGTACAATGCTCATTGTCATCTGAAGAAACTGCAACGCTAAAGCTGCCACCTGCTTTATCCCATTCCCCATACTGCCGAGCTCTTCAAACACGTTTCTAAAAGTTAAACCACAACACCCAAGAGGTCCTTCATGACACCTGTTGGGGAGGGGTTTTTAGATACAGCCAAATTCCACTTCCAACTGAATCTAAGAGGCTACATATAACAGGAAGATTACCTCCTCTTTGAAACTAAGTACAAAAAGTACTCTGAGCACAGTATAAAACATAGAGCCTTTGCAAACAGCATTCAACTCCTATGTATTACCTCTTTGAAGGATTGTTTTCTGCTCTGTGTACCTAATAACCTACACTTCAATTCTTCCTCTCATCACCAGTACTGCATGGCTATATATCAACATTATTAATATCATTTACAAGTGCTACAGATGTTATCCTTACGGGCAGCTCTATGCAAGCATCAACAGAGGGACAGTCTTCTAACAAACAGACATGGATCCGTATGTTAACTTGTTAGAAGCATTTCACAGTACGTAGCAGAACCATCAAAGTGATTCATTAGAGAAAATACCTTCCTTCATCAACAGGCTCCCTCCTTTGTGCACTTCTCGTGCTCCAACACTTTCTCCTACTCAATTTTAGTATTTATTTTATATATTAAAATGATTAAAGTTACTGTTTTGAAAAAGAACAGATTTGTTTTAGGATAAAAATCATTACAAGTCTAGTAAGAACAGATGAGCTGCCGCTGGTTTAAATCATGCTCTGGGTTTACAGCTACTGTAAGTTTCCCAAGCCAAGTCTACCTAAATCAATATATGACAATCAAGTCAGTTTAAGGGGATAACAATGAAATGAAAGTGATTGAATTACCATGACATAAATATACTACTTGTTAGCTGAACCACAGTAACGTTATACTTGGTAATGGGGCAGAGTATATACACCCACCCACCAAGTTAATTATTGCAGCTTAGCCGACAGAGGAGCAGTAATTTGCTGCCATCCCATTTGGGACCACCACTCCTCCCCTACGCCTGTTCCCCTAAACGGGTTGCACCAACTTAGCGTTATCCATTTCCAAATCAATACAAGCGCCTCGTCTTTGACCAAGCACATTGTTCCACAATAACTCCACAGGTTAACTTAAAGCAAATGTAGCCAAACAAGTGCAAAAGGCTGTACGCGGTCTGCTCTTTCAGATGAAAAGCGCCTCGCTCATTTTGCTAAGGTTAGGTAGATCCATAAATTTGCTCAGCTACGCAAGGAAGCTGCAGGTCAGCTAAGGTGTGAATAAACTGTGATAGCGAAACTGCTGTCCCTCCCTGACAGGGCACCAGCACAATTCCCACTGCTCGAGTTTGTGCATCTGATTTAAACTCCCAATCGGTCTGTGAAAAAGGGAAAAAAAATTTGGACCTTAGAGTCTATGACGCCTTCCTACGCAGGGTCAAAGGCTGGTAATTCTGGGGATGAGGAGAAGGTGTTCCTTACGGCCAAACACTCCTGAGGAACGTGGTCTCCCTCCGCACACCCAGAGGAACACCACCATCCCCATGGACTGCTCGGGGCGGACAGACAGGCTCCCAACAGGAGGAGCTCTGCTTCCCCAGGCACAGATCCTGCTGAGAGCTCAACCTCCTGCGCAGGGAGAAAGCACAAGCCCTAAGCCTCTCTTAAAGCTCCTGCATATGGATGAAGCTCAAGTCAAAGGAAGTACAACCAGGACAGCATGGACACATGCATCCTAATTTATTCCCATGTGGCTCATTCCTGCCTGGGAAAGGAACATACTTTCGGCACAGTATCCACGCTCACACAAGCACAGGAAAAAATCTTGGGGGAGCACACCCTCTTTCACATGACATTTTGAGGAGCTGCACTTCATGGTCTGTGAAATAGCATTAAACAGAACTGTGGCACCAACAGAGAAGCTGCAAAAGGCAATGCTTTCCAATAAGGAATGGCATTCTCCGTTATACCCACTCACAATTCTTGCACACATTTACAGAACACATGTGTGCTCGCCCTCTTGCTTTCACTGGAGCCCACAGTCCAGCTCAGTTCACAAACCAGCCTTGGTAAGCAAAAAGGCTGCTACGTCCTACGTCCCCTCCCAGCAAAATCGCACAGTACTGCAAAATTCCACACTGCTTATAGCCAAATCTATCCACCAGTGCAGTTTTAGATAACAGATCTACCTCAGCATGGCCATATTTTGGCAAGAAAGTGACACCCCCAACCCTCTGTAATGTTACACAAGGATAAGTTGCACAGTTGAAAAGACAAAGTTACACAAGGAAAAAAAAAATGTGCCTTTGTTTCAATACAGGTTGGGTTTGGTTACAACATGTGAATCAGTCACACGAAGTGCATCTCTGCTCGTATATTTATGTCTGCAGGGATATCAGTGTGGCTGTAAAGTGCTCCAAGCGTAAACTTCAAGAGTAGAACAGGTCTCAAGGCCAAGAAGGAAAACTGCAATCCTTTTCCGTCTCTGCCTCTCTCTTTTTAAAGGGAAGAATGGAGCAAACAGGATCATTCCCAAAAGTAGAGTCAATCAGAACTGTGTTTAAATCTCAAAGTTTGAAGCTAAATTGAATCAGTTCAGCCAGGGCATTTAGTTCCAGACTGGTCCCCCATGCAGAGAAACGTCACCTCAGATTGCCTTTGCTACACCTGTGGGATGAGAATGTTGAGCCCTGGTCCCAGCAAAGGAGCGAGACAAAGAAACCATCTCCTCTGCCCAGGTTATCCATGTTGCTGTAGTACTTCCAGACATGATGGTGTCTACTTATCAGACTCAAGCTGCAAAGAGACTGAGGCCTGGAAAGGCGTGAAAGGAATCCAAAACAGAGGCGAGTGTTTCTTCAGTCGGTATCTTATCAGTAAGAATGGCAAAAGGAATAAGGACTAGCAGAAAAAGCAGCACATTACAGTGAATTTCCACACTGTTCTCCAGAAGAATTTAAATCCTTCCAATGTCAGCTTTAGCAACAAGTGGGTTAAAGAGTTAGTGTGCCCCAAAGAAAGTTGTCCACCTCCAAAAAGCACTAATGATTGACAAAAACACACTAATGTCACAGTAAGGTACCGTGGAATGAGAAGCTCCAGACACATGCATCCTTCCAAAATGCCCTGACAGCTCACTGAGCAGCGCAGCAAACAATGGCTCCTTCCTAATTCCCAGAACTCTACTGCTTACAATGGTGTTCTGGGCTATTACTGGAGAATAATGTGGCAATTTAAAACAACAAAAAAAAAAACCCAACAAAACAAAACCAACACACACAACAAAACAAAACATACGGTTCATGGTAATGATTGAGAAACCCACTGCGGATTAATGAATTTTGCAAATTAGCAAAGAAAGAGCAACCAGGATTAAAGAGAAACAATCAACAGCACTGAGATGCAAAACACTCTTTGTTCGTTTATTTAGCAAAGTGTAGTTCTGTCTGTGCTGAAAGCACCTGATAGCTCACCAAAGTAGACAGAGAGTAATATATTTTGTAAAAGTAATTAAGCCTTTGAAACATGAGACCTCACTACATCACTCAGTTGCTGCCGAGGAGACCGATTTGACTCCCAAGTTGTTTGTGCTGTCAAGGAGAGCGATCGGGCTCCCAGATTACTCCAGGGAGAAGCAACAAGATTCTAGGAGTGCAGCGGGGCTTTGATGGGAACCAACAACCCACTGCATAAGTGCCCCCTCCCTAAAGTTAAGAGGTAAATATTAAACAGCATCTTTCAGAACTTGTACCAATTAAAAGATTCATCCGTAAAAAATATGGGAAGCCCCAGCCTTTACCAGGGCAAACTGCTTTAACTGTGTGTGCTGCCTTCAGCCCGCTGAGGCTCAGAGGGGGAAGAGACTTAGACTAGATATTAGGAAGAAAATCTTCACTGTGAGGATGGTGAGACACTGGCCCAGAGAATCTGTGGATGCCCCATCCCTGAAGGTGTTCAAGGCCAGGCTGGACCAGGTTGCTCAAAGCCCCATCCAGTGGGAAGTGTCCCAGCCCATGGCAGGGGGTGGGACTGGGTGATCTTTAAGGTTCTTTCCAACCTAAACCATTCTGCAAGACCCTCAGATCAGGCAGGCTGGTTTCCCGGCCTGCAGACCAGGTTTGTGGACACCAAGAACCTCTGTTAAGACTCCCCACCATTTTAAGAGGTGACTGAAGGATGAAGTTTTAAACACATGGTTCTTCATTCAGGAAAGAAGCATTTTGCAGGACTGTTAAGAGCCGTGATTTAAGTCATTGTATCCAGTGCAGTTACAACAGCGCAAAGAACCACCAGCTACAAAGCCTGCAGACACCAACACAACCAGCCTTCTCCAGAGACAGACAGTGAAAGAGCACTGCTGCCGAGCCTGCTTACTGAGCTGGAACATCAGACTTCTTCAATATGCTTTTCTTCTAAATATTTGTTAAATGACAAGAACTAAAGTTCTTTAAAGCACCTCTGTGCTTAAACGACAAAAGTGTTATTTCCAGAAGCAACGAAGCCTAGTTTTTATTTGAAGTTAATGGAACTAACGCTCCAAAGTCAGTTTTGAGAACAAACCTCAGACACTTTTACATCACACGTACATTCTTTCTTAATTTAAACTCTGCACACATCGGTCACTAAAACTAAAAAGCCTTTCACTGGAACAGCTACTGTCACAGCACTGAGCACTTTGTAGGCAGTGAGTACAGAAGACAATATTGCAATCAGGCTTGTGCTGAACATTGAATAAGATTGTTACCCTCTGCCCAACCCTTTTATTAAGCATTGTCTCAAAGCACTAAATGCGTGCACGAGTATTTTTAACCAGTGTGGACTAAAGAGAAAGAAATATACAATCTTAGCATATATTCCTTCCAAAAAGAAAAACAAGGCTTAGAGATGAGGAGTTGACTCTTTCAGCAGGAGCCTCCCAGTGTATTACTAACAACTCTGTAAACTTGTGTGCTACCAAAATCAGACAGAGAGCAGCCCGTGAGTGCTGTCATCTGCAGATTAGGAGGCAGGACTTTGCATTTACAGTACACTCAAGCAGCTGGGTAGTTGTAAGCAACACAGAACGGGTTGGGGTTTTTTTTTGCATATAAAGCAACCAGACTGCTTTGGGGATTTCTTGTTTGTTTTGATTGAGGCACATTTATTCTGCACTTCTCACCCATATACTGCCACACATATGGTAGTCACCAAGCCCTCTAATACCCTGACTTATCACTGTATGAATTAAAGACAAGAGTTTCAGCTTTGAACCTGAATTTCCAATTTAATTTAGAGACACCCTCTCAGCACACTCACATATACTGAACGCATTAAAAATACTAACAAGCATATAAAAAAAACCCCACACTTCTCTATTCCCAGCAAGGAATAGCAGGTGTGCTTTGCTAATTGTGTTACCCCCTAACCGACTATTTACTAGTGTCAGTGAACTAAAGGTGTTCAAAAAAAAAATAAAAATCTAAATGTTCAAAGTATTAGTGAATCCATCATATTTACTTATCCAAAAAAAAGTTTATTTTAGTAACTTTTGATTCCTGAAGACATCGACAGAAAGGTATAGCCACAACTAGAGGATGGTCACAGAACATTTAAGGTGAACCTTAGAGAACCCACGCTCCGCGTTGTCAAAAGTCATTTTCAGTAGGAAACCCCTTCCCTGTTAACACCCTGCAGGACTGAACCATGCAGCTTAAAGACGCGCACAGATCCGCGACCTGAACACTGCAGCTTTGTTAGAAAGTGAAACCAAGCCGGCTACAAATAATGCTCTGTCCCCAGCGCCCTGGGAGGTGCAAAAAAGCAAACAAGTAGTATCGAGGGAGGAAAAAGTACGGCCGAGTTTTGAAGTTTTAACATTTTATTATCTGTAGCATTATTTATAGCGTGACACTTCTATATATAAATCCGCGATCTGCGTTTCTTTTGACACCTAGAAAGCATATCGAGTTTAGGCAGCGAACCCTTGGTTTCCATTTATTTGCGAAAGTTCGGTAAACATCCGATATTTACACGAGCAGAGCAGCTGTATATATACATATAAACACAAATATATGCATGCGGACACGGACAACGCACGAAACGCGCACTTTTCAGCGCATCGTAAGCCGCCTGGGCTCCGACCTTTTTCCAGCTCCACAAACCAGCCAGCCGGGCGGGGGCCCAGGGAAATGGCCGGGACCAGCCCGGCGCTCGCCCAGGGGCCGAGCCCCGAGCCCCGCCGCTCGCCACCGCCGGGGAGCCGCGCACCGCCGGCAGCGGGGGCTTTCTCCTGCCTAGTCCTGGTCCAGCCCCCGCCTTATTTTTTTTGTTGTTTTAGCTCCCCCCCCCCCTTTTTTTTTTTTTTTCCTTTCTTTTTTCCCCCTTTTTTTTTTTAAGGGCGCCTGCAGCCCTCCTTTTCCTCGCCCCTAATTTTCCCTTTCAAAAGATGGCGGGCAGAGAGAGCGAGCGGAGGGAAAGCGAGCGAGAGAGAGGGAAGAAAAAGAAAAACAACCCCACCACCACCAAAAAAAAAAAAAAAAAAAAGAAAGAAAGAAAATCTCCTTCCTGCGTTGGGGGGCGCGGGGTTCGGCGGGGCCGGGGCTGAGCCCGTCCGGGGCGTCTTGGAGCGGTCGGGGAGAAGGGAGGGGGGGAGCAGAAGATGGAGAAGAAGCGGCAGAAGAAGAAGAAGAAGAAAAGGGTGGGCAGGAGCGGCGGGGCCGGGAGGAAATCAATGGCCAGGCTGCAGCCAGCCCCGCCGCGCTTTGTTGCATTGTGGCGGCGCACAAAGGCTGCGGGGCCGCGGGGAGCGACGCGGGGCTCTGGCAAGAAGAAGGAGCAGAAGAAGAGAGGAGGGGAAAAGAAGAAAAAAAAATTAAAAAAATAATAAAAAAAATCAGCGTTGGCCTTTCCCCAAGTGGGTTTTGCTTTCCTCCCCCTTTTTCCCCGGCCCCCCTCCCTCCAGAAACCATGTCCCAGTGCTAGCAATGCACACCCAAGCATCTAACAAATAAAGGGAAAGATTAAATAGATTACTTTGCCCCGGCAGCTCCAGCAACGTTTGCCTTATAGTCCCTCCAGTTGCTCTTCTTTTTATCCTCGGCAAGGCAGTATAATAGATGCGCTAAGGCGCCCAAGAGCTCATGCGCCGGGGCGCAAGGCCATGTGGGGAAGGTAGTCCCGGGCCGGGCCGGGGGAGAGGCGGCCGCTGGCCCCCGGACTACAAGTCCCAGAAGCCACCAGGTTCCCCCCCTCCCGTTCTCCCTCCGTCTCCCCGCTCCCTCCCCGGACCGGCGGGCAGGGGAGAGAAACAGCGGGGGTGATACCCCGGTCAGCGGGGAAAGACCCTCCCCACGGCGAGGAAAACGCCTGGCGTGGGCTCGGGTCGGGGGGACCGCGATAAAAACCCGCAGGGACTGGGGGGGGGGGGGGGGGG
>JAOXNO010000008.1:1991491-2005733 GCA_028565335.1 Limnodromus scolopaceus
GATAGATAGATAGATAGATAGTGTGTGGGGTAGAGAGAGAAATAGAGACAGACAAATGCAGCCTTCACAAAACCGTGTTTTAACCGCCCTCATTTATAACGTAGGTTTTGATGCCTTTGGAAGGGGACTTCATGTATCTTCACACCATTCCTGAGTGTGGCAGTGTTCGCACAGTGTGAATGTCTCAGGCCTGATCCTGTGCTCCTTCCCTTCATGCACAGCTCCCAGCCAGATGGGGAAACTGAGGCACAGAGCAGCGAAGTACCTTCTAAAGGCCCCATGACGTGTGGGAAGCAAAGCCATCCCAGATGACATCTTCCATCCTCTCTTCTAACCGTTGCCCCTCACCGTGTTGCCGGTTATGAACCCTGTCATGCTTCTGAGAAGCTGTCACCTCCTTTAAAGGATGGTGAACACCCACCTTCAGGAGTCTGTGCGTGCATGAGTCATGCAGGAAGAGCTGAGAGTCGCGAGGTGGGAGCTGGGCACTTTCCAGGAAAAGCTGGGCTGAAACCACAGAAGCCATTTCCTTGCCGACTCCAGCCATTATCCCCCCGCCAGAAACAACTGCTTTGCACATGCTGAGCCCTCCTGAGGTTGAGGTTTGGTCCCACATGCCCCCACTGCAGAGCTGCTGCATGCCCACCCTCTGGGCTGCTCCCAGAAGGGCAATCTGGCATGAAGACGACCATGGGACCATCACTGCCTCATTGCTCGTCTCACTCCTGCAGCTTCCCTGGATTAATGACCCTTCTCTACGTTGCCGCCCTAAGCTTCTCGGGCAGTTTTAACCCAAACCATTCACTAAGAAAAATCCCTATGCCCCATTTGGAGGGAAGTAGAGTTTTCCTGTGGCCTGCAACCCCTTTGGCTTCAAGGCAAAGAACCCCATGGCTCCAGGCTCTTCCCACCAAAGAAGAGACATCCTTGGCTCCAAGTGCAAATTTTATGATGTTTTTCTCTCTTCTGGACTGAACGAGTCCCAGGAACATTGCAAGATTAGTAGAAAAATGGTATTGGTAGAAGATGGCTTGAGGTCACTATTGAGGGAGGTTGTTGTTTTTCCTTGTAGCTGAGGCTGCAGGGGTGCAAATGTTAATTTGGGTAATTCACCCATTCCTCATGTCCAGGAGAGGTGA
The DNA here is from genome assembly GCA_028565335.1 of Limnodromus scolopaceus. NCBI lineage: Eukaryota > Metazoa > Chordata > Aves > Charadriiformes > Scolopacidae > Limnodromus > Limnodromus scolopaceus. The sequence goes on from JAOXNO010000008.1 coordinate 1,992,631, forward strand.
AACAAATGAAAAAAAACCCACTCCAACTCTTGGGACATCACATTGCTTTGCTTTTCCTAGTCGGGACTGTGTCTACAGGCTCAACCAGAGAGCAGGAGAAACCAGCACAAGAAATAGCCCCGTTACTCTGAGCTGGGCTACTGATGAGCAGCAAAGATTGTCAGAAATGTCCCGAAAATGCCAAAACTCAAGGAATATTTCCTAGCTGCATCTCCCTGGCCCAGCCCTGCTCTGGATGAGAGATCCTCTTTGTTCGCAGGCTGACAGACAGCAGTCATGTGCATTCTATAAACATTGAATGGAGGAGACACTTTTAATGTAATTATAATTTAAGCATAAAATATGTTACTTCTGTAGGATTTTGTTGTCTGGTGCGTAATTACTTTATGGCACTATAAAAATATATTACATTATGACGCCTTGCTGTGCTTTGCTCAAATAATTTATAGCACAGTAATAGCGTGGAACAATATTCACGACCATTGTATCCAATCTAGCATATAAATAAAAATTGTGGAAAATAATGATCTTGGTTAAACGCTCATTTAATTATTTCACACTCTTGGCTAAGTTTTTTTATCTCAGTTTCATTCCCACATCCTCACCAGACTATATGCAAAATGTCTAGAGGGAGCCTTTTTAAAGCTCAAAGAAAATAGAGCTACGTATGGAATTTTTTTTATATATGCTGCCGTTTCCAAACAACTGGGAAGAAAAAACGTTTGCTGCAGGTTGACTGCAATTGAAAAAAATTTCTGAAATTTCTTCCCAAGCAATATGTTGAAAACCTTTTAACTTCAAGCCCACTGAAACGTTTTGCTGGCTTAAAAAACCAACCTCCTTCCTTCTGCTTTTGAGGTTCTCAACATCGATGCTCTTGAAACAAAACATTAGTTGCTTTTGAAGCAAGATGTTGATTCGTAAAACCCAACCCCCTTTTTGCCTTAAAAACAGGGAAGTGAAACCTTTCTCTCTTTTCCTCTCAACATCCCTCCCCCGGGTGTCTGCTCCCACCACAAGTGGTAAAACCTTTCCCACCGGCCCATCCGCATCCCTTCCCCGAGCAGCCCCCCGGGAATACGCTGCCCAGGGGTACCCCATCACCTCCCCACCCGCACGGGGAGCCCATTCTGGGGTGTTCACACAGATTTGCTGAGGGGGGGGATGCCCTGCACCTTCAGAGGGTTCAGTCCCCCCTGGCCATGAGTAGATTGCCTGTGCTAAGACCGTTTTATTTATATTTTAGTGTTATATTTAGCAAGTAAACTATGGGTGGAGCAGGGAGGAGATGTCAGGCAGGAAAACTCCAGGGAAAACAAGCCTCATTAGCAGAGGTTAAAGCTGAATTTACAGCTCACAAAGGATTGGGAAGACTCATATCAGAGGGACTCGCCGCCAGAAAGCAGTAACACTTTCTCTCTTAATCATAGAATATAGAATCGTTGTGGTTGGAAGAGACCTTTAAGAACATCAAGCCCAACCGTTAACCCAGCACTGCCAAGGTACCACTGAACCGTGTCCCCCAGCACTACATCTACAAGAAATCTTCATCCTTTCCTCTGTCTGTGCGTGTGCATATGTGGGAAACTGTTGTGGCTGCTCTGGGGTGAAGGCACCCAAGCTGGATGAGGTGGAGGGATGGGGCAATTTGGTCCTGAACCCCAGGGCTGCTGTGGGGTGAAGGCACCGAAGCTGGATGAGGTGGAGGGATGGGGCAATTTGGTCCTGAACCCCAGGGCTGCTGTGGGGTGAAGGCACCAGAGATGGATGAGGTGGAGGGATGGGGCAATTTGGTCCTGAACCCCAGGGCTGCTGTGGGGTGAAGGCACCGAAGCTGGATGAGGTGGAGGGATGGGGAAGTTTGGGGCTGAACCCCCAGGGCTGCTCTGGGATGAAGACACCCAAGCTTTCACCCAGGTTTGCAGGCAGCTGCCCAATGCTGGTCCAGAGGGTGACCAGCTGGAGCTCAGGACACATCCTGGGAAGGTGAGCAACCCCGTGAGTTGAGGGATGATGCCACGTGGAGGTGCCCTCCCTCACCCAGCAGGTTCTTCCCCACGAGGTCTCTCTCCTGCCTCCCCCATCCTCTTCCTCCTGGGTCTGCAGCGGGAGCTGGGACAAGGATCTAAAAATAGTGGTGGGCCCTGTATATGCATCTTCAGCAAAGAGACTCATAAATGCAGCCAGGACTGAAAATCAATTCTTTAAAGCTGAAATCAATAACAATAACTAATATTAATAGTGATTATCCTTTCTTTATTGCACTTTGCAGTTGGAAATGAATTGTTTTTAAGGATTAGCGGCAGCTGAGCTCTGTAATGCAATGTAAGGCTGAAGATTTACTATGAAAACACAGCTTATGAGGAAAGACCCATTACCGCTGATGGAATACACTTTGGAAATAGCCTCGGCGATGGCGGCCGCCGCTGCTGCTGCTGCTGCTGCTGCTGAGCACACGGAGCCTCAGAACCTGAGGTCGGCAGCGGGTTTAGGTTTCTGGCAGGAGACAGGGATTTTTGGTCTCTAACCCCGTCTGGTTTTCTCGCAGCCCCACTTTTTAGTTCGCAGACATCCCAAACGCATTTTCACTTTTGGTATCTTTTAGCTGAACCAGCTTCAGACATGCAAAACTCGGGGTGGGGAGGCGGGGGGGAGAAGGGGAAAAGAAAGGGAAGTATGTTAAGCCACTCATATATATATATATATATATATCTGAGTCAGCCATACATAAATGAGACAGCAGTGTCTAGAGCTCTCTGCTGCGTGTGTCAGAGTTTCCAAAAAGCAGAGCACATTCAGTGTGTGCTGAGCACTTTAGGAAAGTCTGGTCTTGAGCATCCCCATGGGAGTCCCCCAGCGCTGAGACACTTCTGAAAAGCCACAATCCGGTTTCGGGGCTGTGTGAAAGTCCTCTCTCAGAGGAGAAGCACCGCACCTGGGGGCACCGGCCTCCATTCCCATGTCTCTGCTCCTCTGATCCTGGGCCAGCCCTCATCTTGCTTCTTGCTCCTGTCTCCCGTCTCTGGAAAGTGGCGGGTACTTCAGATGTTGAGAATAGATTTTTATTTATTTGAATTTCATAGAATCATAGAACGGTTTGGGTTGAAGGGACCTTAAAGATCATCCAGTCCCACCCCCTGCCCTGGGCAGGGACACCTCCCACCAGACCAGGTTGCTCAAAGCCCCATCCAACCTGACCTTGAACATCTCCAGGGATGGGGCAGCCACAGATTCTCTGGGCAACCTGGGCCAGGGTCTCACCACCCTCACAGCAAAGAATTTTTTCCTGATATCTAATCTAAATCTCCCCTCTTTCAGTTTAAAACTTTACCCCTTGTCCTATCGCTCCACTCCCTGATCAAGAGTCCCTCCCCACCTCTCTTGTAGGCCCCATTTAGGTACTGGAAGGGACTTCTGCACCTGAAGGCCAGAAGCCTTTTTCATATACAAAGACCAGCAGAGCAGCCATCTGGTAGGCATGGGGCTGGTCATGGCATTCAGAGTGCTCTTGACCTTAATTTTTCCTACGAAAGGTAATGTCTCCTGCAAGGGTGTGCTGCCAAAGGTACGGTGGCTGTGGCACAACCGGAGCTGGGTGAGGAGATGGGTTTTTAGTGTGGTTTGTTGAGCACCAGGGATGACGTGTGGCATCCTGCCTGCACGGGATTTCCTGGCAAGGTAACCCATCAACGGCATACCCATCATGCCAAACTGGAAAAGGTATTAAAGGTGGAGGGCTCCAGCTCTCTCATTGACACGTGGCTGTATTTTCCTGAAGGGATATTTGTGCTTATTAAATGTGGACCCCAAAATGTTATAGAATGGTAGAATCACAGAATGGGTTAGGTTGGAAGGGACCGTAAAGATCATCTAGTTCCTTATTCCAGGCATAGCATTTTCTCAACCACAAAATTCAGTGGGTCAGAGTTGAGGCTGACACAGAAATTCAGAAAAATACAGCAGGTAAAATCCCACTTTTCTTGGGGTTGATGGCAAATCTCCCATTGAGGTCAGGTAGGATGGGATTTTACCCCTCTGGTTGGCACCTCTTCCCTCTGAATGCAGGATCCTGAGGCCGTTGGAGTGCAGAACTCCCAGAGCCTTGGTCCTGGGTCGTTTACTCAGGTGGTTTGTTTTTTTTTTTAACACTAGGAAGTTTTTTACTGTTAGCTAAATTGTAAAGACAGGCAGGATGAAAGCCTTTTGCAAACAGCAATAGATCAGTGGCAGGCGGCCTGAGCAGACTGATTGTATCGCATTATTGATCTCTGTTAAAGGGGATTGACATTTTTCACCTGGGAAGGTTCTTTTATTTTTATTGAAAAAATGGCCTTTTCTCCGGAAATAAAATTGGGCTCTCGCCTCCATTTTTCTCTGCCGTTTTAATTCATAGTTGCCTTCCAATTTTATAAAGGTTTTCATCATAGTTGTCCAAACAATTTAGAAAATCTGGGTTTCAGTCAGAAAACGCACTTTTCAATGGACACCACATCCTGGCAGCTAGAGCAATAACCGTGTCCAAAATGAAGATAACTTGGATGGCTCAACATTTTCCCCAAAGTTGTTTTTCTTCCCTCACTTGTGCCTTAACTCTCTCTCCTTCCCACCGAGTTCCTTCAGCCACCTCAGAAACAGAAGCACCGGGAGCTTCCCCGGTTGGGTTGAGCAGTGCTTGAGCTTCCTTACATTGGTGCCAGCCTGGAAAGATTTATTAATGTTTCACTGAGCCTGGCATGTGGTGTGCAGATGTCTCCAGGCTGGCTCAGCTTTGAACTTGCTCGAACAATTCAATTTTTTCAGTTGTGCATCATTGCTAATTTCCTCCGACTCATCTTCCGAGGGCGGGGGTCTGGAAAACAGCTTCTTTTTCCCAGCTCAGAGAAAAGAGCCCTCCCTGGACTTCAGGAATGGAAGATGGTGGCTGTGTGTATGGACCACCTTGGAAAAGACCTAAGAAGACTGTGGCCTGTGCCTTGAGATGGTAGAAGCAAGGTCGGAGATGCATCATTCTCGAGGGAATTGAGAATCCAGTGGGGAAGGAAGATTTGCTCCCACTTGGGATAGGTGTGTGCACCAGGAGGATGCACCAAGAAGCACAGATTCATGGGACAGTCCCCTTCCATCTGCTGGGTAGCATCTTGTTGAGATGATCCTGGCCACCTCATACTTTCCCGATGAGTATGTTTCACAGCAGCAAATGAGTCATGGTGAGGGGCAGGAAGACAGGACAAACTCCCTTCTAGCACACACAGGACCGGGCATCTTCCAGACCTCAACTCCCAGACACCTGGGCTATTCCATTCCCAGCTGGCAGAGTGGGAAACACAGGCAGAGACAGGCAGGAGCCAGGGCCAGCACTTTTTAACCCAGGACTTTTAAACACTTCTGTCCTCCTGAAGAGACAGGACCTTGTGAGGTTTGGGACGCGCGGCAGGCGATGAAGCCCGTCGCTACGCGTGCACACACAAACCTAGATTTTAGAAAGGAAGTGGTTAGTGATTTTTTTTTTCTTTTTTTTTTTTAACAAATCTAGGTCTTCCGCCTGTGCTTCCAGCTACCTGCTTCGCAGGGCTGTGTTTGCCCTGCCACCAGCCTGCCCGGCGCTAACAAACAGCGCGGGAGGGAGAAGGAGGGAACAAGACACGGGGGATGGAGAGAGACAAGGGAGAAATGAGATAACACGGGGATTGATCTGTCCAAAGGTTAAGAAGCTGAACTTACTTAACTCCTGTTAGTTTATTTATTGTCCCTGAGTTATATTTGTGACTGCGACTGAGCAGATTAGCGCAGGATTGCTGGGTAGATTTAGAAAGCTGCAGTGTTTTTCTAGCTCAATATGCATGGGGGCATGTCCCCGTGTGCCTGGGTGCCTCATCCTCACTTTTCACCAAGCAGTCCCTTTCCTGCTCCCCTTGTGGATGAATCTGAGCACTCGTCTACACAATTAGAGACAGAGAAGGGAAAAAATTTCCTTGCTCATCAGATCAGAAGCTAAATTTATGCGGGGTACAACACATGCTCTTTATTATACCATGAAAGCAGTGGGTAATAATTCCTCTGTCCCCAGAAACAGGGACAGTCACTGCAGTAAAAAAAAAATAAAATATATATATATATATATATAAAAAAAAATCCTCCCACTGGTGGTAAACATATGCGTCATGCAAGATTGATAGAAGCTGGAGCTGGTAAGTACTGGATGTGGATGAGTAATGTTTGTTATGGCCCTGCTGGCTACCGGGCACTCTCGGTAGCAGAAGCTGGAGAGAGGAAGAGGAGCCCAGTGGGAAGGACCGTCTGGTGGGCAAAGGGCCCGGGAGAGACCCAAGGTCCCTTCCAAGCCTAGCTGCAGGCTGGTGGGGCGACCTCGACGGGGCTCCCCGTCGCTTCCACAGCCCCGGTTTCCCTGGGGGGGAGCCCAGGGGGTGGGTGTAGAGGTGGTTGAGGATGATCTCAGCGTGTTTCTCACAGACCCCTCTGCCGCCCGGGTCAGACACGAGAGCAGAGCTGGGGCTGGCTGGAGAAAGCAGGGCGAGCGGGCGGGATGTCACAGCTCCGGAGCGAGGTGCATTAGTCAGATGGCTTGGCCAATACCTCCTATTACATCAGTTTCTTTTCTTTCTCCGTCTCTGTAAAAGAGCCACAAAAAACAATGAGTAATTTCTCTGCGGAATATTCGTCTTTAAAAAGCCAGGCCCAGTGCTTCAGCGCTTCCAGCATGTTATTTTTCTCCCCTTGACTTTGAGAGTGCGTCTGGCGTGTAAACCCAGCCGGGAAAAACTCTAACTGGGGGAGAGAAGAGTGCAGGAGAAGTGTCCTGGGCTGGGACGAGGGGGTGCCCAAAGGCACTGGGTGGGCAGCACGGCAGCGGGACAGCCAGACGCTGCTCTTTACTGTGGGTACAAACCCTTTTACGCTGAATGAAAAAAACCCTGCAGTTTTCTAGTTACCTCCTTCGTCTCCTTATTAAGGAGGGTTAAGCATCCCTTCTGCCTTCCGCCCGACCCTCCCCTCTCCCCGTCCTCATCACCCTGTGCTGGTGATTTATCCCCTCGTTGGAGGTAGGGATTATTTTCCATGGCAAACCCCTGTCCTTTCCAATGGAGAAAATGCAGACAGCAAAGGGGGAACTGAGTCCACTGGTCACACCTGGGTGGCAGATAGCATCTTTTTCTAATCCCAAGATGACATTCCAAGCATCTGTTTATGTCACTCAGGAAAATCAGATGGCACCTACCCCTGTTTTGGGGCACACCAGAGTCTAGGAGGCACTGGGCATCCCTCTGCTCCCACCAGCAGCCATGTACCAGTGGTGCTCGTGGCCGGCAGCATTTGGGAGGGGATGGTGACCATGGGTCTGGGTTTGGAGCTCCTGGTGGCAGCTTGGAGGTGTTGGGTCCAGGGTTTGGGGCTGTGCTGTGCTGGGATTTAGGGAGAAGAGCTGGTGCCTAGAACACACTGATGCCAGCATTTAAAAAGTGCCACACTGGGGACAGCATGTGGCTTGGAGGGGACCACTGGTCCCATTCATCTGGCAACCCTGGTGGTTTTTCTTTTCATCATCGTACAGGGGACTGTATGACGGAGACCAGCAGGTTCTGGACCAGCAGCAGCCCCAAAACTGAGTGTTTACAGCAAGAATGGAAACATGCCTCATCGCGGCTCCAGCCAGCATAAAGGCAGCAGTGTTAAGGGACGCTGCGTAGCTGAATTTCAACTCGAAAGAAAGTCCAAACCACAGTGTTGAAGCCAGGTATGAAGCTCCCTGGAAAAATCTCTTTGCCTCCTCCTACCGTGGTGCCACCAGCTTTGCTGCAAACACAGAGGGAGAGCTACTTTTTATAGATACAAAAAAAAAAAAAACACCAAGCCACCAGCCGTTTATTTTATTTATGGAGGAGACAGATAATTGACAGGTGGCTGTCTAAAAGAGATGAAGCCCTCCAGCTAAACACTGCAGCTCCAGCAAGGGTACGAATGACAGAGAAATGGCTCCAGAGGTGATAGACTTGTTACTTTTAACACTGCGAGATATATAAGAGAACAGGGTTGAATCGCAGTTCAGAACAATCATACCTAACCACTGAACTAAATAAAACCCATGATTTCATACCGGTGTCTACAGCAGCCTTCGACTGAGCTTGAATTAATGAGCATGTCGTTGCCTCTCAGAGGGTCTTGCAAGCCCGAGGACTTTGGGTCTCTTTTTTTAGGGCTTGAATGCACCCCATCCCGGGAGGGGGGACAGGCTGGGGGGTCAGCGTTGTGCTGACCTGAGATGTGAAGTAAGGTTTGCTGCGTGCTGGAGGGCGAGCAGAGGGTGGGACAGCTTTACTGGGACCAGTGTGCTGGGCTGGCTGGTTCTCTCGTGTCCCACGAGTTGCAAATATCAAATATCAATCTTTCCTTGCTTGTCACTTTTTTTTTTCCTCCCCCTTCTTTTTTTTTTTTTCTCTTTTTGAACCAACCAGCCTGGGACTTTGAAGCAGACAAACCTCTTCCAGGCCTGGACCTTGAGCCCCTGGACGGATCCTTGCCTATTTCGAGGATATGCAGTATTATCTGCTCCTGACTACTATAAACAAAAACAGAAGCTTAAATATTAACCCTCGCCCATCACACCACCGCAACATCTTGCTACCCGAGAACTGCCTTCTCATATGAGAGATTTCCTTGTGTTTCTTAATCAACCTCAAACTTTTTTTTTTTTTTCTTCTTTTTTTTTTAATGTTTACTCGAGTTCCCCCCCCTGCAGGGCAGAGGAACATTTACGATGTAAAATTACGGAGGCTATTACTCCGCGGAGCCGCACACCGCGGTGATTCAGTGTCAGGCTGGGATCGAGGGAACAACTGGAGCCTGTTAGCTGGATCCCTCTGCTTTCCCACCTCCTCCTGGCTTTGCAGCAAATCAAAGTGCAACAAATGGCTTTGCATCAATTCTTCGAGGAGTCCTGGGCCTTGTACGTTATCTCCAGGGCAGGGTATACGCTATAATAAAAGACGGCTTTATTGCCAGCTGCAACAAAGCCAAGGATTCAGACACGTATCGCCCTGTGGGTTCATTGTAAACTGCCTTTTATGGCCCTTCCAGTTTATTGCTAATAGAGATTTACAGTGGAAAGAAGGGGCCGTGTGCTGTAATTAATACTGTTATTAGCCTGGGTGGGTTCGACGTAACGAGCAGCGCGATGGCACTGCCGCCAACCTTGGTATTTGCCCTTCGTTACCCAGCCTTGGAAATGAGACGGGGACGGGCTGGCTTTGGTGTGGCAGGGCTGGTGTTACCACCCCTTTGCTGGGAGGCGGCTGGACCAAAGTCCTTCCCCATTCAAAGGGACCCGCCGTGGGTTTGGCCACCTCTGGGCAGGACATCACGAGACACCGTGTCAGCTTTCCTTGCGAAGATCATTTCTGCTCCAGCTGGTTTTCCCCCCAGAGCAAACAATATTTGCTTCAGGTGGGAGGGAAGTGGAAGGAGATGGATTATTTTCAATGGTTTCAGGTATATTCCTGGGCACAGGAATAAATTAAATTATAATAATAATAAATTAAAAGCTGGACACACGGAAGTCGCCAACTTTCCCCATGGTTCCCTTTTTTGTGGAGCCTGTTTCAGTGCACTCAGCCTATGGAGCCAGGGGCCACGACATGTGGCAGTAGGGACTGTGCTGAAAAGATCCCATCCCACCTGCTCAGATGCTTTCTGCTGAACTGAGGCCATTAATTAAAAGAGATTGTTGTTCCTTGTCCATCTCCGGACTCTGGAAGGCTTCTGAGCCAGACTCCAGCCCCGTCACCGCTGGAGACACTGGAAGTGGCTCTGTTAATATCAACCTGGTTTCCATCACTTGCTGCTCTGCTGGAACGAAACCTCAAATGAAGCAAATTTCATGTGGCTGCAGATTTTTGCTATGAATGTTTCATGCCGCTCTGCTTGGCAATTAAGAAGCCAAGAACCGGGGTGAGAACAGTCCTGCTAATGATTTGCAGTCAGCTCCTTAGAGCCAAGTTGTCTTTGCAAAGCCAAAATTCTATCATATCAGTCTCCAGAAGCTACCACAGAAGTTAAACATTAAGTGGTTGAAGTCGCTGGAAACTTCCGTGGCTTCTGACTGATCACAGGTCAAGGATAAAGTCCTTGAGAGCGTCCTTCGTCTCAAGCAACTGCCATGAAAATGGCCAAGCCCAAAGAGCGACCAGCAAGGAACTGGCACCATAAACCCAAGCACACGTGACTGCTCCTCTGGGCAGGCCCTGTCCCGACGCCACAGAAACAGGGAAAATGATGCTATGGATGCCCATAAATACAGGAGGGGTCTGGGGGGTTGACTGCAGGGTCAAGTGGAAGAGAACATCCAACTAATGATGCTGAAGAGCCACCAATTGGTTTTAACAATCTTGTCCAGCCATCTAGGCAGTGCCAGCTATTTAGGTCTCAAGCACAAGGATAATATTTTGTGATTATCATCTGCCCTGATTTCAGCCCAGGAGTCTCCTGCAAAAGGAAAAAGACAAAGGCTGAGATCCGCAAAGGTTTTTGGGGATGTCACCGGGAATTGGGTACCGACCCACCCTTGAGGGTTTGAGCAGGGAGAGGGAGATGCTGGCCGTTCATCGGTCACGGCGAAGTTTGGGATGGAGCACGGGGTTCGCGGTGCTTTTGGAAAATGAGCTAAAAGATACCAGGCTCCTTCTCACCATTTTCATTAATATTCAAGCTAATTAACTTCACTGAGAGCTGGAGGAAATTGAATCTCAAGAAGAACCTAAGCTCTGCTTTAGATTTTAAGCCGTTTGGAGCTTTTGATTTGAAGCTTGTGCTTTTATTATTATTATTTTTAAATCTCCCTTTTTTTTTTTCCCTGCAAACACCTGGACCACTTTAGAGGCGATATTACAGTAATAAATGATTCTTATTAATTGGCCATCAGCTGACAGGAAGCAGCAGGCTCCCAGCTGAACAGAGCTCGTTTATGGGGGAGCTGGAGGTTGGAGGTGCCAGGAGGGTGAGCCCGGCCGGCATCCCTGCGTGGGGGTTCCTGGATGGGCACTGAGAGTGGGGTCCCCAGGGTAGGGGAGCTTCTGTGAGGTTAAATAAAAAAATAACTAAAAAAAAAAAAGGAAGCTTTTACAAGCCAGAGCTTGAAGACGTGCCCTCCCTTTTTGCCCGTTTATTAAGTAATAATGAAACACTTTTGTCAAAGCTTAGGCACCAAATTTCTGACACCAGATGAGCTCTAAAGCTAATCAGGGGCTGGAAAAATGGGAATATAATTAAGGCTGCTGACAGCCCTGTGTCATTAACCTCACAGCTCTCAGGTGCCACACTGAACCACAGCTGCAAAAGATACTATATTACGGGTAGTTGGTTTCAGCCGTGGAAATGAATTTGGCTTTTAATGGCTCTGTAATGTCTCTGGAGCTGCTTCATCTGGAGCCAAGGCAGTGGCAGAGGGGAAGGGAGTGATGGGCTGTCCTGGGTCCAGCTTGTCTCTATCCTTTGCTCCTCAACGGTAAACAACTGAGGCTCTTCTCACCCAGAGAAAATGAGGTTTTTCTGGGTAAGGGTTCAGGCTGGGGCAGTTCTGCTCTGTCCCTTCTTCCTCCTCTGTAATTAATTATTATCATTATTAGGAGTGTGGGTGTTTGCTTTGTCCTAGCCGCTGGGATTCCTGCCTGCGCCCCTCCGTGTGCTGTGGATCTCGCCCTCTGATGTAACCCTGCGAGCCGTAGGGCTGATAGCCAAACCACCTACCTGCTCCGTGACTCAGTTTCCCATCACACAGAGGAGGTAATAACACTTTGGGAGGATGTCTGGAGGTTTGCCAACGTGTCTGTGTCCATTCCTCTTATGACTATGTCGCCAAAGGAGGCTGCCATAGAATCATAGAACAGTTAGAGTTGGAAGGGACCTTAAAGATCATCAAGTTCCAACCCCCTTGCCATGGGCAGGGACACCTCCCACCAGACCAGGTTGCCCAAAGCTCCGTCCAGCCTGGCCTTGATGCCAGCCATATCATAGGCTCTACTGGCTCAGGAAACCCTCTCTTGAATCCCAGGCCAGCTGGAGCACAGCTACACAATGGGTAGCACCAGTGGTGGAGTGAAGTTTTTTCTTAAATTTTTTTTTTTTTAATGATTGTCTAAGTTTTCTATTTTTTTCATGATTTTACTGTGCTGAAGGTGAGAAAACTGGAAGTGGCTGTTCCCATGCTTTGCCAGCGCCTCCACCTTCTTAAAAAAAGCTCGTAGGAAGAATCGGTGGGACATCCACGGCCACGTACTGCAGTGAGGGAGCAGCCGGGCTGCTGCCAGCGTCATGACAGCGGTAACCCTTGAACGGAGCCTCTTATCTGGGGGATCTCGGAGCGTGTTTCAACCGTTTCGCAAGGCGTGTTTCACAGACAGGTACCCTGGGACGTGGAAAGGGTAAAAGCATTTTGCCTGGGAAGGAAGGCGGCTGCGTCACTGCCAGGAATAGCACCCCGGCATCCCGTGACCCAGGCTCTCCTGCAAAAAAAAATAAATAAATGAGATAACGTTTCCAGTGACAGGCGCTGAGCAGCCTGGGGAAAGCACCACCGAGCCCCCCTGCGAGCGCTGCCTCGTGGGACGATCAACGCGCTGGAGTCTGCTGTCTGAGCAAAGGCTCTCAGATCACCCTTGATGTGAAAAAATACCTATTAAGAGCTAACGAGCAGGGTGACACTGAACCTGATTGAGCTCGGATGTTATTTGTCACTCGCCCTCCGCTCTCGCCGCGGTGGCATCAGTCGTCCCAGACTTTCCAAGCGCGTCTCACACGTTTCTCCCCAGCGTTCTCAGTTTCACGGGTGCAAGACTCGAGCCTTGGACGAGGGCAAAACCAGTCAGTTCTGTTTTCACCCTGCCTGCTCTGAAAGCCCCGGAGTGTGCCTGGTGCGACCACAGCCATAGGAAGGCAGGAGTTCCTGATAAATTAAAAACAAAAGCACCATTATCCATATGGGACCTCGTGAGCGGTTCACATACCCCAGCAATTCCAAGCACTCTGTGTATGGCTCTTACTTGGTTTTAACTCAATTTCTTTGAGATGCAAATCAGAGGGATTATATTCAGAGG
>JAOXNO010000008.1:2029392-2039791 GCA_028565335.1 Limnodromus scolopaceus
ATCACGGTTTATTTCGTGTTCCGCTTCCGCGGCAAACCCAGCACCTCCGATCACCCTGCCTTGGCCACGCAAACGGCACCGCTGCTCGCCCATCGTCGGGTTATTAAAAAGCCTCGTCAGGAGCAAAGCCTAAACAGGTCTAAACGAACACAGGTTGACTTTGTAGAGCGGGGGCGTTAAGGGGCCAGGTACCCGGCTGGCATAATTAGGTGCTACCCAGCTCTGCCAAGTGCCTCTGGTGGGAGGTCTGGCAGGGACAGAGACAGGGACAGGGACAGGGACAGGGACAGCCCATCACACACGTGGGGCTTGCTCTGCACACAAGTAGGTTTCCCCACGTTTTCCCTCTTTTTTTTTTCTCCCCAGGTTTTGATGGTTTCTGCCGTCTCCCTGCTGAAGGTGCAGCACTCGGTGGAGAAGCTGGAGCAATGATGGATAAAATCGAGTGATAAGCCCAGATCTGCATAGAATTAGGGAGAACAACAAGGAGAGCAGCCTGGCCAGAAGAACTGAGCTGGTTTCTGGCCAAAGGCAGCACATTTGGCGGTGTTGGAGGATGGATCCCTGTCCAGAGCAGGGCACTGGTGGCACCCCGTGATCAGCACCCCAGGACCAGCACCTGGGGACCAGCACCCCAGGACTGGCACCCCGCTGGGTCTCGTTTTCCAGGCAGCGAAGGTATTTAGGCTGCATTAAGGGAATGATCACACACTGGGAACGCCAAAACTAATTTTTAAATCAAAGCCACTTGGGAGCTCTACAAAGCCTAGAACCACATCTAAACCAGCTTCAAATTCACTCCCTGCTGAGGTGCTCGCCTGAGCCAGTCCTCAACCTTGAGTGATGCGTTCAAAGCAAATACTGAACCAGGGTTCGTCTGGCAAAAACCCCCTGGGACTATTGATCCTTGAGAAAAAGCCGTCAAGGGAAATAAAACTGTCCTGGTTATTGCCTTACCGTGTTCTCTGTCACAACTGCAAAACTTTAGCAGTAGAAGGAAGGACAGGGGAATCACTCCTGCCCTGAGCAGATCTCCCTTCGTTGTTGTTGGTTTGGGTCCTAGAAGTAGAAGACCCCTGTTCCACCAGGCAGGGAGGACCTGGATGGATGGCGTTACCTCGGGGTTTTATTTTTCTAATTTCTTTAGGATGGTAATATTTCCTAGAGCATGGTGGACCAGAAATCCTATTTCTGTGGCACTCACAAGCGAGGGATCGAAAACTGCTTTGAGCAGCATCAAACCCAGATGTTCTCAAAGAGCCAAGGGAAGACGTTACCTGCCTGAGCTTGGATCTGTCACGTTTGTGAAGCAGAGCTTTGCCAGTGAGGGAGGGACAAACCCCCATGGGTCCCCTGGGTCAGCACAAGGGGCTGGGGGAGGAAACCAAGAGATTTCAAGGCATTTTGGGAAAAGACAGTCTTGAAATCCCAGCCTTGCTCGCTGAGCAAGACCTCAGGGGTCGGATCCTGCTCTCAGCGATGCTGCTGAAAAAGCTGAGTAAATCTGGGGGAATCAGCCAAGGTCACTTCAGGCTGGGAAGTGACGTCCGATTTCCCATCGCGTGAATGGATCTGTGTGTGTCCCCCCCCCTTCCCCCTGCAACGTTTCTCTTCGTTCCCCCCTTCTGCCGTCTCTTTCGAAATGTTTATGTTGGATTGTCTCAGGATTTACACTGGAAATCCGTGCAATGTGTCTCTCTGGTGGAAACGTGCAGTGTCAGCAGCTGGTGATCCCAAACCCCGGCCGCATCCCGGAAACCCCGCTGCCGAGCGAGGGAGGCACGAGTGCCACGGAGGGGACGGGCATCGCTCTTCCAAAGCAAAATTTGGCACCTTCAAGGAGCGTTACGGGACCGGGGCTGTGCAGGCAGGATGAGAGCGAGCTGTGGCCATGGGGCTCGTGCTGCTGGACCCGCTCGCAGCATCCCTGGCCGTCGCAGGGGCTGCGCAACCGCAACCCCCCGTGTCCGCACCTTCTGCGTGTGCGGCGGAGCCAACGGGGAATTTTCTGGTGGAGTTTCTTTTCTGCAGGGAAATTCCATTGAGTTGAAATCGAAGCATCAGCAGAAGAACCCTCCTGGGCTCCTGAGGAAGAGGAGGAGAAGGGGAATTGCACAGTGGTCAGGGCTTGGGGCGGTGGGACAGAGCCAAGTTCAATCCCTTTGCGCTGAGCCAGGCAGGACAGGACCTCCTGCCTTGGGAATTATCCCAGTTTGAGTGTGACTCTGGGGTTTCCCACCTTTTCATGACAAATTCTGGTTTTTTTACCAACATAGAAGAGGGAAAAACATCAGCAGTGCCCCCAGCCTGTCCCTCTGGCTGATGTGAAGTGTGGCTGGTGCTGCAGTGCTGTCCCCGAGCCGAGATGAGCAGGGCTTAGCGCTATCATCAAGGGGTGGATTCCTTATGCCTTGTGGCAACGATGGTAATTTTCCTGGGATAATGCAGGGCAGACTTTCCAAAGGCAGCTCCCCTGCTTGCTTATGGAAATACATGAGTGTACCTTGAGAGACTCGGTGGGAGTAGAAACAGGGATGGAGCAGAGCAGCTCCCCAAATGCTCCTCCACCAGGATGGGAAGGACATCAGTATCTGGGACACCATGAGCAGGAGCCCCGGGGCGTCTCTGCATCACGTCTCCGCAGCCGTTTCCACGTCAGGTCCCCTCCGCCGAGCCTGGCAGGGGGATGGAGCCTTTGTCCCCCGGCCGTGTGCTATTTACTGCTTGCTCTGCATCCTCACCGCAGGGCACAGGGACCGCCAGGCCATATGAGACCGTGGCGATGAACATCTCGCCTGACCTACTTACAGCCCGGGCCCTGGGACTTTCTGGAATTCATCCTCTTGGAAACACAACGTGTAATTTGAAGGGCAGTAGAAATCCGCACCGGATGGGGACGTTGTCCCGGCCTCCGCTGGGCCAGCGATGCCAGAATTGCTGCGACTGCCTCCGAGCCACCGCATATCAATGCACAGGCTCCATTAACAACTCAAATTGCCACTGATATGCTTCTCATTATATTTCAGGCCTTAACGCATCGTTATTTCATTTGCAAGACGGTATTTGTTTTCCCTTCCCTTAATTCACGTCCCAAAAAAAAAAAAAAAGAAAAAAAGAATCTCATTAAAATGTTGCTGCTCGTTGCAATGGGGAGCGAATCGCAGCTTAATCCAACCTGCCAGGGAAGCCAATCGCCCCCTAAAAATCTCCTTGAAGTCTCCACGCAGGGGAGGCGGAGGGGGGAGAATAATAAAAAGACATGGAATTAGGAGGTGCCGAGGCTCATTTGAGAGGAGAGGAAGGGCCTGCGGATGCTGACAGGATAGTAATGCAAATCCCCCTTGGAGCATCCAAAGAATCAACTAAATGGATTAATGTGAGGACAGAGAAGAAATTACTTTAGTTGTTTCCCTAATTCGATTCAATTTATTTTTATACGGCGTCTTCATACAGAGCACCTCACAGCTGCTTCACCCAGAAGAGAAATAACACAGGAACACCATCCTGGCAGAAGTGCTCACCAGTACAGGCGTCTCAGCGGGAGGAAGGAATATGAGTGCTGGCCTTGAGGATTTGATTTTCCAAATCATCAGGAAATCACATGCCTTTTTTTTTTTCTTTTTTTTTTTTTCCAATTTCGATATTACTAATTTCCCTAGGCTTTCCTCAACCCATCTCCGCAATATACTGAGGCTGATTCTCATCTCACACTGCTTTTATAGCACTGTAACTCTGATCTCACACTGGTTTTACACTGGTGCAGTTCCACTTATTTCAACCGAGTAAATTCCTGATTTATGTTGGCGTAAACGACGGCAGAAATAGGCCCACGGTTTTCCCTGGAGCAACGCCTGGCTCTTGCCGGAGTGAGGAAGAGGAAGATCAGGTCCCTCACAATGCAAACGATGGAGAACAGTGTCATTAAATTACACCCAGACCCCTTACTTTCAAATATACTTTTGCTTTCTTTTATAAAATGTACCGTATTGGCGAAGTTACAAATGCATGGGGGGAGATCAGCCGGGAGGGGAGGCCAGGACACGGTGTTGATGGTGGGTCAAGCCCTCCTTCCTCTCTACTTTTTTGGGGAAAACCCACCTGCACCCCCTCCTCGCTCCAGTTTCTTCCCCCCCCCGTTTGTGCACAAACTGCCTCTCTCTTCCCCGGGCCCGGTTCTACCTGGTGCTTTGGATTAAATTGAAACGTGCGCGTCCTGTTTGCTTTAAAATATTAAAATGTAATCCTGGGGAATGAAATCCCTGAAGACAGCGGTGTGACAGGGCAGCCTGCGGCAGGGCCTCTCCCCCTCGTTAGCGCGCAGAGCCCTCATCAGAGCCGGAGATGGGAGCACAAGTGGGTCTCCTCCGCAAAGACCCGCTAAAGTAACTCTAATTAATTTATTTTTAAAGGCTACACACGAGGGAGCTGATCAACGCTTTGCCTTGCAGTCTGGTTTGTTTGGAGCATATATCATTTCCTTGATTTATTCTCTGTGATGTGAAAGAATAGACCCAGCATCTTGATACCCACCTCTGGGGCTGCTCCCCATCCCCCCACACCAGCAGGCACCGCATCCCCCATTAACTCCTCAGCGCTTTGGGCAGCACCTGGTCCCCGTTAGATGGCTGCCCTTAAAAGCATCACCCCTACCTGGAGGACAGTGATGCTGGATTGACATCAGATGTTGCTGCTGGGTGTGATCCAGGCTCCTGGATTCCCTACAGACCCCGCTGGGTAAGATCAGGAATGCCACATCCCAGGGATTCTGCCACATCCTGGCCCTCCACCCAGGCAAGTCTCATCCTCATGTTGTTCCGCTAATGGAGGAGAAGCGGGGACTGCTGTAATTAATGACTGTGCCAGCCACTGAATTTATCATGGATTGTTTTTTTTCCCCTCTTGTTTGCTCTTGGAAAAAGTTGGGGCAGAAACAGGGGGAGATGAGGGCATGCTGGCAGCCAGGAGGGAAGGGAGTGGTGGAAGGGTGTTGTCTTTGCTCAGATGCGGGTCTGGTTTTGTGGACGAGGGTCCCTCAGCTCCCACCAGCCTCCGTGCTGTGCCCTTAGGAGCCTTTTGTGGAGGTGTGTAATGGCCAAACAGCAAAGAGCTTGGGGTCAGTAGTGTCCCCTACAGCTCTCCCAGCTTTTCTGTGCTCTAGCCCACGTAGGTCCTTGCTGGTGGGTCAAAGATGCATCTCCCTCCAGTCATCCTCCCCCTACTGTGAACTGGTGCAGGGAGGGGAGTGATGCTGCGCTCCTCCAGCAGACCCCCTGGTTGGGACAGGCTTTGGGCACAGAAGGCCAGTGGAGGGAAGAGGATCCAGGTGCCCCAACTCCCACCTCTGGGTGGCAGAGCCCTGCTCGGGAAGCCTGGCAAGCATAAATTGGTGTAGCTATATTGTTTTTATAGGGCTCTGCTGACTTATGCCTGCTGAGGACCCTTTGCCATTGCAGAGGAGGGACCAGTCTTGCCCAGTCTGGGTAAAGATCTCACCATCACGCCCAGCGTGGCACCAGCTTCTCCTCAGAGCCCCCTCTCCTGCTGGCCCTTGCCCTCCTGCTCTGTACAGTCAGAGAAAGCACCGGCACACGCGGCCCCCGAGCAGCCTCCCCGGGGCTCTGCGGGGACCCCTCGCCCTCCCCAGCCTCCCCCCCCCCTCCCCAGGCAGCCCCGGCAGGATGAGATGCCACAACCT
This sequence comes from Limnodromus scolopaceus, assembly GCA_028565335.1. Lineage (NCBI taxonomy): Eukaryota > Metazoa > Chordata > Aves > Charadriiformes > Scolopacidae > Limnodromus > Limnodromus scolopaceus. The sequence goes on from JAOXNO010000008.1 coordinate 2,035,088, forward strand.
GACATCAGCAGAATAAAATATGGTCCTGGCAGTAATCCGATAGAACTGGATGGTAATTTGGGGTGGGGGAGGAGAAGAGGAAGGCATTGAAAAAAGGAGGCATTGAAAGTACACTTCCTTTCAGTGCATTGCTGGGAAGACCATTAGGAAAACCACTAGATTATTTTTCACATTCTTCAGTGCAAAACTACTGCATTTTATGACCACTATCAATAACAGCTATCATATTACTAATGCTACAGTTGCCACATATATAATATTTAAATCACATTTGCGGCTGACAGAGACCTATGGATATTCTCGATCCCAACAGGCTATTACAGTTCATATCATGTCTGTCATATAAATATTATGAATCATTTCCCACTATCTTTATGGGGGCTACATTGACATCGTCAAAAAGGCTCTGGGTACTGCCGGATACTGCATATTTATATACACCTTATGTATATGTATGTGAATGGAGGGAGATTTATACAACAATCATCAGTAATAAATGCCTATGATAAAGCATATTATCTTCACACTTCATTTGCAAAGTGTTTTGTATGCAGGGCCTGGGAGAAGGCTAGCAGAGGAGGCTCTGTGGAGTGACTGGGTTGCATCCTCAGGCTCTGGTGTAAATCAGGCGGCTTCTCAGCAGCAGTTGAGGCACAAAGCCCTTGCAGCAGGGTAGGATGAGCTTCAGCTGGTGGCCGGGCTCTGGCTGGGTCAGTGGGCTGCTGGCTCGCATCAGGTGAGGCCTTGGCTGGTGTCCCACTTGCTGGATGGGTGATGCTCCGTGGTGCTTCCCCCAAAGAGCTGTAAATCTCATAGTTCACGTACTGAGTTTCATCTTCCATCCGTTACCGCTTTCTTTGCTGACTTCCTTGGCAGTCAAGCCCTAGGCTGGGTGATGAGATGAAATAAAGAGATCTCCAGGTGTTATAGAAGGCAGAACTAGACTTTCCATTTACAGAGACTTCTTGCAAAGCAGTTGATTAAACCACTGTCCCTGCAAACCAGGTGAGACACGTTAAACCCAATCCACCAGTAAAGCCCAAGAGAGGAAGACACCTCCCCTAGGGTTATTCAATATCTAGACAAGAGCCCAGGTGCCCTGAGATCTCTTCCCCAAACCTGTTTTAACTGCTTGTACACTTTATTAAGGTTTGCTCCGTATGCAGAGACGGACAAGAACAAATGCAACTTGATGGCTTGGAAGTTGGGAGGTCTCTTATAAGCATTTAATGTCCAGTTCTGAAGGAGCTGAAAGCGCAGGCCAATACTTCTGACTGTGCAATACATTATTTTATCTGAGCAGCCTCCAAAAGAGGGGAGAATGCAGCGTCTCTGCCGATCCTTGGTGTGGGAATGTGGCTCTCCAGCTCCAGCAGATCAAATAAATCATGTGCATTTCACTTCATAAACAAACATCATCAGCCTGTTAAATGCTGCTGGGAAAAAAACAAAGCAGTTTGAATCTCCGGCACTTAGAGAAATGTCTCGTCCTTTAGAGCTTTTGCTGGTTTGCGTGTGTAATGCCTCTCTGAGGAGCAGGGACCCACCCTCCGCAGCCGTTTGGGTTTGCAAGAATGGTTTGGATGTGTCTGAGATGCTGAGAGGTCCTGGCAAGGCTCTGCACAACCACTTGTGTGCTTGGGGACTACCTCTGCTTTCAGACTCCAGGGCCTCTGACCTGTCCCCCAAAGTCCTGCTGTGTCTCTTAGCTGCAATCTCCTGGGTGATACTGGGAAGAAAAGCACCATGTGAGCTCCTCTCACCCCTAAGGACAAGAGGTAGGTCCTTGTCCTGAAGACCTACAGTCCAGATTCCCCAGGCAGAAAGTTCCACAGTGCATGGGTATTTCAGCAGCCTCTAAGTCTCCTGGGGGAGACGGGTAACACAGATTCTGGTCCTATGGCATCCACAGGGTTCAAAGTCCTGGAACGCGCAATGTCTTTGCGGGGAACAGGTCGCTGGAGTTGAGGACAAGGCTGGCAAAGTCCCACAAAGTGGGCATGAGTGGAAGGTGTCTTTCTCCGTCCGCGCTTGGTTTTCAGCTCACATGCAACCCGATTACCCAAGTCACACGTAGCCTTCTTGGGGAGGGATTCTATGGCCGTGAGCCCTGGGCCAGTGGCCACAACCACCACATCAGGGTAGCTCTGGCCGCCCCTTGCAGCCTTGCCCCTCGCTGTGCTGGGGGAGATGGAGCCCAGACACAGCCCGTGAGCTTCTCCTGTTCTTTCTCACTCAGACTTTGTATTTATTCTTTCTTTAATCTGTAATAAAATGCAGCCAGAGAGGGAAATAGATGTGGTTTTTTTTTTTCCTAACTGTGCAGGAGGGCATGAAAGAGTAGGAGAAGCACAGCAGGTTTTGCTTTTGTCCCATCAGATAATTCCGGGCTATGGACAAGATAAGCTGGAATCGCTTAGAAAAAACCAAAAGCTTCGATTTCCAAATCCCCTTAGTGGGCCCAGGTGCCCAGTTCTGAATGGAGTCTCAGGTCTCAGCCCCCCAAAACAACTCCCTGCCCACCTCCTGCTGCTGCCCACATGCACCTACATCCCTTTGCCCCAAATATTTTGAGTGGGAGCGTGGGGACGGCGGGAGAAACCTTTGCCTACCTGACTTTGATCCGTGAATGAACATAGTATCTATCCCTCTCTTTGTCAAATTTGGCCAGAATTGTGTGATGGGGCTTGAAAACTGATGAAATAAGGACAGGCAGACCCCAAATCATCCGTAGGATCCCAGGCTAAAGGGTGTTTGCATCACCCAAGGGCAGAGAAGAACAAGAGCAGCCCAGGGTCTCACAAGACAGCTCTCCCAGACAGCGCAGGACCTTCAAGCGTCCCCGCATCGAGCAGATGTACAAGCCACTGACCTGCAAAAATTATCTTAACGTGTCCCCCCCCATCACCCCCCACGATGATTTAAGTCCTTAGCTAGGAAGTGCAAAGCTGAAGTTGAGCACAGCATCAGGCAGCCCGGTAGAGCTTATTAAATTAATAGTGCATTAAAGAATTGAGGGGAGGTGGGAGGGAGGGGGATGGGGGGGAGGGAGGAAAAGAGGAGGTTTGTAACATCACAGAAATATCCTTGCTACCTTCTGGCATCTTCAAGAGACTGGAAATGTGGGACTGCATCCAGCTGTCTTCTCTGGGGCAAAATTCCTTTGGCTTCTGTGGAAGGTTTTACCCAAATAAGGACTGCAGGATCAGACCTGTTATTGTCACTGCAATTAACATTTAGATCCACATCTAACACGAACTGTTACAGGCTGGTTAGGGAGAAATTTAATTTGCTCTAAACAGCTTGATGGGAGAGGAGCGTGAAATGTCCTAGTTATGGTAATTTCATGTGTTTGAGTCTACAAAGGTGGATTTTCAGCCATGGGTCTAATAACCCTGATATCTGCTGCAGCCATCGACCTAAGCGCGCTTTGGGGTCCTGAGGTTTGGGGCCAGTTGCCCCCAGTGCTCAGTGGTGAGGTAAAGTCTTTTATACCGGCATGTGGGCTACCTGGTCACCACGGACACGCTCAAAGCCACAAAGGCCCACACTCACCTTGGGCTGTTGCAGCACCGTGACTCAAAGGGCGTTTGTGTGGCTCAGGTGAGGCACGGGGGAGCGTTGCCCCCCGATGTGTTTTCCCTCCTCAGACACCACGACGAGCTTTAGTTTGTGCATCAGGGAACTGATTTCTACATTTTTGCTCCCGGGGTTTGTATGCAGGTATCCCGGAGATTTAGGATTTTTGCTCCACTGACCCCCCTCTTACAGGCTTTGGACCTGCTTTTTTTAACAAACCCCCAACTTTCTTTTATATCCTTATGTGTTTCCTTTTTTCCCTTTTCTCCCAGGAGTTAATGCAACTCAGCCATAAAAACTGACTTGGAGATGAAACTTGGCATTTAAGGTCCCAGCCCGGGAGCAAATGAAGTTACCAGTTATAAACACACACCAAAATCTGTTTGGACATGCTGAAATTACAGGAGCAGAGGATAAAAAGGATCCAAGATGTTTTATTTTGTTTTAACTTCTGCAGCTCCGCGTTGAGTGTCAGTTTGCAGCCGCTTGCCTGACGCAAGATGGGTCCTCTTGGTGGTTTGGGTTTTGGGGTTGGTTTTTTTTTTTTTGGTTATAATTAAAGCTGATGAATTTCGATGCGTCTCTCCTCATGCTGGGGAAGAGGCGGGGGGGTCCCGAGCTGGTCCGCACCGGGCTCCTGTGGGGTTGCCAGCTGTGTACCCCTCATCTCACTGCCCACCTGTGGGTCTGCCCAGAAGGAAAGGCAGGGTTTTTTCCTGGCAGGCAGACACAGGAGAGCAGGCAAGAGTTGTAAGTAAGAGAAATCAGGTCTTGGGGCCTTTCCAGGGCCTCTCCTGCGTGGCTTTAGATACTACAGTGACAGGTATGAGATAGCCCGATAAGTGCACGCAGGTGATAGACAGGGATACGGCAGTGAAAGATAGATAAGAGGCTTTGTTTTTACAGGAGGAGGTGCTAGACTGCTAATATTTATGACATAAGAGGCTTTGCCAATTAAAAGAATAAATGATGGCCGATAAGAGGCTCGGAAGAGCTCCACGGCTGGACCCGCCGCACAGCGAGAGGATGGTGGGCGCCGGCAGCGCACCCATGCGTGTGGATGGTGATGGGTGCCCTGCCTCTCCCACCTACCCCCCCCCGCCCCCCCCCAATTTTCCCCCACCC
>JAOXNO010000008.1:2062445-2073447 GCA_028565335.1 Limnodromus scolopaceus
GGGTGCGGGATGTCACGCAGGGGGAAGGTGCCCTCGTGCTGAGCTGCAGGCAGACACATTCCTATGGAAAACATATGGCAGGTAATCCAGTGCCAGATGGGTATTTGCTTCCCTTTCCTTGGCCCCTGGTGGACCCATGCAGCTCCCACACCACCAGCCGGGCAGCACTTGGTGCTGTGGCCGGACCCCCATGGGGGCCAGCCCCGAAGGCTCCCCTGGGAGCAGGGGGTGGAAGAGCTGGCAGGGGGCTGGTGGCACGGCTCGCCAGCCTTGTGCAGCCGTGCAGAAACACCCTGCAGAGCACAGGCAGCGCCGCTCGGGCACCAGTGCAGCGAGCTGTGCAAGGGCTCTGCACGCACCGAGCTGACTGAGCGCAGCCGCCCCTGCCTCGCGGGGCATGGCTTCAAGCTGGGCTTAGGAGGTCAAAATCTAGCTAATGAGTTAATGGCAATTAATTAACGCCAGGGCACTTTACAAATATTAACAAATTGTTTTGCTGTGAGTGGTTTGTGTGAGTACAGTCACCCCACCTTACAGGCTGAGGTGTGGAGGAGCCGTGCGCCCGCCGTCGAGGTGCATTAGCATCCGACTGAAGCCGGGGGCTGATTCTCCTCCTGTTGACGTGGTGAACAGTCACCCCGGGGTTTCGGGCACAGCGGGGTCAGATCCCAGGGAAGGCTCCTATCTGCTTTTCTGGGGATGCAAACTGCACCCCGTGGATTTTGGAGCCTGAGCATCTCTCTGCCTGCTCCATCCCCGTGTGTGTTTTAGGGAGAGCCATGATGCTCTCAGTAACCACCGCCCGCCCTTGTGTCTGGTGGCTTTTTGCTGTGGTCCCCAGAAGCAGCAGCAGCATCTCAGCAGCACCAGAGGTTGCGCAGAGGGAGAGGGTCCCTCCGAGGGCTTGGGCTCCTCGCTGGGGCTGAGTAGCTGGACCAGCAGGGTTTGTGCAGATACAGCTATTTTTAAATCCCTCTGGACGGAATGGTTTGCCCCTCGTGTGCTTAGTGTGTGTTTGTCTGTTTATTTACTTATTTTGGCGGCCTGAGAAGTTTGTGGAAATGCTGCAAGCGGCAGCTTATTTTGTCGGCTGTTTGGGGAGGGAAGGGATTAAATCTCAGAGGCCCATTGTGCGAGAGGAGCTAATTTTAGGCCTCTGGTCTTAAAATAGAAGAAAGGAAAGAAAAAAAAATAATAATTAGGCATTTTCCCCTGGGCTGAGGGAAAACAGTTTGCTGGCGTCGGCTGACCACCTGCGAGGTGGCCCCAAGGAAGAGACGTGGCTGCTGCTGGCCAAAGTCAACACGGGAGGTGGCCAGGGCTGCTCCTGGCTGGCAGCGGCCACCGCTGGGAAAGGACACGGTGGAGGGTGGTGTAGGGACAAGGAAAGGATTAAACCCCTGGTCTAATGGCTGTAGGGACAGGGGGTGGATGCGTGCTGGGGACTGCCGGGGACTCTTGGCCGTGCTGAGCGAGTGGCTGGTTGCCACAACCCACCCTGATGGCTCAGGACCAGTTCAGATCCTGCTGGAGACAGTTCCTGGCCAGTCCAGGTGGGTCTCATGGATTCGCAGACCTCTGTGGCCGTGACACCGTGCACAGGAGATGACCCGGGCTGTGTCTCAGCATCCTTCCCCCTCCGCGTTGAAAAGGCAGAGGGGAAGTGTCCCCGCGATGGGCCGGCTCCACGGAGGCTGGATCCCATTTTGTGGTGGGGCTAGTCATCCTGTGAGCAAATATTCTGGCTATATTAAAATGCTTGGGATTTTCTAGCGACTTGAAGCTCTCCGAGCGGTGCCAAGAACAATTCAGCAGCCTCCAAAAACAGCTTTCCCTGAGGATTATTGGTTCCTCTTGCCAGAAGGATTGATGAGAACTGGTAGATTCAGGTGACTCAGCCCAACGTGACCTGACGGTCTGGTCCTGGGCAGGCTGGCCCCTCGCTCCTGCTGCCCCGGGGGGGGACCGTGCCGTGCCGTGGGGTCCCCGTTCTCCATCGCAGCCCCGGGAGGAAGCTCAGCGGGGGCTGACAGCTTGCAGAGCATCTCGAAAACATCCCGTGAGCTTGTCAGCGCTCTGCGATCCCCTCTCTCCCTTCTCCCCAGGAAACCTCTTGCAAAGGTGTTGACAAACTGGGAGGATGCTCGGCCGAGCCGGTGTGTGAGGTCAGGAGGAGCAGGAGCAGCGTGGGGTCGGGTCGGCCCCCCCCCACCCTGAGCACCCACCAAACCCTCCTGCTGCTGCCAGAGCCTCTCCTCACCTGTGGGAGCCTGCCTGGCTCGGGGAGGGATGGAAACCTGCTCCTAAGGACCAAGCAGGAATAATTCTGGCTGTTACCTTAATAACAAACCCAGCGAACGCTGCGGGCTGCCTTTTAAACCTCCCAGAAGCAGCAAAAATGCAAGGCATGTGTTCAGGCAGAGCTTCAGTCTCTGGGTGTTTTTGGAGGAAAAAGGAAAAAAAAAAAATATACACAAGGCTGTTTTCTTTTAGCTTAAAACCTCTTTTGTGATCCCCTCCTCTTGGATCGCTCGCTAACTTTCGGCAGCTCCCGCAGTAGGTGGATGTTTGCGCTTGGAGATGTTTTTCCATATGCTTTCCCATAGCTCCGCTCCCAGGTTTGGCGCACGGGGTGGAAGCGGGAGGTGGGCTGGCTGCGTTGATATCATGTGATAATATGAAATTAGCTCCACTTTACATAAATCGAGACACCCGAGCGCTCTTAGGCCTGGGTAGGGCTTGCTGGGGGGTTTCTGTCCTCCTTTCCCCCCTGCCCAGGGTGGGAGCAGAGACCCCGGGGCCGGGTGGGAGTCTCTCTGTGCCCACATGGCTGTTTTCTCCTGTAATCCTTTGCTGGCAGAGGGTGGATTCCAACTCGTGGTGGGAATTTAGGTCAAAGGTGCTTTTAGTTCAGAGGAATATGATCAAATTAGGGCCTTTTGTGTTTTGTGTTCGTGTGTTTTCTTTTTTTTTTTTTTTTTCTTTTCTTTTTTTAAAGGGACTTGTGTAGGCAGGGCTGCAAGAAGAGCTTGGCAGAGACATGGTCAGATCCTGACCATCTTTAAATCAGGACAGCGCTGCCTTTGCCGGCGGCAGGGCTGGGATTTCAGCTGGAAAGGTCAGAATTGGTCCAGAAGTTGGTCTTCAGCCAGGGATGAGTTTCTGGCCCTGCCTGGAAGGGAGAGATGTGGGAGAGATGTAGCCAGCAGAGCCCCCCAGCCCACGGCATCCCCTGTGAGTCCCTCCATGGGGGTTGGTTGGCTCAGGGACTTCCCTGGCCTGGAGGTTGGAGGGATTAAAATCCCTTGGGAAAAGAGGCTGCATCCCGCTGGTTGTGAGCTGGGAGGTTTCCCCCTTGGTCCTGGGGAAGGGGGGAGTTTGTTCCTGCTCCTCCATTGCCCCAGCCCCGTTGGGAAGAACTGGTGGGGTGCTCCCCCTCCCAGTGTCACCCACGCTCTGGGTGGGATCCCATGGGAGCTTCCTCTGATCCTGTTTGTGCTGTGGCTGCTGGGGGTGGGCTTGGCGAGGTGTTGGGCTGTAGGGAAGGCGCTGAGCCCTTTGCAGGATGGATGCGCCAGCCCAAAGGCACCTTCTCCCGAGGCAGGAGGCAGCGGCTGGGGAGGGGAGGAGAGGGATGGATGCCTGGAAGCTTTTATGCTGATCCAGTGAACCAGCCATTGGTGTCATTCCCAGCCAGCGTGGGCTTCTGGTCCCCTCTGCAGCGGCTCCATCGCCGCACTTGAGGCAGCATCGCTCTGGGCTGGCAGAAACAGCCGCGTGCGGAGAGGAGGCGCAGGGAAATCCGGCCTTCCGCTAGCGGCAGGCGTGAGGAGCGGCGGGGAGGACAGTAATTAGGTTTGTGGTTAAGCGCCTCATCCGCTGGGACCTCTTTGCTGAGAAGAGAACGCCGTACTTGTGCCAAAAATCAGCCGTCGCGATGCCGGGGCGTTAATCTGCTCCGGTTTGTCTCTGCAGGGACAGGAGCATCCCCGCAGCTGTGGTCCTCCCTGCATCCCCCCCCCTCCCCTGCATCCCTCCCCCTGCATCCCGGGGGGATGCTCGGGATGTGCCCCTTTGAAAGCGTCGGGGCTGAGCCGACAGAGCGGAGAGGAAAACATCTCCCTGCTGCTCCGGCCTCCGGGCCGGCTAATAATAATCTCCCCTGGGCTGTTGGGAGTGTTCATTCATGAATATTTGCAAAGTGCCTTGAGGTTTCGGAGGCGGGCACCGCAGGTGTGGGCTCCTCCCCGGGAGTCCAGTTGTCGCCCGCTCAGGGACCCCGTGGCCCGTGGGGACGGCACCCACTGAGCCCAGTGGGGCTGTGGTGGCCAAGGGGCAGCTCTGCTGGGCTGTGGCCGCGCGGGATCCTGTTGCCATCCTGTCCGAACCACGCACAGAGCTCGCTTGTGGGGGAGAGCCGGGGAAGAAGGGGCAGGTGCGCGGCAGGTTCTCGCTGTAAATAGCCTAAAAAAGAAGCTTTTATGAAGAAATGCATTAGTTGTCGTCTGCTGTCTCAGCCAAGCTACCGCAGCCTCTCAAAAACTGTTTGTTTTCATCCCTGACATTAATGCGAGGTCTAAAATAAGAGCTGCAATTTCCAGACACTTTTGCTATTAGTGATAGGCAGGAGTTAACCATTCAAGCTTAAATTAATTGTGCTGTGGTGTGGTGGTTTGTTTTTTTGTTTTTTTTTTTTTTATTATTGATGCATAATGTATGATGAGAAAAAGTGAAAAAATAATTAAAGTCTGAAGAGCGCTGCATGGATTCATTCATTATGAAATCTGGGTCAGCAGCCGGAGAAGGAAAACAAGGAGGGGGGGGCTGCTGGAGTGGAAAAACAGGACTTCAGAAGCACTGCGGGCATCGGAGGAATTCACGAAAGGCCCTTTGCAGGCAGCCTGGGAAATCCAAAGTTGCATCGTGGCTGCCCCCCGAGGAGGAACGTGCCTCCCTGGGACGTGGTGGGGCAACCGGGGCTCCCCACCTCGCTTGCGAGGGGATTCCCTCTCCTGTATCTGCTCCTGGATTCCCTTTCGGACGTGGGGTGGGGGCAGGCGCTGCCGTGCTGAGCCAGCAGATCTGAGCCGAGGGGGGAGCCCGGAGAGGTGGAAAAGGGCTGTGCTGGGTGTTTGCAAAGCTGGGGTTTAACAGCAGTCTGTTTCCAAAAGGCTCTGCTTGCTGCGAGCATCCCTGTGCCATGAGCATCCTGGTGCTGCCATCATCCCTATGCTGTGAGCATCCCCATGCTGCCAGCATCCCCGTGCCATGAGTATCCCCGTGCCACCAGCATCCCTCTACCACCAGCATCCCTGTACCATCAGCATCCCCGTGCCATGAGCATCCCTCTACCACCAGCATCCCTCTACCATCAGCATCCCCGTGCCATGAGCATCCCTCTACCACCACCATCCCTCTACCATCAGCATCCCCGTGCCATGAATATCCCCGTACCACCAGCATCCCCGTACCACCAGCATCCCCGTACCACCAGCATCCCTGTCCCATCAGCATCCCCGTGCCACCAGCATCCCTGTGCCACGAACTGGTGTGCCTTGGAGCTTTTAGCTCCTGGTGCTCCAAGTGCCTGGCAGGAGGGCTCAGGGCTAGCAAACAGGCAGCTGGGCTTTGTGGACAGGCAGAAATGAGACCGTGGCCGTGGCCAGCTCGGCGCCTGGCTCCCTGGACCGTGGCAAGGGGCAGGCAGCTCATAGGCCTGCCCTAACCAGCCCTGCAGGCACCCAAAACCCCCTATTTTTTCATCGCAGCGTGCAAGTCTCCAAGCAGTAGAGTTTGGAGAGTTGGGGCGATGGGTTTGCAGCGCTCGGATGCCGTGGAGGTGGTGGGGAGGCGCGGGCTCCACTCGCCGGCTGGGGCTACTGCCGGCCCTCCTGAGCAGCCACCGGCAAGTCCCTCGGTTTTCGGTCCTTGTCTAGGACACAGCTAATTGAATTGCGGAGAGTGTGGTTGAAACTTGGAGTCTTCCCCGTTGGCAGGAAGCTCAGAGGTTTCAAACCGTGCTTTTGTCCCTGATTTAGGAGGAAAATATAGTACTTTTTGGAATTTAATCACAAAATGGAAATGCCTCTCCTTCCTCTCGCTCCATTCACAGGAAATAGGGTCCAAATTGATCGGACTTTGCAAACAATCAGCATTCATCCTTGGGAAATGCTTCCATCGTAGGGACACTCATCCTTGAGAAATAATTTTCAGACCCAGTCAGATCAAGTGCTCTTCAGAGCAAGGACTCTCCGTCCCAGTCCCCAGCAGAACGGAGACGCGGTCCCAGTGGGAGCTTTTGGGCTTTCCCCTTTGAGCAAATATTAATTCTAGCAGCGACAGGAGGACTTTCCTCTTGTTTTACCCCACGAAGTAGCCACATAAGCGTCGAGGCGTGCGCCACAGACCCAGGTTCGTGCACGCTCCCGGGGAAGCCCTCTGGTCTTGCTTCTGTACGTGCCCATTTTTATCTTTCTCCAAAGCTACATTTCCTGCTCTCTCGCAGATCTGCTTGTGTCATGTGGAGACCATAAATAAATTGATGTTGAATTTAGATGCTGGTGTTGTAGCAGCGAGGATGATATAATCTTGCGCGCAGCAGACATGGCAGAATGGGCTGGGTTTAAGGATGGATATAAATGTCTATTGATTGCCTGGCTGCTGTGGTGCATACGGATCTGCTTTTCCCCTCCTGGTGAACTTCCCGGGGCAGATCCAGCTTCGTGCGAGGGCTGTGGTGCTTGCACAAGTGGGAGGAGCTGTCGCTGTGTGGCAGAGCAGTAGGTTGGAGTTTGGGGGAGGGGGGTGGGGGTGTCACTCCCGGATCAGTGGGGTTGCCTTAATTTTCCAGGGATGCACCGTGCTGGGGGCTGCCACTATTTGCCTTTGTGGTCCTCCTTCCCCGGGCAGTGGCATCACCGACTCTTGGCTTTCTCTCGAGGTATCTGGTTTCTCTCCCTCTCCCCTCCCGCAAAGGCTGGCCTGATTTATTTCCAGGCGATGCAAAAGGGATGCTTTGGGGTGGGGAGTGCTGGGAAGAAACGGTTAAACCGGAGATGCCGGGATGTTTTCCCACACGGTGAATGGTGGGGGAACACAGAACACGTATTGAATCGGAGGGAAGTAATAACGCTTCTAATTTTCCTGTGTGATTTAATAAAAATGTAAATTGACTTCGGGTGGATGACTCACTATGGAGGGTGGTGTCGATCAAGATTAATTGGTGGCTGCGCGAAACCAGTTGGGCTTTGTTCCTTCCCCTCCAAGGCAACTGGAATGGCTCCACGGTGATGGGGAGGTGGTGGCCCGGCCCCGGGGCTGCCGGATACCCTTGCCAGATAGCCCCGAGCCCCTCAGCCCAGTGATTTGGGGCAGGGTACGGCAGGGTGTCGGGTGGGCAATGCCTTGTGGCTTTACCCGGTGTCGGTGGATGCCTCCTTCCCGGACCCCAAGCCCTGAGAATGGAGTCCCCCTGGGGAGGAAGGTCTCTGCCTGGGACTTGGTGTGGCAGGAGCTTGGGGCAGGATTTGGCCCCCGTAGCAGGTGGGTCTTCCGTCCACCCGCTCCCGCACGAAAACGTGCCAGGATGCTGCACTCTGACCCGGGTTCAGCTCTGGACACTAATGGATTACAAATAACAATAATAAATTACAGGAGATGGGATAATCTACCTACTGTAATGTTGTATTACCATGACTGTTAGTTATATATTAATGTATAATTGTATTACATTAGCTACATATGCATAAACCTCATGCTTCAGGGCCTCAGCCAGCCTTTAACTCTCTGTGGTTCACAAAGAAACTTCAGCCGGGGCTGGTTACCCCATGCAGCGCCGCTGGCATCGGTGGTACCCTCTGCCAAGGCATCTCCCGTGTTTTTGCTGGTGCTGCCCACGAGACCAAAGCATCGTTGCTGCCTCCTGCCCTCCCCGGGGGGTTACCTACATCCCCATCTCCCCGAAACGCGGGTGGAGAGATGCTCTCCTGAGAGCAGGAGCAGGGATACTGGGCGTAAGGGATCTGTGCGTCTGGCAGTGACGGGTGAGGAGGAAGGGGAAAATCAAGCCCCCTGCAGCCCCCTTTCATCCCTGGCCCTGTGTTGCTTTGGCTTCACACCTGAGCGGCGCGAGGGAGGGCTGTGGCGTGCGGTGCCGTGATTGCTCCCCAGCAGATACTTGGCATGACCGAGACCCAGTTCTGTCGAAAGTAATGAAGTGCGAGCCCTTCCCTTCAGTTATTTTTAATGCTCTGAACCCTGCGCCGGTTCTGCTCAGGCTCTGGTAAATCCCAGCGAGCTGCCTTTTGTTTGCAGAGCCGGGATTGCTCCTCGCGGGGGCAAATCACTCCTTGGGCTGCGAGGACGGATGGACTCGGCTGGGTTTGCTTTTTGGGCTCTCCCCAGCCCGACTCGCGTGGGTGCAGATGGTTTCCCCAGCGCCGTGACTTGGGATCCAGGGTCTGGGGATCCGGATCGGTGCCTGTGCTGGGGAGGATGCATGGGGGAGCCGAGGAGGACGGGCTGGGGGCTCTGTCCCTGCCCTGCCAGGGGACAAGCCTGGCTTTTAACAGCTTGCTCTGCTTTTTCTGGGGATGTTATGTGCTCTTAACTAGTCCTGTCCTCTTCTGAGCGCTGCCTGCAGGCTTCCAGCCTGTGGAATGGGCAGTACGGCGATGGGAGGGATGGGAGATGGGATTTTCTCCCATTCCCATCCCATCCCAGCCCTCCTCACCATCCTGTCTTTAATTTTTGATCCCTCTCTCCTCTCTTCTCCCGAGAGCGCGAGAAGCAGAGGCAGGAAACGCAGCCTGCTGCCAGATGGCTAGAAATGTAGCATCTGTAATACTTTATCAGAAGAAATTACAGCCGAATCGCTCTCCCTGATTAAACAGCCTGTCCAGATCCTCTGCGAGCCAGCTGGACAGTCTCACCCTCTCACGACAGGCGGGGAGGTGACCGGAGCTGGGGACACGGGGCAGAGGGATGCTTGGATGGGGAAGGGGTTGGACCGAACCCTCCTGCAGCGGGACGTCCATCCCTTGGGCGTGCTGTCACCTCCCTGGGCACGTCCTGCGTGGTGCCAGCTCCTGTCCTTCCCTTTCCCGTGGGTGTCCACGGGGTGTGGAGGCGAGCCCCCCTCCCTCGGAGAAGGAGGAGTTGACGTTTCCCCGTTCTTGTTGGTTTTCCAAACCTTTTCGCCGTTAAAAGACTTAACGCAGCGGTGCCAAGCCAGCCCGCGGGCTGATGACATTTTGCTTTTTGGAAGTTGTTGTTGTGAAAAGGCAGAGTGTGAGGGGCACCGTCGAGTGCAGCATCACCCCCGGCCTCCCAGCTCACCTCCACCCGCAGCCAGGGATGCTGTAAAAAAAAAAAACGCCTGCGAAAGGGAGACAGGCAGCGACGTTTGGCAAGAAGGGAAACCGAGGCAGGGTGTCGGGCCGTCTCGAAGATCTGAAAGGTCATCTGAAAAGCTAGCGAGAGGCAGATCCAGAGTTTAAGCCTCCGAGCAACCTGTCCTCTGGCTCACCCTGCCCTCCCGCTTGTACTGAGCGCGGTGGCCAAAGCACGGTGCTACCGGTTTCAATGGACTTGGCGTACGGACGACTTTTCTATGAGTTCACTCTGTCTGGCTGGCGAAACGCAGGCGTGGACTAATGCCACTAATTTCCACTAATGCCGGTGGAAAAATCTCTTGCTGGCACGAGCGGAGACCGGTTTCCCAGGCTGCTGCGTGCAGGGGGGCGAGCGGCCGTGCGGGGCTGGGGAGAGGGGGGCACACGCTGCCGTCCAGAGGAATGTGCATCCAGGCGTAGGAAGCCGTTTTCTTCCCTGATTTGCTGTCCCGGTGCTTGAAGTGGCGACCAGATTTTTTTTTTCCTAAATGGAAAACGGGAAGAATCTGTGCTCTTAAACGCGTGGAATTAGCTGTAGGCTGTAGGAGGTTTGTGTATGAAACACCTTAAATAGTGGGAGAGAGGTGTTGAGCATCTGCGTGAGGGAGGGGGGGATGCGGCGTCTGAACGTGGCCTGACACGGGATGCTTTTGGCCAGAGCCTGAGCTGTGCCGCATCCCTGTGCCGCATCCCTGTGCCCCATCCCTGTGTCCCATCCCTATGTCACATCCTCGTGCCTTCCCATCAAGCCTATAGGGACCCATGGTCATCCCCGGTCACGCTCAGCCCCATCATCCCTCTGCCCTTGGTAGGGAAGAAATACCTGGCCCAAGGAAGGCACCAAAAAAGCATGCTTTTCCACTCAAACCCCGTGGGAATGCCGAAAGGATGCAGGCAGAGCAGTGATTTGAGCAGGGTTTGGGGTCTCCCGGGGCTTGGTGCAGCCCCTGGGTCTCGGGAAGGGTTGTGGCCACAGGATCCTGCACCCAAGCAGCTTCTCTGGGGTGTGAAGCCTTCCTCCCACAGCACCCTCGCGGGGGACTGGTTCCGGAGGGGAACCCTACACCTGGAGAAACATTATCCCTTTCCTTGCCCGTAAATATTTCATGAGCAGATTAAAAATTTAAGCCAAAATGAGCCCTGCCATCAGAAGAAACCGGCTCGGTTTCAAGTTCTGTTTAAGTATTTTTCTTTATAATGTAGCTGTGTCAATTAGAAAATGACATTGCTATTTAAAATGCTGTTCCGTAGCCCTCTTTAATTAAGGCAGCGATATAATACCAATCTGCTCTCATTAATGAATTTTTAACAATCAAAATGAGAGCTGAATGACGCACAGTTGGATTTGCAGCGCGGGTGTTTTCTCCTGGTGCCTCCGACGGCGGAGTTAAAGGAGCAGCGGCTGGTGTGGGAGGAAGGCTGCTCCTCCTCGGGTGGCCTCGGCACGGGGCTGAGCGGCTGGAGAAGCATCTCAGATGGCCACGCGGTGGGTATCGAAGGGCTTTCAGCCCTCCGCTGGCATCCCAGAGCCCTCCTAGAGGGAAAAGGTCCTTCTAAAGCTGATGGGTGGCTTTGTGTGACCTGCGTGGGAGCGCCCTGAGAAAGCAAAG
>JAOXNO010000008.1:2086142-2097657 GCA_028565335.1 Limnodromus scolopaceus
GTCCAGGTCACTGATGAATATGTTGGACATATTCCTTCTGTGGTTGCGGCGTGTTCCTTGTGGTACCCCGGTCCCTCGCTGCAGGTGTGATGGTGACACTGTGCAGAGGGAAGGAGCTTTGTGGAAAGCAAGCGGTTGGGGGGCTGATGTGCCCTTCGGAGCAAAGGGTGGGGGGGAAGCTGGTGTCTTGTTTTTAGGGCAGTGACAGTGACCTGGAAACAGACTCGTGTGCCTTAATGATGGGCGTGTGTGGTGCACACGAGGGTCTTCAGCAGGGAGGGATGGTGGAAGTGGTTAAATGTGCCCTAACTTATCATCAAGGGGAATCAGAGAGACTTCTCTGCAGTTGACTTTTGGCTTTTTTTCTTTTTTTTTTTTCCCCTCTTACTTTTAAACTGGCAGGCCTACCGTGATGGGGTTTTAAAATTAAAGAAAAGAAAAAACAAACCAAAAAAAGAATAGAAAAAGAAAACAGGCCTTGGTTTTATAGACCCTACAGATGCATCCGGCACCAAACTGATCCCAGATGCAGCTCCACTGTCAATAGTGTTACACGAGGGATCAATCCCCTTCATTGTTTTATGTGGCCTCTACAGCATCATCAGCTAATTAAAGCTAATGGGTCCCAGAGCAGCACTGACAGCATCTGATCCTATCAGCCCGTGCAGACGTTTTTAGCTTGACGGGCGACTCCGGAGCCGGATCCTGTGCTCCAGACCCTGGCGAAAGCCCGTATTGACGTGGGGGATCAGGCTGCAGATCAATGGGAGCTGTTGTTAAACAAACATCCCCGGATTAATGTCAGCTCCGCAGGGGGAGGAGGTCGATGGCTGCTAATTCGAAAAGGGTGGGAGGGAGGGAGAGAGGGGACGCGGTGACAGCGGTGACAAGGGATGGAGAGGGAGAGGCCGGGCTGTTAAAAGGTTCCCTGTGTCCGTGGCTGCGTCTGAGCATTTCCCAATCTCGGATTTATCGTCACCCTGGGTGGGAGGCTCTGCTGGAGAGGAGCTCAGCAGCATCCCCGAGGCACCTAAATCCCTTTGCCTGTGCCTCAAGGGAGGGGAGGTGGCCTTGGGCTGTCCCCAGAGGGGTCAGAGACTCCTGTGCCCTTTCTGTAAGCATCTCCCCCAGTGTGATGGAGCAGTAAGTCTCTTGTTCGTGCCTTCCCTTTTCCTGTGGCTCCCGTTGTCCGTCATCTGGGGCTCAGGGATGCCCAGGGATGCGGGTTGGGAAGGTTTCCATTCCCACAGTCGAACTGCCCCATGCTGCAGCTGGTCTGGTTTGGACTCTTATGTCTTTTTTTCTTCTTTTTTTCCCCTCGTTTCTATTTGCCAGGGTGAGATGGGGTGGGGAGGGCGGCTGGCAAACCCATCACTTGGTCCTGTGCCAAGGCAGGGTGAGGAAACCCTCTTTTCAAGTCTATCCCCCCCTCGCTCTGGGGTGAACTATCACCGCCGGTGGCTCTTACTTTTATTTGGTTGGGAACGGGGCAGCGCGTTGCTGGGCAGGAGAATGGCTTCATCCCCATCCTCTCTGCAAAGCGGGTCAAGCCTCTTTGGACTTTGCATTCCCTTCTATCTGTCCACGACTTACTTTACAGAGGAAGAAAAAGCCTGAGGAAAGCTCCCTCCCACCATGGCTTTTTCATCCATCACCCGCTTGCTCTGAGATGTCTCTTAACCGGGCTGTTCCCGCTGAGGTTAGTGGGGAGATTTGAGAAGTTATTTGGATGCCAGGCTCAAAGGAGGCGCCAGAAACGCTCCTGGAGCTGTTAGAGCTGACATCTGGGCGCTCAGCAGAGCTCTGGTGTCAGCGCAGCTGAAAGCAGAGGAGGTGGGAAGCCCCAGACACCTGCAATTTGGTTAATAAATATTTATTTGGAGGTGACAAACGCTCTTCTGGGTAAAGCCTTTGAGAGAGTTCGCAGAAAAAAAGGATTGCGAGGGAGTGACAGGGTGTGCTTTTTTTTTTGAGGCTTTACCGTGGGGATGTTGAAACGAGCAGCTGATGAAGCGAAGGATGTCGAAATCCGCGTTCCTTTCCCGGCGCGGGCTGCGTGACGTCAGGGGACACAGTCAAATGTCCCCCCACCCCTTGGCGAGCGAGTGCCCGGCACCAGGCACCCTGGTGCTGCGGGGGCTACGGTGGCTCGGCTGGGGGCTCTCACGGGTAAGGTGCGACGGGAGGGGTTAGGAGCCGGGGAGGATGCAGAAACCCCGTGGTCGGCGTCTGGTCTGGATGATGAAAAAGGCTAAAGTTTAGTTATTCTCTTAAAAAGGAGAAGGAAGGGAGGGCAGCCGGCCTGGGATGGGAGGTGTGGTGTGGTGCTGAGGGATGCTGTCGCCTCGCTGTCTCGTGGCTCTGGTGGATGATCTCGTGGTGCTTGGAGTGGGGACAGGGCAGATGCCCCAGGCACTAACCCCATCCACCCCCTGCAAAGCTGGCCCGCTCCTCCGGGGGAGATGGGAGAAGCTGCTTTGGTTTCACCTCTGGTTCCTCTGTGTGTGATTTGGGAAGGGGAAACTTTCTGTATTGGGACTTTGGGGATTTTTGGAGACTTTCTCTATATCGGATCTACATCCAGTGAGGCTTGACTGGACATTAGGGCTGACATGTGCTATAGACAGTGGGGACGAGCAGATCTCCTGGGGATCTCCTAAACCCTCCCTGCTCCGTGGTGGGCTCATCTCACTCATGGTGCTTGGCTCTTCCACCGCTCTCCCCTTCCCCTGAGCAAGCTGACATCTAACTGCGATGCCCATCATCTCCACTAAAGCCCACTGGAGATGAGACGTGGCGTGGATTGCTGCTGGGCTGTGGGAAGCGCTGCGTTTACCCCAGGGTGGGCTGGTGGCCGTGACATCCATCCCTGCCCTGAAGCTGCTGGTGATGATGCTGGGCCCCGTATTGCAAATGTGCCCGCGGTTCCTCCGGCTGCAGGGAGCGAGAGGACGAGCCGTGGAGCTCTCTGCCGGTGACTCGGTGACTTCTGGCTTTGGAGGAAGAGGCTGCTGGAGATGCTGGTGTGTGTGGGCAGCAGGGCAGTGCCCGGCTGTGCCCCACGGGACCTCAGAGCAGGAGCCCGGGATACGGCAGGGTCAGGGTGTGGGAATCAAACCCACTGGGTTCCTTGCAAGGCACATGTCCTTGCAGCACACGGGGGCACTGGGGACAGCGTGATGCTCCTGAGCAGCTCTAGTTTGGGGCGGACACAAGCACTGAGAAATGTTTGGTCTTGGTGTTGATCATGCAGGGAGGTTTCTTGCAGAGACCTTCCCTGAGGGTGGTAGCTCTCACTTAGCTGGTGTGCAGGGACCGGACTTTTTGAGCTGAAGGCTTGACACAAACCCCCCCAGATGCTCCTGGCTCCATGGGTCCTTGTGTCCCGTGCTGCCGTGGAAGGAGGAACCATCTCTGCCCCAGCGCTGCTCACTCATCTCACTCATTTTGGCTGTGGTGGCACATGGAAATGGGTTCAGCGAAATCAAACCTCAGGAAATGCCCAGCCCTGGTGTTGGGGGAGGTTTCCCCCCTGCCCAGGAGCAGCGTAGCTCACTCAGGCCACGTGTGAGCAAGCACAGAGGGGCTGTCCCTGCTGCTCCATCATCCCCTCTCCTCCCGTGGGGACAGGGGGGTGATGGTGGCAGAGCCGGCGGAGGGGGAGGGAGCCCGCGACCTACGAGATTAATAATAGAAACGCTGGCGTCCGTTTTAGATTAGCGAGGGAAAGCTCAGTACCCATCTCGCCCAGCATGTAACTTTAATGCCGAGATAATGAGCAATGATATTTATTTGTAAAAGATCTGGAGATATCGCTGCCCGGGGAGCAGCCAGGAGCTGTCAGAGCCCGCTCCGTCCCCGCGGCGGCTGCTCCGAGCTGTAACCCAAGCGCTCTCCTCCGACCAGCTCACTTTTCTCGCTCCAGCTCCGTTCACCCAGCAGGGCACGTGGTCCGGCTCGGAGCCCTGGCTAAGATTTGCTGATGCTGCTCGTGATTTGGGCCATTACGGCGAGGAGATGTCAGTCCTGTGGGATGAGCTGGAAACATCCCCTGGCACCCTCAGGTCCGGCTCCTGGGATGGGGTTTAAAACCATCTCCCATCTCCAAGCCTTCCTCCCTGCCCTCCTCTCTCCCAGCCGTCCTGGTGTCACTGCTGGAGGATCGTGCTGTGCCTGGGGAGGGCTGGCAGGAAGGATGTGGGGTGCGGGCAGGAGGTGGCACGGCATCAGCCGAGCTGGCGAGGGGCCGGCTCCCGCTGAGATTTTGGGGCCACTTCACAGAGTCTGGGGGCAGACGTTTTTTTCCTGCTGGCAGGGCTTGCTGCCTTGTGAATGGGTCCAGGATGGATGTTTGGGGCAGTGACAGCCCCTGGTCTGGGGAAGGACTCAGGGCCTGTGGGCATCTGGGCTCCTCCAGACCCCTCCCAGTTTGGGGACAGGGCTGCTCCTGCCCCCCTTGCCCTCCCTGGGCTGGTCCAAGAGGGCTGAAGGATGGACACGCCGCCGTGCCCAGCCTGGTGTTGTGTAACTGGACAGGAGACAGGCTTAGGCTGTATTTGGCAGGTGGGTGTCCCTTCCTTACTAAGCCATCCCCTGGGTAATTACTGGGCTAAGGCCTGATGAGATAATGCTCCATTATTTTTGTGCTATTGGGGGATTAGGAGCAGTGGGATTTCTCAAAGGTTTTATCTCTGCTGAGGTCTTTGGGCTGCGAGGCACGTTTGCAGGTGGGTAAGAGGACCCGGGCTCTGCCAAACCCCCCATCACCACTTGCCATCCTGTGGGGGTTCATCCCGGAGCCTGGGGGTGCTGGGTGGGGGTGCAGCGGCTCCAGGCGAGGGGGACCCCAGCGTGGGGAGGATGCTCATCCCTGCAGGGGGGGGGGATCTCCTTTTGATGCTGTTGCAGCCCCATTCATCACGGCGTTCCCGCGACGGGCTGCACGCCAGCGGGAGGGAGGAGGTGACACTTACAAATAAACAGGGGGGTGGGTGGTGTGTGCCGAGGCAGGGAGCGGAGGGTGTCCCCCGGGGCAGGGAGGTGGGGGGGGGCTTCTCCTGTGATTTATGGCCGAGCTGACGTGGAGCTATCAGCACGGCCTTCGGAAGCTGTTTACTCACAGTGTCGTCTCCGGGCTGTTGACGCCGGCGTGGGATGCTCGCGGGGTTTGTAAGGGAAAGCATCCCCTGTGCATCGCTCTGGTGACACCACCGGCTCCCAGCCTGGAGCCCGGCCAGGGACAAGCCTCAGGGTGCTGATGGGACCCTTCTGCGAGAATCCCAGAGATGCTTTTTTTTTAATGAAGGGGTTTGGGTTGTTGGGCGCGGGGAGAGAGTAAAACGTGCTGAATGGAAGAGGCCTGGCTCGGCGGGGGCTCCCCGTCCTCCCTGCCACCCCTGCGCAGCCAGCCCTGGAGCCGCAGGGATGGAGCTGGCACCGGAGCCGGGAAGCAGGCAGGGCTGGACGCGGGCCAGGCTGCGCACTTGATCCAAACACAGCTGGAGCTGATCTGATGAAGTGAGAGGTTAAGAAGAGAGCATCTGTTATCTAAAGGGGACACACAGTGGGAAACTGTAAGCTCTTTATTCCCCCCACCCCACCCCCTCTGTTCAGTGCATCATCCCTGACTTTATTTCTTTGATTTATTAAGGAAGCCTGCGCTTCCGGGGCTGTAATTAAGTGCCACTGTGTGAGCTTTTGATAGTGAGTGAATGATATAATGGCTTGCACATTCGCCGTCTGCTCAAGTGCTTTAGGATCTAGATAACACGAGGAGGGATTTCTCCTGCCCACCGGGGAACCGCAGCGGAGCCGGGGCTGAGTCACGGCGGGGTTTAGCCGAGACGGAGGAAGCGGGGAAGGATGCGGGAACCACTCAGCACCGTGGTGGAATCATCACAGAATCCTAGAATGGTTTGGGTTGGAAGGCACCTTAAAGATCATCTAGTTCCAACCCCCTGCCCTGGGCAGGGACACCTCCCACCAGACCAGGTTGCTCGAAGCCCCATCCAGCCTGGCCTTGAACCCCTCCAGGGTCCCACAGCTTCTCTGGGCAACCTGTTCCAGGGTCTCACCACCCTCACAGCAAAGAATTTCTTCCTAATACTGTGATTCAGGAGAGTGTCCATGTGCCAGGCTGAGAAGGGAATTCACATCCTCTTGCAAAAGACCATCACAGCATCTTTACAGGCTGCTGGAGACTAAATCGGGTGTCGACCATCCCAGATGCCCTTCTTCCATCCTAGCCTCATGTGGTCTGGAGGTGAAGAGGGGACCATGGCACCTCAGCCAAGGCTGTTCCGCGGTGTCATCCCAGCCCCGGGTGTTTTTAGGGAAGGGAGAGCTCAGCCATCCATAGCCTGGAAGAACAGTGGGTGTCAGCAGCTGGCAGCATCCTGCCTGATGTGCGGGTTTCCCTCGGTGACCAGAGGAGTTTGCTGGCAGGTTTTGCCCTGCGTCTCTGGCACAAGCGAAGGCTGTCGGGCAGGGGTGGCATTTCTAGGCTGATGTGCAGGGTATTACTGTAATGCCAAGGGAAAGGTCTTCTCCTCTAAACCGGGCAAGTGGTCTGGTTTTGCATTCCTACTGGGCATCTCCATGTGCCATGCTCCGGGGTCTCCAACGCTGCTGGCAGCCCTGTCCCTGTGGTGTCCCACGCTGGGATTTGGGGGTCACTGCTGGTGTCTCTGGCTTTCCCCCAGGACTCAATCCTTGGTGCCTGGGACGGCTGCTGAGCCTCCCTCTGTGCCCCTGCAGCGCTGCTCCGACACCCCATTCACCCACGCCTGGTTTTTAGGCAGAAATAAATTTCTTCTGACTGTAAGGGCCATTTTTGATACATAAACAGGATTATTTTAGTGGCTTGGCGAAAGGCCATAGGAGGAGTGAGCTCAGTGTTTCAGCTGTGTCCGCATTCACTCTCCTGCTGCCGGCTGCGGGGGGGGGGGGGTGGCAGGAGGAGGAGGAAGAGGAGGAGGAGGAGTGGGTAAAAAAAAACCCTAACCCTACGTGTAAATAAACTTAAAAATAAAAAGTTGACAGAGATTATTTGCCGCTTGATGAACTGAAATGCCCAACCTCCCACTGAGCGGCAACGTTGTTTATAAACTACAGAAAGGGCTTTATTTTAACGGGCAGTAAATCCCATTCATCCCCGGCCCTGGCAGGCAGGAGCGGGTGGGATGAATAGGCTGGCGCTGAACGCAGCCCCCCTGGCTCCCGCGCTCCCTCCAAAGAGCCTCTCCGCTGGGTGTTTCCCCCCCCACCCCCCAACAACCCCTTGGCCACATTTGCTGTTTTCCTCCCTTCCTCCTCTCCTTCCGAATCCCCTCCGCCGGGCCGATAGCGGGGTTATCTGGCCAGGAAGAAAGGAGGAATCTGTCCCTGTGCCTTGGCATGTCACATCCGCTCCGTTTTGTTTATTCACTTGAAAATTCTGCCTCC
Organism: Limnodromus scolopaceus; assembly: GCA_028565335.1. Classification (NCBI taxonomy): domain Eukaryota; kingdom Metazoa; phylum Chordata; class Aves; order Charadriiformes; family Scolopacidae; genus Limnodromus; species Limnodromus scolopaceus. The sequence continues at coordinate 2,093,586 of JAOXNO010000008.1, forward strand.
CCGCCGGCTCTGGCCCTCCCATTCTGTCTCTGGGTGGCAGCTGGAGAGTGGCCCAAGATAATCACAGCCTTATTTTTTATTTATTCCTCTTAAATAAAGCCTCCTGTAGCCCGCGGGCAGATTTTGTCCGGTGGCCCCCATCCTGCTCCTGTGCTCCTCGCTCTGCAAACAGGGGGTGAGAGTGATGGTGGTGGGAGCAGAACCCCCCTGCTACAGGGAGGGATCCCCAGGATCCTTCTCACAGGGGACGCGGTGGCTCTTATGCAGGGACAGTCCCTCCAAGCGATTGCAGGTGCAAAATACCTGCATATATTCTGTCTCCGGCAGAGAATCGTGGAAAATAAGTACACGGTCTGAGCGTCCGTGGAAAGGAGAGCATCCAAGCTGGGGAGCGAGATGCTTGGGAGAGGTTTCGCTGCTTTGGGTTGAAAAGACAGTTGAAGACAGGTTTGGAGGTGGTCAGGCCTCACAGGACACCTGGCTGTTAGTGGCTGAGTGAGTTGCTGAGATTTGAGCTGGGGTCTCTCCAGCCGCCGGGAAGTGTTGGGAGCTGGTACCCGCCGCGGGAGAGGGGCCGTGGTTGGGTCAGGTGGGAATTTTGGATGTGCCTGACTTTCCCCCTGGACAAATCAGGCACCTTGAAAATTTCTGACCATCACTCATAGGGTGACGTGCTCCTAAGGCAAGAAAGAAAATAGTAAGTTATCTATTCCCGTTTGAGCTTAATATCCATAATCTGCCATTAATCAAAGTAGGGCTATAAGATCCTTACTTAGGCCTAATCAGTGCATAATGGATTATCTACAGGAACTAATAAAAGGTAATTATCTATGCTTTGCAAGTTCCAATTACTGTACTTATATGATCAATTAATTCTTGTAACAGTTTCACAGGTGCAATTTGTGTGACAACATTACGCTGACTCCAGGCAGAGGCTCAGCGCTTGCCTGGCAGGGCAGTAGGGATGCAGGCAGGGATGCAGGCAGGGATGCAGGCAGGGATGATGGCAGGGATGATGGCAGGGGTGCCAGTAGGGATGATGGCAGGGATGATGGCAGGGATGCCAGTAGGGATGATGGCAGGGATGATGGCAGGGATGATGGTAGGGATGATGGCAGGGGTGCCAGTAGGGATGATGGCAGGGATAATAGTAGGGATGATGGCAGGGATGCCAGCAGGGATGCCAGCAGGGAGATGCAGGCAGGGATGCCGGCAGGGATACTGGCAGGGATGAAGGGTGGTGCAGGTGGCAGTGGGAATGCCACCTGGCTGGCACAACCGCCCTGGAGCATCCCAAGCTCTCCCAGATACTGCCTTGGGAAAAACCACCTCCATGCAAGGAGCATCCCAAGCTCTCCCAGATACTGCCCTGGGAGAAACCACCTCCATGCAAGGAGCTGCTGGGCAGCCCAGAGCTGGTGTCCCAGCAGGTCCTGTCCCCAGCAAAAGCGCTTCTACCCTGTGCTTTTTCCCTCCCTGCAGAAGCTGGAGTGCGGGTTTGGCAGCCCCTCGGCCCCATCCGTCACTGTGTGTCCCAGGGGACGTTGCCCCTGTCTCAGCATCACCTCGGGGAGCCCCCCTGCTCCCTTCCCATGCCCCAGCCCGGCCGGCACAGCAAGCAAAGCTCTGTGCGAAGGCAGCTGGTTCCAGTCATCTCCTTCTCCCGCCTGTCCTCGCGTCCCTCTCGCTGGCTTGCGGAGTCATCGGAGGGTCTTAAAGGAGGAGGAAATATTCCAGCAATGTCTGTGCAGTTTTAGGGATGGCTTAAAATTACAATAAATTTGAGACACTTTACATGTCCACTTGGGGCCCAGCATTGTTATGGTAATTTGAAGCAGATTGAGTCAGCGCTTGTGGCAAATGGCAGATCTAAGGATGGAGCAGGAACCCGGGGATGGAGGAGGAGAGGTGGCAGGGAGTGAAGGAAAACACCATTTCTGCCATGCCAGTTGGGGCTGCAGAGCCAAACCCTCCCAGGCTGCCCCTGGACACCTCTTTGCAATGGGGCAGCCCTGACTCGCGGCTCAGCCTGTGGTTCTTCCGTCTCTTTTGGGGGATTTTTTAAATCTTCTGGAGCTCAGTAATCCAGGGTCACCTTCTGGTGTCCCTATGTCAGAGTACATTTTGGAGGCAGTTGTTGTTCACTTGGACCTGGGGTCCTAGAGCCAGGTCCTGCCCTTGAGGTGACCCTACTGGGCCATAAGGATGTGTCACCTCTTCCCTGCCCACAGGGTTTGGATGGTGGCAGATCCACAGCCCTTGAGAGCCCAGGCCTGAAGGTGCTTGGGGGAAGTATTTGATGGGTCAAATTAGGTTCTCTTGGACTCTTCCTTGACATGGTGAGGTTGGACAGAGGTTTGGTAGCAGGAACCTTGCCTGTGCCCTTCCAGTGCGAGCCGCCGGCAGGTTGGCTTGGTGGAGGGAGCAGAGCTGTGCCTCAGGAGAGGACGGGACACTCAGTCACCATCCTTGCCCTTACCTGGCTTCTTCTCGATGCAAAAAGGGGAAAGCAAAGGATAAAGAGGACTAGGGCTGGGTGGGAGAGTGGTTTTCTCCTTGCGGACCCTGGGGCTTGGAAACACCTCTGAGTCAGGGGCATCACAGAGACCAGAGACCCAGAAAGGACCACTTGGAACAGTTTGGTTTGATTTCAGCCTTTGCAGAGAGTTTCACGTCACTGCAAAGGGGCAGAAACAAGAATTTGTTTCAATACAAAACTTGTTTTTAAAAAAAACCTATTGACATGGGATCTTTTGAGAATTTCCATTGTTATTTCCCCCCTTCCCCCCAAACATGAGATTAATTCATCTGTTTAAGTCCTTTTTCTGGGAACAGTCTTTGTTTTGTTGACATTTTTGGTTAACAAGGGAAAAAGCAAACCCACAAAAATAAAAACCCCAAAACAACAACCCCCCCAAGCCCTTCTACTTAAAAAAGAAACTCCCCTCCCAGCTCTCCCAGTGATCATGATACAACCAGTGCTTTGTTCCCAGCACGGCTGATGTTGTTCCCAGCTTGGTCCGAGCTGCTCCGCCAGCCCGGGAGCCCGAGGGGAAGGGGCTGTGTCCTCCTCTCTGCTGTGGCCTGAGCTCTGGGACGCGGTGGCCACGCAAGAGGGATGTTTGCTGGAGGAGAACATCTCAGTGTGGTGGCCGCAGCTGCCTGGCTTGGTGCGGGCGCTGCGTTTCGGTGGCTTTGGGCACGGCAGCAGCTTCGCTGAGTCAAGGGATGGGGAGGTGGGCACGGGCAGGCGATGCTTCGCGTCTCCATCACCTGCAGGGGGAAACTGAGGCACGCAGGCAACTGAAATACCACACACAAAATGATGCTGAGGACAGGAACCGCCTCAAAGTGCAGCCCGGATGCCCCCCCAGCAGGACCATCCTCATCCTCCTGCTGTCCTTCTGCGCTGATCCCCAGAAGCCTGGGCTTCCCTGAGCCCAGCAGCCACCGCTCGGCTCCTGGCTTTATCCAAAGCTGCCTTTGGTTTTGTTTTCCAAGTCTCGGCCACCACGTCCAGCCCCAGCAGGGCACGGCAGGGAGGACGGGCTCTTCGTGCTGCTGAGAGATGCAGCCACACGCAGCCCTGGCAGCACCCAGCCGCTTCCAGAGCTGCTTCTTTTCTTCCTTTTTGCTTTCTTTTGTTTCTATTTCTCCTTTTTTTTTTTTTTTCTTTTCCCAAGCAAGCCACCACAGGCTCCTCCAAACATTCACCCAAAGATTATTCTCCCACTTGTCTGCAGCGTGTTCGCAATGGCTGAAACTCCCGTTGCCCCATCCCAACCTTCCGCTCCTGCTTTCGTTGCTTGGCTTGGCTTCTGGATTGTAAGGGACCAAGTCTGGGCACGCCAATTCCAACTCAAGTGCATTTTCATACCTTTGATTCCACCTTTCTCCTGGCAACCCCAGGGGTCTGGGATCCCGGAGGCTGCGCAGATGTGAATCACTGCCCCATGGAGGTGCCAGCACGATGCACGGCCTCCAGGTTTAGAGTCATAGAATCACAGAATCTTCTAGGTTGGAAGGGACCTTCAAGATCATCTTGTCCAACCATCAACCTAACTCTGACAAA
>JAOXNO010000008.1:2124155-2143811 GCA_028565335.1 Limnodromus scolopaceus
CAGCAGGGGAGTTGGACTAGATGATCTCTATGGTCCCTTCCAACTCTAAAAAATTCAGTGAAATTCAGTGAAATTCTACACTTTCTTTACCCACTGTCAGGGACTGAGCTTGCTGGGGAGGGAAGGAGAGGGTGAGTGGAGAAGCTGCTGCCAGACTGGAAGTTGCAGAGAAGCATCCCACCCGAGCCAGCTCTGGAAAGCCAGGCCCCGTTGCATCTGGGATCTATTTATCTGCTGTGCAGCTTTCCTTTGGAGAGATAATGCTAAAAGGATATCTATAAATTGCAGAGCTAAAGCGTGAGTGTCCTGGCCTTCATCATCCCCGCCAGCGCTCGCTCCCAGCCAGCAGCTCTCCCACAGACCGTGGCTGCACATCATCGGCGTGAAGCCCTGGTGGCTTTGCGAGTGGTGGCTTTGGGAGTGCCTGGCCATGGGGGCTGTGCCATGGCTGTGCCGTGGGCGAGGGTCTGGTAACGCAGGAGGAGCTCGCCTTCTCCTTAAATCCTGCAGGAACATCCTTTGTGGGGCGGATGGAGTCAGCCCTGTGTGGCTCCTGGTGGTGCGTGGGGGACCACACGTGTCCCTGCTCATGTCCCCGACTCCTTCCACCCCAGGGTCAGCACTGAGACCCAGTGACATCCTGCTGCCAGCTCAGAGCCTCACCAGCTCTTACGCCAGGGTGGCAGATGAGCCCTTGTGCTTTTGTTCTCTGGAAACGTGTGCCCAAATCCTCCTGTTTTGTAGGTGGGTGTTTTAAGTGGTGCCCGTCCCCATTGGAAGCTTGTCCCCTGCTAGAAATGCCACCCTGCCTGGCCCTCCTGCCCCATGTCCAAGCACAGGGGAAAGCCCTGCTGGGGAGCTGGCTGAGCCCCACACACCCCACCTCCCCACTGAGCACTCGGCTTCTCTCTCCGCAGCTCAACTCGCCCATGAACCCCGTCAGCAGCTCAGAGGACATTAAGCCACCCCTGGGGCTCAATGGAGTCCTCAAAGTGCCAGCACATCCCTCAGGAACGATGGCCTCCTTCACCAAGCACATATGTGCCATCTGCGGGGACAGATCTTCAGGTAAGGCTGGTCCCTGCCCCGGGGCCGGGGGGCTCAGAGCGATGTGGGGTGCCCTGGGAGAGCACGGTGAGGGTTTCCAAGGCTCCTTGGCTCCACCGCAGGCAGGGGCTCTCCGTCAGGAGAGGAGCCACCCATGCCCTCAGAGGAGGTGACAAAAAGTCCCTTATTGCCCAGCCTCCCCCAGCCCTTCTGGTCTGGGGCAGGCTCTGACCCGAGGCAGGAGACCCCAGGTCTCTGCGTGGCCGTGGTGTGACATCCTCAGCCCTGAGCAGCACAGCCTGGCTGAAGACAAGGCATTAGCGAGTGTCCCTCTCTCTCCCCCTCCTTTGATCTGTAGTGGACTTGTCACATAGCGCCAGATAAAAAGATGTGCTTCACATGGAGTCTCTCTCCCCTCGTGGGAGGTAAAGATGTGCTAATTCCCTTTATTCTTACCCTGTTTTAAAAGCTTTCTGCTCCCTAAGTGCTCCAGTCACCTAGTTTGTGAGGTCCTTAGGGATGTCTCCTGTGCCTGTCGGGCTCCAGGGCTGGAAGAGGAGGGTGGGGGTGTGATGCAGGGCTGGTGTGGGGAGTCATGGGGGGACACAGGGAGGCACCCGTGTTTCACTGCTACGCTCCCTCTCCCCTGTTGTATGGCTAAGAAATGGCGAGGGCTTTTCCAGAACATAAGGCACGTTGTAGCCCATGGAGAACATCCTGATTTCATGCAAGTCAAGGCGAAGCCACTGCTCTTTAGCTCCTGCTCACACCTCCGAGAAACCTCTGCTTCCCACAGGAGAGGGAGGGCGAAGAGGGGAGCTGGGGGCACCAGGGAACACTGGTGGGTCCCTTTAACTTGAGTCTCGTCCTCACCTGCAGGTAAACATTACGGGGTTTACAGCTGCGAGGGCTGCAAAGGCTTCTTCAAGCGCACGGTGCGGAAGGACCTCACCTACACCTGCCGCGACAACAAGGACTGCTTGATCGACAAGCGCCAGCGCAACCGCTGCCAGTACTGCCGCTACCAGAAGTGTCTCGCCATGGGGATGAAGCGAGAAGGTAAGGCAGGGAGAGCCTGGCCCCAGCACCCATGGGTGCTGCGGGTAGCCCTCCTTCGTTAGGAGGCTCCGGCAGGCTCCTGTTGGCAACCGGAGCCGGCGGGAGCCTTGCCGAGGGGCACCAAAACCGCACCAAATATTGCTTTTGCGCCACAGGCATGGCCTCCAAGACAGCGGTAAGTCCCAGATGGTACCCAGATGGGTGATGGAGGGTGGCATGAGCAGGGGGCGATGAAAGCTGGCAGGTCATTTGCCGTCGGGGAACTTGCACTCCCCCTTTTGCAGCGGCTGCCACGTGTTGGGAGCAGCGATGGCGAAGACACCGAGCTCTTCCCTTGCCCTGCAGAGCCCCGTCAAACAGAGGTGTGAAAGCTCTCGGGGCTGAGTGTCCTTTGGGTGATAAATGCCACCACCTGGCTTGGCCATTCTTTGTCCATCCAAAATGGGATGTGGCATCCTGGAGAACCGGCGCTGGTTAGGGGACGTTGGCAAGATAGAGATGGTGTTTAATCTGCTGGTTACTAATCACCGTGCTGCCGGGGAGGCGAGGGGTTCCTGTGCCTCTCTGCGTGCTGTTTGTGCACACCTTGCTCAGGACGGGCAGGAAAACTCGGTGAATTAACGTCCTTCTCATCAGAGTCCACGTGGGCATCAGCACCGAGCACCGGCTGCTCGAACTCAGTAGCATTCCCGAGCAGTAGCAATAATGGATTTTTTTTTTTCATCGGGAGGAAGAAAGAAATTCAGTCTCGTAAAAAGATATCCCTCCCCTCGCTGGAATTTATATTTAGGATTTAAAACTCCCTGGCAGTGCCTCTTCTAAATGCTCTTTTTAAATGCTGACGGCGTCTGTTTTGAACTGCTGGCAGAACAGGCTTTTACCAGACGTGATGTGAAAATGACCCGGTGGTGCTGCTCAGTTCTCTGCTGCCTTCTCCCCTTACATCTTCAGAGCCACGCTTGCCTCCCTGACTGGCCAGTAAACCCATCCCTCCGGGTGCTGGGAGCAGCGCTGCAGCCCGGGCTCTCTTTGAAGAGCACTTAGTCTTGTCTGGAGCAGTGATTAAATAGGGAGCCGCCCCCGAGTGTCGAGCAGACCCTGCCACGCTCGATTTATGGGGTTACCTAAGGACCCACGACACCAACAGTCAAAGCCGAGGTGTGGGGGGATTGCATCAGGCTGGGAGGCACCCAGGGGACCTTCCCAGCCCTGCAGAGCTTAACCCTTTGGTGCTCGGAAATGAATCCTTCTCACCCAAGTGAGGATGGGTGGCACGGGAGGCAGCGGCTCTGCCAGGGGTGGCTGTGGGCAGAAAGTTGGTTGGAGAGAGCACGTGGTTGGAGGGAGAGGAAGAGCTGGTATCACATTCCTTTTGATAGAAACACAACGCACAACTGGAACCTCCAAGGAACGCCGCTGGGCAGAGCTTGGGATGCTCACGGTCCCCTCCCCACACTCACCCGAAGCAGTACATGTTTGATCGAGGGTTTCTCTGTGACAAAGAAAAGCTGCTCCGTGGAGCCATCGCCATGGAGCGGTTGCAGGGTCTCCCAACTCCTCGCTCTCTGCCCTTTCCTCACTCCTGTCTTGTCCTGTTTGCATCATTTCAAGCTTGGTGGAAAGAGAAAAGCTCTAGTCTTAAATGGAGAGATTAAGATATTCAGAACGTGCCTCTAAAGGTGAGCAGTGCAGAATTGTGGCTGCTTTGCAGGTGGGCAGAGCCATGGGGCCTGCTGAATCCCATGGGAGATGTGTGGCAGGAGGAGGAAATAGAGGGAGGAAGGTCTAATCTCCAGCCCTGGAAGACTCAGGGGACTGAAAAGAAGCCAAGAATTCTCCTGTGTGTTCATCAGCAGCACTTGCTTCTCAGGGGAGCAATGCAGGTGTGGGTAGATGTGGAGCATCCCATTACCCTGGCGTTGCCTTTGGAGCCTTGCACCGGCAGCTGGAGACCCACTTTCCTCCCAGATCCCTAGAACATCTCAGCCAGCGTCTGTAGGGAAGGGAGCATCAGCAGTAATGCTTTTAACACTGACATCCTGTGGTCGGGTACCTGCTTCATGCCTACCGTTAACGGTGATTGCATGGGCAGCACCACTAAAATTATAGGCCCATTAATTAATTTCTGAATGGTGGTGGAATTCCCCAGGGAGCGCGTACAGTATGAGGACTCTATTAATTCATCTTGATTAACATTATCACAATGAATACCAAATGAATTCATAACGATCAGCAAATTATTTAAAAGTGTGACAGATGGGAGCTTCGTAACTCTGGGAGTGCGCTCAGGCGCTGCTGGCTGATCTTCTGATGCTGGCGTTGCATGAGGAGAGCTTCAGAGAAGGGCAGAAGCCAGTCAGTAGGCATTTGGGGTATAATCCCCATGGAGAGAAAGCTGGAATAACCCCCTGGTCCCCAAATAAAGCTTTCTTTTGTTATAAACCTAAAAATTCCCAGTGTCTCATGGCAGGTTTGGAGATGTCCTAGACCCTGAAAGTGAGAAGCTGGGTCTTGCTAAGCTTTGCTTTTGAGCAGCTCATGAGTTTCACGTGTGATATCCACCTGATTTGTCAAAAAAAAAGGTCTCCTTCCCATTGCATCCATCCCAACCTTCCTGCTGCTGCCCATCTTCCTTACCACGTCTGTTTTGGGGGAACAGTTTGGGGCCAAAACCTACACTGGTAAATCCTCTTGCCTAAATACTCACTTATAACGTAGGTGGCTTTTTATCCTCTGGTGTAAACTGTTGCATCTTTTAGGTGACAGAGCCAGGGTAATGGGCCTCATTTCCCTAAAAAATATCTTGCTCTGGAGACCTAATTTATAGCTACATAAAGGCATAGCAGATTCCTGCTGGGGAAGTATCTCTCTTGTAGCCCAAAGGTATTTGTATGCCATGGAAGTACAGTAAAACCCCCTAGACTAAGTACTGTAGCTCTGGTGAGAGAATAAGGCATCCTGTGTGGTGGTGAGCCGTGCCGTGACCTGCAGAGTGATGCTGGGAAGAGGGGTGAGGGTCACGTTTGTTCCCAAAAACCTGTGCCAGAAGGGTAATGGAAGGGTACTCTTACATAGCTAAGAAGTTGGCTTGAAGGACTAAAGGACTAAAATCAGTAGGACCTCTTGGACAGCTGATGGAGCTCTGGAGGGGTTTGATCCCAACGCCTGGAGGGTCTCCAGGTGAACATGCCAAAAGCAGACCTGGAAGGATGGACCTTGACCATGTGCTTTGGGAGATGATGCAGTGTATCCACAGAAGAGGGAGGCAGGGGTGGCTGCGGGGTACTGTTGGGAGGAGGGGGCATTGCTTCAGGGCTACGAGGCTTTGCTTCTGCCGTCAGGTCTCGGAGATCTTGGCTTAAAGGGGTGAAAGCCTGCAGAAGCTGAAGATTCCTTCTGGTGTCCAAGGCCAGGTTGGACAGGGCTTTGAGCAACCTGGTCCAGTGGGAGGTGTCCCTGCCCAGGGCAGAGGGGTGGAACTCGATGATCTTTAAGGTCCCTTCGAACCCAAACCATTCTATGATTCTATGGTGCGTGCATCTCTTCTTGCTGCTCCCTGTTAAAAACCTTTCAGATAGATGGTGACGCCGTGTTCGCGCTGAATGAGCCTCATGGACTCGGAGGTATTGCAGCTATAATAAATAAGCAACTGGGAGTGTTTTTCCCCTATGAATTACTGCCAGCTGTGTGAGGCTTTGGTTTTTGTACTCCGTCTCCCACTAAATACCGGATAGTCAACAAAATTAAGATTACCATCAGGGATCTTGACTAATGCAGGGATTATTATTGTGGGGGTGGCTGTTTGCATCCAGAAGCAGAACTCTCTCTGCTCGATCTGTTACTCATTAGGGTCTTAAGGTGTCTGTGTATCGGCAGCCTTATATTTTAAAGGGGGAAAAAAAAAGTGGAAACTGCCTTTGAGCGAGGGAGGCAGAGATCTTGTGAAGAGGTGGGAGTGAACACGGAGGGTCTCGGGATGAAGGGGTCTTGTGTGCACCCCATCAGCCGGGGTTAACTTCAGGGGTGAAGGGGGGTCGTCGCAGACTGCAAACCCCCCGGCCTCGCCTTGCAGCATGTCTCTATCTCATGTGAGGAGGTCCCGGCCCCACCACTGCTGGCGAGGCCGGCGGATCGCACAGCGAGCAGGAAATACCAGCGAGGAGCCCTTTCTCATGCTCCCGCCGGCCGCCCTTGGACGGCTCACAGGGAGCAGCCGTTGGGAACCGGCGCAGCCCGGCCCCGCTCCGTCTCCCGCCTCTCCTTCCCCCAGCGCTGCCTCCGGACATGAGCCCGAGCCAGAATGTCTCCGTTGGACCTGCTGGGCTGCCCAGTTTGTTAACTGGGGGCTACCGCTTGTTGAGCTGCAGCCTGGAGTGGAGCACTGACGGCGGCGTTCGATGCTGCCCGGGTACAGTGGATGTTGATGCATCTCCGCCGGGGAGCTCGTAGCCCATCTGGAGACCAGAAGGTTGTCCTCTCCCAGCGGCTGCGGCTCAGGCTGCATAACAGACCCCCAAGTTCATTCCTAAATCCAGGTGCAGATACCGTAACAGCGGTGGCCTGGGTATGGTGCGGCTGCAGCTTGCCTCCATCAGCTGCCGTGACATGATCCAGAGTCGTGCTCTGAGGATCCAGGACATCTTCTGTCCATCTGCATGCCTGATCCCTGGCTCCAAGACTCCATTAAATGTCACAGCCTGAGATAATTCTTCCTCGTCCCCTGTGTTTGTGGGTTGGTTTTCCCCCTCTCGCTCGCACTGCCATCAAGCTGAGGGATTTAACCTCAGAGGGCTCGGACTTGCAACATTGCAGGGAGCTCGGAGACCTCCACGTGTCTCTGGGGAGCTGCTCAGATAAATCAATTAGTGCAGAGGGACCAAAGTTTCCCAGTGTTTCGCTCTGTCTGATCCCCCTGCCACCCCACTGCACCCCTCAGGGCCATCGCAGCTCCTGGAGCATCTCTCGGGACCAAGAGGAGCAAGAGGAGTCTGGGGAGAAAGAGCAGGAATTTGGGTCTCCAACTCGCTATCCAAGTGAATGTAAAAGCAGGCAAGTGGCCGTACCCCGGTGAAGGGGCAGAGTTCAAGAGCATGGTTATTCTTAGTAATAATTTTGGAATGGAAAATGTCTTTCGGCTTAATGAGCTTGTTTCTTATATCCTTTTAAAGTGCTGCTCTTTAAACCAGCTGGTTAAATGATGCTGGGTTTGTTTTCTGTTTTGAAGGATACTCTTAGGTTGAGAAAAAGGGTTTGGTTTTTGGTTTTCTCTCATTGCTTTAGCTTTCTCTCATTTGCTTATACCTTGCAGTGTCTGGCTTTTGAGCGTGAAGTGAGCTGGTGATTTTTGCTGTTGTTTTCCAAAGCCATTCCCCCTGTGGATTGACCGCATGCAAAGGTTTCAATCCACTTTTTAACACTCCATTTCACTGAAGTTACATTTTTTTATCATCACGGCGGTATTTTGCCTATCTTGAAAAAAAAATGCAGCGTTCAACTGGAAACGTTGGAGAAAACACCACTATTTATTTATTGTATCTCAGCTTTTGAGGTTGTTTGCAGTAGTAGAAAGCTGCGTCTTTGAAAGAAAAGGGGGCTCATGAAAGCAAAGCAGAAGAAGCGCTGTCTAAATTAGTTTCCTCAGCTAGGGGGGCATTTTCGGTATAAACAGGTACCTCAGGCGTAAGCGCTTCAAGATGCCAGTGATACACAGCTAAGATGCAGCATCATAAAAAGGCAGCAGAGCCTAATAAATTCCACCGCTAGTGAAACGGAAATCCCCAATAACCCTCCACCCGGCACTTCATAAATAAAGCAGCCACCCATTCCTCGGCCAAGAGGAGACTGAGCAGGTTTGGGTCTTGGAGGCCACCAGAGCCTCTGGGCTCTCCAGGAGGAGGATGGTGTGCCCTCTCGATGCAGGGGCATGTCCCCCCAAAAAATGTCCAGGTTGGAGCTGTCTGGAAAGCATCATCGTCATCCCTGTGTGCCCTGTGAATCACTGCATCTGCCTGGGAATGGCAAGGAGCAAAGGGGGTGAAGGTGGGAGAGGATCAGAGGATGCTAAGAAGAACAGGAGAGCCAAGGCCAAAAAATGCATCTTCTGTTGGTCCATGGCTTTCACGCTGCCCGAGAAGCAGGCTGAGCATCGATGCCTGTCCCCCACAGAGCTGGGCTCCCCATGCCCAGGGACTGTCCCCTAGAGAAAACCCCATTCAGTCCATTTTTGGTGGGAGTGAATTATCTTTCCCCCTCCTCCCCCATGAAAAGAAACAATCCCCAGCCAGTCATCCACGCTATTGTTCCTGGAAGGATGGATTTTCCTCTCGGAAACAAGCGCTCATCTGTATTAGCGCTGGGTAAGTGGTAATTAGGAGCCGCCGTCGCCTCCAGCTCCCTCCGAGCAAACAAACAAGCCTGCGATGCTCCAGCCCACGGGGGTCTCAGAAAAGCCTCTGCCTCGGTGGAAAATCCTGTCCCTTTTGTGCCTCTTCCTCCCCTCGTTAACATTCCTCTGGTGCCCACCGACTGTGGCAGTGCCTGTGGCTGGTGGCCATGCCATGGTGTGGGGGACCTGGCTGCGGGTACCCTCCTAGCATCTAGGACCAGGCTTTAAAAACAAATCATGTACTTGACGTCTTTCTTGTCTTCTTTTTTTTTTTAATCTAATTAGTCTGCAAATCACAGCATCAGGTTTCTCTTCAGAAGCCTGAGGCTTAAAAAGGAAAGAAAGCTTGAGCCAGCGGATTGGGATTGAGGGATATTCACGTGGCTCAAAGAACAGGGACTTCGCAACGTTCATCACAAGGCATCGGGGACGCTACTGTGTGTTCTCAGTGGTGTCCTCCGAGTCTTCCCCAGAGCCTCAGCGAGCAGCTTGTTCTTCTTCTGCAGCTGCAAAGTTCATTACTCAACCGCAGCCACCAACCCGGGTTGGTCTGGGCACCTGAGCTGGTTTGGTTGCTCACGTTGCAGTGGGCTCCAAACCATTTATGTGCACCATGAGCAAAGGCGAGGCGACCAGTGCGGATGAGCACATCAGCAGAGGATGGATCTGGTGGTTTTGCACATCAGCCCTCGGACCTGGGCAAGTGAAGCTCATCTGCGATCCACGGGATGAGACATTTTGGTTCCTAAACAAAGCGAGGTCACCAAGATGCGGTCTTGACACATGGGGCTCCGTATCTTGCTGTACCATGGCCTGGGGATGTGCAGATGGGCTGGAGAAGCTTGAGATGAAACATGACAGCAACCAGCCTTAGGCGAGCACAGGCCAAATCAAGCAGAATGACACGAGAGCCTCTTCATCAGGTGCCACGGAAAACAGAGGCTTCTCTCCTTGGCTGGGCTGAGACATAGCTGGAGGAGGTGGGGCTGCCTCTCAGAGCTCTTCCACTGCAACATCTTTTTTTCTCCTCAAGTGGATTGCAAGGTTTAAATGCTTCCCTTACGCTAAGAAAATCAGACTAGAAAACCTCTCGACCGTACGAGTCTCCTTGAAGGAAAATAAAGGCACTGGCAGAGCCATCAACCCAGAGGAGAGTGTGTAGAAGCTCATCTCTGGAAACACGGCGGGGCAGATGGGGCTGGTGTAACCACAGCGCAGGACCGCTTTGCTGGGCTGCAGGAAGCAATATGCCCGGATTGCTCCTGTGTTTAAGATGAAAAGAGCCTCACCGTTGATCAAATTCTGCGCCACCCTCATGATGAGAAAAATCAGCATCGTTGGGGACAGCACAGTCCTACGAGTGGATCTCGTCTAACACCTGAGGGGTGAGGTGGAAGGACAAGGGCATGGGATCCTCTCGATGGCTTCCCTGCATCCATCCCAGACAAGCCCCGTAGTTTGTCCAGGCGAGCCCGTCTGCTGAGGCAGTAATTGAGTGCGATGGGAGACGGGAGGGTCACGCTGGTCGTGCAGAGCCCTTGCCAGCCCTTCCCTCCTCCTGGTGAGCGGCAGCTCAGCCCCAGCAGCGGGGATGTGTTCTCCAGCCCTTCACCTCATTATCACCATCTTACTGCAGTGAGAGCAAGAGAGCCCAGCTGAGGTTTGGAAAGGTCCTTGTAGGTCACGCTGTCAAGTGCCTTGTTATCACAGGCACTCTCTAGTTTAATCCTCTTCCCAAGATATTCTGGAACAGAAGCTGGATGTCTCCTGACCCACCCAGCCAAGCAGGAGGGCACAGAGCAGAGGAGGCATCGATGATGAGCAAGAGAAGGGAGCCAGCAGCAGTGCCCCTGAATTGCCATCCTGTGTCCCTCCTAATCCTGCAAAGCATCATGTGTGAGACAGGAGGGAGAAGCATTTTGTGGCCTCTCCAGAGTTCAAAATACTTATTTACTTATTTTTTCTTAAATATGCATTGATTGTATTTGGGCTGGAGGACCCAGTCGCAGAACCCCTCATTATTTTTGTCTTTAGTCTGTGAGTTTGCAACTTACATGAAAGGAAGAGAAAAATCCAACAGAAGCAACAAGAACCAGATGATATAATGATCTTTGTTTCTAAATTTTGCTGTGTTACAGGGATGGAGCACCATCCATCCCGGCCCACAAGACTTCTGGGAAGCCGAGAAGAACAAGGTATTCCCATTTCAATATTACCAGACAGGCTGCCGCGCAGCTACCACGTTTGTGTAAATAAAAAACAAAGCCACAAAGAAACCCAGCTCCCAAACCAAATCCATTTGAAAACTGTATTTTTGTCACCTTCACCATGGTTTATTTGACTAATCCCCGGTGGGAGTGGGGAGTGGACTCCAGAGATAGGGTTCTAGGTCTTTGTGGTGAGGGGTCTCCTTACTACTGAAGATTTTCTTTTGCACAAACATCCCATATTGTATGATTTTTATATTTTTTTTTAAAAAAAAGCTGATTTGCTTGGATACTTGCTCCTTCTTTCCTTCCTCCAACCCCACCTGCTATTTTTTCCTACATCTCAAGAAACACAGTCCCCATTCTTTTCTGAAATGGTGATGTGTCCCTCAGCATCTCTACTAAGAAGGAGCACTAGCTTGTGAGGTCCTCAGCAGGTCCAGGGAAATACTGATGGCAGTAAATTGCAGACCTCTACCGCTGGGTTCATGCCAGTGGAGATCAGAGACATGGAGGTCTCTGCCGAGAAGCTCTGTGACTGGGAGCTCGTAGACACTTTTGCCTGCTCCTTGCACCTTGGATGCCCTCTCAGTTCTGCGGAGCTTCTGAAGCACGGGCTCAAAGGATGGCTGCATCTGCAGGGAAGTCCAAGCCTTGGAAGCCACAGAGTACAAGAGTCTTGGGTGCATCTGCAAATCCCTGCACTCTTCAGGAGAACGTGTTGGGCTTGCCACTCCTGGAGCCGAACCATGCTTCAGGGTGAATCTGAAACTGGGAAAGTGGAAACACTAGGTTTGAAAGGAATTCAGCCTCTGGATCCTGAAGAGGGACTTTGGGAGTGCCACACCTGGAAGAAGGAGGTGACAGCAAGATGCCGATTGGAGAGGAGTCCATGTGTGCACTGGCAAGTGTACCCCAGGGCCAGGCACAGAGCTGCTGCAGGAGCGAAACTCTTGCTCACATGAAGGATGAAGCTGTTCCCACGTCACTCCTCAAGCTGCCCGTAGGGAGAGAAAATAACATCTACAGCTAAGTCTAGCATCTAGAGGAGTCGCTGCCTCGCAGGCATCCCCGAAAGCTACACCCAACAACCCAGGCTGGGCTTCGTTTCCAAGTGAGGAACAGGTCGGGTTCACAAACACCTGGTAACGTGGGTCCTGTGATCAAGCAGCAACTGAACTTTGGGTAGTAGTCACCTCATCCTGCAGATGCACACCTCGGTGAAGACCTGCGTGTGAAGCTGCTTCTTAGAGGGAAGGGAAGATAACGGCGTCTCTGAGCTCAGCGTGGGGAAACAGGCACTGCTTTCCTGCAGCCCAGAGCTCCAGGGACAGGAGGTGGATGGAGCCGCGGGCGGGAGGGGATTGCAGAGTGATGCCAGGCTTGTCCTGGCTTTGGAGAGGGGCTGTCTGGTCTTGGAAACACGGGGGTGGCAGAGCAGGTAACGTTGCTTGGTTTATCTTTGGAGCTGACATCCTCGGGGCACGTACGCCATCTGCTCTGCCCGGCGTGTCACTCCAGCTGGGCAGGGGCGAGGGTCGGGATTTTGCTTGGGGCTGAGTGGGCTGGGATGAGCCAGCGTCCCCCTGACCAGCTCCGCAGCCAGCAGCAGATCCATAGAAGTAACTTCTCCATCTGTCTCTATCGTTTATATCAGCGAGATTCAGCCAAATCACTGGCAGACGCTGTCGCGATGACCTGTAGGGTCCACTCTCTTACAACCCTCCGGGTGTATCTGATTCTTCACCTCCAAGAAGGTGGCTCTTGGTTTTGATGGGGTTGAGATTTGGAAGCTTGTGGCTTTGAGTAGCCACTGTCTCCCCAGACCCCAGCAATGCTTTTCCCAGTGTCCAGCCACTGGTGGCTGAGCAAGAGGATGTGTTTTTTGGACTAACACCCCGTCCCGGCCCTGGAGGTGGTTGATCTCAGAGCAACTATTCTTTGCACCTTTATCCTTGAGACCTGCTGCGACTGCGCGTCAGGTCTTTGGCATTTAAGTCATTTTATAAAATCCCATTTGTTGAGGGTTTACCTTTCTCTTAGGCTTTTCTGTTATTTAGTAGGTGTTTTATCTCTTCTAATGTGCCCAAAGGAGTTCTGGTGCATCTGTGCTGTTGAGGAATGGTTGGCATTAAGCAAAAAATTTCTAGCCTTTTGATGATTGAGAAAACAGGAGGCGGGGGGGGGGGTGGGGTTGGAGAAATTTAAGCAGGATTTTATGTTGGCCTGAAAAAGGGAAGAGAAGAATCCGTGCCAGACGAGGGCCAGATGGACAAAAGCCACGACACAAATCCGAGCTCCGGCAGCAGCCGCTCACCTGGCTCCGGCAGAGCAAGCGGAGAGCGCTGCGTGGGCCCGGGGAGCCTCTGCCGCCCATAAAACTTAAAGAGCAGCTTGCATAAAAATAACCTCTCGCTTTTTGGGTAACAGCTTTCACATGGCAGGAGCCTGACGGGCAGCACACGGCACCGGGAGACTTGGGGGGGGGGGGCCAGCAGTGGAAACCAGCCCCAAGCCTTCGCGTGCTGGGGTGGAGCCGGGTTAATGGGATCACCGTCCGTACAGGACTCTTTTAGCATGTGTCTTAATTTCCTGTTTTTTAAGAAATAAGTTTTATACCCTCGCTTTTATTTATTTTATTTATTTTTTTTTTTGCCCGTGGCCCCACTGATTGCCTGGGAAGCCTTGCTGTGTGACAGCCAGCTCTGGTTTCCTGAGAACCATACCTGTGCCCCCGCTGCTTTCTCTTAACGTCACGTAACCTGCTTCAAATTCAGCAGAAGGGTAAAGTGTTAGGATAAATGCCAATAAATAGCCGGCCTCCTGCATTACTGAATGCCTCATTCAGTCCTCAACAAAGAGCTGGATAGGTTCAGGGAGTTGTCTCTCGCGACCAGTGATGGAAACTCCAGTTGCTTGGGCTGTTCTCGGCTAGACTGGGCTGAATCGTGCTGTGGGAAACAACGATGCGTGGAAAAGTGTGTGATTTGGGGTATGTAACGTGATGATTGAGGAGGAGATAGTTACCGGTGTAACTGTCTGCCTAAAGCTACTTTTCCAGGTTTAGGGAAAACATGTGCGCTGCTTTCAAAGGGAGATCATTAATAGTAATATTGTTATTAGCATCTAATAAGTGTTTTTCATCTCTGCGCTGTTCAGACATTAACTCATCAGCATGTGACATGCTTCTGGCTAGATCACTCCTACCACGCAGGATTTGGGACAGGTCTCTCCTGTCTGCTTAGAAGTTGCCCAGAGACAAAGATGGGATGATGGTTTGCATAGAGCCCCTGGGGCAGATCCCTGTTCCTGTCCCACGGTCACACCATCCTGCCACGGAGCCCACGGCAACCCTCAGCATCACTGCTGGACCGGGGAACTAGGTGCATGACGTGACCTCCAGGGGAGTTCAGCATTAACAGGCTCAGAAGATGGTTGAACTCTGGACTTAAGCTTTAAACTGACCAATTTCTCTGTTTCTTTGGGATTCACTTAAGCTATCACTTCACCCATCCGTTTCCCTCTCCCGCAGTGACTCGCCATGTTGCTTCCTTTGCTTTTCTTCATTTGTCTTTAACCTTTTTGCTTCCAGGACTGCTCCCTCTGCAGCAGGGGGAGTTTCCCAGAAGAGGCCAGGTCTGAGTGGGAGCCTCCCTCCCCGTGCTCCCATGGGTGCAGCTCTCCCAGGCCAGGGCTGGTTGATGGCTTCCCCCAAAAACTCCCACCCCCTTGGACTATCCGAGCCCGAGACCCACTGATCACACTGGTGGGAGAACCCTCATCAGATGTCTGTGTGGTCCTACAGGTCTGAGGATGCTTTAGGTTTTCATGGCCAAGTAAAGCTCTGTGGAGCTTCAGGGTCCCAGCTCAGCTCATGACACCGTGACCAGGAGCTCTAGAGTGACACTGTCCCTTCTCTGTCCACTTCCAGCCGTCCAGGAGGAGAGGCAGCGGGGGAAGGATCGCAACGAGAATGAGGTGGAGTCGACAAGTAGCGCCAACGAGGACATGCCCGTGGAAAAGATCTTGGAAGCTGAACTCGCAGTGGAGCCAAAGACAGAGACGTACATTGAAGCCAATATGGGCTTGACGCCGAGCTCGGTAAGGAACCTCTTCCCTTGGCCCCATCCTGGTCACTCGGGGCAGAAGGGATGGCTTGTGGGGCCTCAGGATTGACCTGGCCTGAGTACAGCAGTGAGCCTAGGTCAGAGGGGGGTTACTTTACGGGAAAAGAAATAAGTAGAGCTCAGAAATGCAACTTCTGAGCTCTGCTGTAGATGCTATGTGTGAGCTTAGATGAAAGCACGCAAACCCCTCTGTCCCTGCACAGCCACCAGCACTGGCAGTCATCTATCTCGCAGCCACAGCGAAGGAAAAGATATTTTAAGATGTCATTAGAAGGGCTCACAGAGAAGATTTTGTTTTAGTTAACAGCCCTTCGTGCTAAAAGGCAGGAAGACACTCCACGCTCTGAAGAGCTCAGAGTCCAATCAAGCCAATAAACAGAGCTGAGTGGCTGAAGTGCAAAGAGATAAGAGCTGTAAAATTGGGGTGTGACTTTTCAGATGTGGAATTACACAGCTGCTTGGCTCCAAGCAGAGGAAACCTGGAGAAGTTTGCTTTCAAATTCCTTTCCCATTCAGAAGCTTGCATTATAACTGGGGCTGCTCAAAGCACCTGGGCTCTAACAGGGCCTTGTGTAAACAAGGGAGAGCAGATGGGGAAACGGGAAAAAAGGGAGAAGCTGTGATGAGGGAAACTTTCTTGATGCCTTTCCTAAGAGATTCTCTTATCAGCAGGTTATAGCTTTGCTTAGAGAAGGCCTCCAAATGGGAGAACCAACCTATCCTCTGAAATTCTGTTTCTAGGATAGACCCTACACCAAGCCCTCTTGAAGAGGGCAGAGAAAGTTCTTGTTGCCAGCCTAGGCAGCATTTAGGATGTGCTCCCTGTTCCTCAATAATCCCTCTTCCTGTGAAAATAACGGGGATAGGGAACAGGACTGCAGTCAAGGCAACTAATATAGCAGTAGGGTCAGGGAGTGGGGCTAATTACCCCCCATCCCCGGTATGCTGGGGAAGCCCTGGGATACCGTGGGACTGGGAAATCTCAAAGCAAAGAGAGGGAGAAGCAAAAAAATAAATTGCTGTGCACCATTGTGTGTGTGTTTTTGGGGCCGGGGTCAGCTGCATGTGTTTAATTTCCCATTTGCCTGTGGGTGATGCCTTCTGTCTTTGCAGGAGGGGACACCACTACTGCCAGGTGTCACCCGGGGGTGTCAGGGGGTATAAATGACCCCAAGACCCTGGTAGCTGTCGCGGGGATTGCTGCTGGAGTGGGGAGCATCTCCGGGCTGCCCAGCAGTCCTTTGTGGGGGGCAAAGGGGGTAGAGCTGGGGCTCTGCGAGCTGCAGGCTGGCTAAGCCAGGAGAGCAGGAACACAGGCTGAAATATCCCTCTGCGTTTCCTCTTGCTCTCTGCTAGGTGTCTGTGAGGCTGAGATGATGAAATGCAGCTATTTCTGGGAACTGGAAGGTCTCTGCAGTATTTATTTTCTGCTACAATAATACTTTATCTCTTTCTTCGTATATGAGGCTGGAGGATTGAGCAGGGAATACAGTATCTGGCAGGGCTTGACAAGAGATCTCAGAGTCAGGCGGCTCCTTGTAGGAGTCTTAAGTCTTGATGGCCTCTATGGGGTGCTCTTTTTGGCCTTTACCTACAAGGACACTTTATGGCTGGCTTGCTAAGTGGGGCTTTTCGGTGCAGTAGGCTTCCTGCTAAGGATGGAGACGATTCTTAAGGGAAACTCTTCCAGAAACAGACCCAGGGCCACGGTTGGAGAGCCCAGTTGCACCCTGTGGGCAGCGATGCCATCCGTCCCGAGGGTCCCGTCGCCAGAGAGATTCAAGAGGCTTTTTTTGGAGGAGACAGCCCGGGCATGGTTAGCGTGGGGCTTGGAGAGGCTCTGACGGCTATCAGGATTAAAAATACTTCAGGGGAGTTGTAGCCAGCGTTGTGCTGACTTGAAAACAAACCCCAGAGAGCGAGCTGAAATAAATGGCTTCGTCTGGCACTGCGTCTCCTCAGCCTCTTGTAGCAAATTGAAAGCTGGTTCCTGCATAATTCAACACGCATTACTGTGAACAAGGATGTGTGTTGCATCTAAATAGAAGCAGGAGGCTTGTTGAAATGCCCTATTATTGTCAAGCAGCTTCTGTCGATGAGGTGACATTTGTAGCAGGTTTAGCAGATGTATGAGATCAGCAGTTTGGGGTGAGGAGGCCACCGGATGAGGCGAGGGAAGACGGAGGAGCTGCCCTCCTCCTCCTCCTCCCAGCCCTCCCCAGAGAGCCCATGGGATGGAAAGGCAGACAGATTCAGTCCCGAACAGACACGGGGTAAAACACAAGCTGTTTCCTATTAGCCTGGTGTGTTGGGTCCTTTTATTTGGGCCCCTGCACCTTAGTCCATCTGCGCTGAGCGCTGCCGGTGAGCTAGAGAGCTCCAGAGCTTGCGAGGATATTTCCACCAGGCTGGAAGTGATGGGATGCCGTAGGAGTTAACACCCTCCTCTCCCAGATGCTCTCGTGTCTGTGACTGTCACCTTGTGCCACGGTCCCCTGGCTGCTCCGAGAGCAGAGATCCCAACCCTGGTTGAGGGAGATCCCTCTCCTTTGCCAGGCTGGCACTGGCACTGATTTATTCCACCTAGGACAGCGTGGGACCCAATGGTGGGGCTTCAGCACAGTCCTCGGAGCTGGTAAAAGGGGAGGGCAGGGGGGCTGCAGCCTGTGGGCTGTCCCAGCATCCCTGGTGTCTCACCACGTTGGTGGTGGTGAAGTGTGCTGCTCTGAGTGCGTGCCCAGGGAAGGGACCCGTGGTTCTGTCCTGACACCTGGATCGACACCAGAGAGGATGGGGTGTGTTCATGGTGTGAAACCCGTGATGGGGAAAGGGGAGGACAGTGGTGTGATCTTTGTGGGTGGCACGGACGGGACAGGGAAGGACGCTGAGGCAGGCAGAAAGCAGCTGAGACAGAGGGATGTGCCCCTCCAAATCTGCTCTCCTGCCTTGGGTGGTAGGAGAGTGCCAAGACTACTGTTTCGATGACCATCACCTAAACACTTACTTGAAGTAATGGCACCCGTGAGCCCCTGATAACTGCTCTTCACCCACTGCAAATTGCTGCTAATTGTGACAATTGTGTGGCTTCTCACTGTGGCAGAGGAGATAAACTCTTCGGGAGGTTCCCACAAGCTGTGAATGAGCATGGCTGTGGGCTTCTTCCACACTGGGTGTCCCAGGAAGTCCCCAGACCCCGTGTGGTCCCTGTCCCTTGGGAGCTGGGTTCTGGCCATATGCCCTCAGCAGGTACCTGTCCCCGGGCAGTACGATGGGATGTGAAGATGGGTTTGTCTCTGCCCCTTGTCCCCGGCAGCCGTGAAGCTGGGCTCCTGCAGCGTAAGCACCACCTCGGATGGGCTCCTGGCCACTGAAAGGCAAAGCCTGTAACTGAGAGGTGTCATCCCCATTAGCTCTTAATTGGCCTTTGAGCGGCTGGTTTCAAGTCACCATTTTCTGGAAGATGCCTCCAAGCTCTGGTTTTCCAGAAGGATCAGGTGCCCGCGTGTCCTTTCATTCTGTCACACTCCGGCACCGTGCCCTTGCTATTTACTGCAGGAGGGGATTTGCTTACCGTGCAGAGGGAGGGTTTCTAGCACCGCTTTGCAGATCCCTTCCTGGAGACAAGCAGGACCCTTTTGGCCCTGCGGGGACGATACTTTTAGCCGCCTTTCAAGAAAAGGTGATTAAGTTCTGCCAGGAAGCACCGTGGTGGTTCCAGGAACTGCCATCTGAGGTGTAATTAAAGGCTGGGCCCCTCGCTGAGGCTTTTTACAGCGCACCGAAGGCTGGGTACAGCTTGTGCTGCCCACAGAGCAGCGGTGATACAGCCTGGGCTGGGAGACCTGGAGCCCGGCTTGCTGCATCAGGGCGAATCCTAGAGATGGTGACAACCTGCCCAGAAGCAAACCCTGGTAAAAGCTATGGCAAACCCATCTAATTTTCCTGAAATCTCCCTTTCGTAGGGCTGAGCAGGCACTTGTTGCTTCGTGGGTCAGGTTCTGCTGGAGGACGGGGTCTCCTGTAAGTCGTGTCCCACTCCGAGGTACATGGGGCTCCATCTGCATCCCGCCCCGTCAGAGCCAGGATGCCTGGGTTCTCCACCTGGCTGCTCCGGCTTGCTGGCCACACTCGGATGACTTGAAGTGGGTGATGTTCTTATAGGCTGGGCCAAAGATGTCCCTTTTCACCCTTCCTGCAAATGCATCTGCCTCTGAACGCGGATGTTCCTTGTGTTTCCAGTGAAACACTTAACCCTGCAAAGCTCCTCCTCACACCCCGTTTAGGGTTTTCCTGTTGTCTAGAGGAAATCCCATCTTTTCTCCCTCTTCTGGGGAAAATTCCTCATGTCTCCTTCCCCAGGGAGAAGCCTCAGCTCCCCTGGAGCGAGATTCCCCTGCCCTTGCACCCCTCCAGGAGCTGCTGGAGATGGGCAGAGCAAGGAGGGGAAAATCCCCGTAGCGATGCTGCCGGCTCCTCAGCTGCGCTGCTGAACGCGAGCCCATTCCCATCCATCTCTGCACGCAACAGGTGAAAATACTTCGAAGGCAGGTGCCCTTGAGCTTGCCAGATGCTGGGTTATTTTAAGCCAGGAGAATGGGAGACGTTGGCCACCGAGGCACAGAGATTTGCATTTGCTGCCAGGGGACAGCAGGGAGGGGACAAGGTTCAGGGCAGGGCTCCGAGGGGCAGGAGTGAGACTCAGCGGCGTGGTCCTCATCTGCCCAGCCTGGGAGAGGATTTTGCCATCGGGCAAACAGCTTATGGTGAGGAATGGCCTTGTCCTGCTGGAACTGAGACTTGCCGGAGGGAGAGGTGGTGCTGGTGGTCGTGT
>JAOXNO010000008.1:2157701-2187302 GCA_028565335.1 Limnodromus scolopaceus
GGTGGGTGGAACGGGTCCCAGCCCTCGGGGCCAGTGGGGTTTGGACAAGCCGATGGGGAGTGGTTGAACTCACCGGATTGCAGCTGGCTATTTTCAGAGGATGGAGTTTTTGAAAAAAGAGAAGAGAAAAAAAAAAGAAAGGAAAAAAAAAAAAAAGGAATTCTATTTTTGGTTTCTAACTATTATTAGTAGTCTCGGTAGTTACTTCGCGGAGGGAGAGGCGGCCCGGCCCATGCCCTGCAAATGAGTCACCCGTGGCTGCACAGAGCCTCCTCCTTTCAACTAAAAGCAGAGGATTTGGGATCGAGCTTTATTCTCCCCCCTCAAATAACGAGGCGGCTGGTGGCGTGGGGAGCCGGGGTGCCCTCTCTTCCTCTGTGCAGAGGGTCCCGTGGGTGGCAGCACCTGAAAAATCCCCTCTTGCCATCCTGGAGAGCAGCCGGGCATCGCTGCTCCTCCCGAAGATGCCTCTGCGCTCGGTGTGGAGCTGCCTGTGCGGACACGAGCCAGCTGGAGCACTTGCTTTAAGGCTGCCAGGGCCTCGATATCACCCTTCCCCAGCTCACGGGGGCTCGCCGGACCCCTGCCCTCAGCCCTGTGCCCAGCATCCCAGCCCGACCCCGCTGGTGAGACTGGGTCCAGCCTGTCCTGCCAGACCCACGCTTTATTTCAAGGGCTGTCGCCTTGGAGCGGCAGGAGATGTCATGCTGGCAGTGGCTCCTTCTCAGTGTTTTTTGGTCCTGGCCTGGTTCGGTGAGGTTGGAGGGGCATTTCCAGCTGATGGGGTGGGCTTGGCAGAACACCCCGTCCGTGCCCCAACAACCCCGGGTACCTCAGGCATGTCCCCATGGCCACCAAGCCCTGGGCTCGCACGGGGGTTTCGGCTCGCCCAAGAGGCTGCTCCTGTTGATTCAGCAGCTGCCGTGCAAAACATGGCAAGGCAACAATTAGTGGGAGTGCTTGGCCAGGCTGGTAATTGCGGCTGTTAATTAGTGGTGAAGCAAAAACAGGGCTCCCCCTCCCCTGAATCTCCCCCGTCGGGCAGGGACACGGGGGTGAGAGGTGGGGGACGTGGGCAGAGCGCCCATCCCCGTCCCCTCCGGGATGCTGAGAGCACCAAAAGCACCTTGGCTTTTGCACGGTCCTTTCCTTGAGCCTTGATGTGACAGGAAGGGAGATGGATGGGATTTTGGGGGATTAGGGACACAGTCCCAGGAACGTGCCCACACCCCACAGGACAGGATCCCCCAGCCAGGAAGTGTTTCCCCTTCATCTCCCCATTTCACCTTCATCAGGTGCCTCCAGAGCCCCACTGAAAAAGGTGAGTTAGAGGGGAAAAAAAATGCAGAGCAAGCATGAGGGGTGTTGGGGAGGGTCTTGTCCCCACTTGGCAGGACGGACTGTCCCGATGGCACCATGGGGTGGGTGTTTAGAGCCAAGAACGAGGTGCCTGCGCTTGGCCTGGGGCCAAGGGCTTCCCCTCCGCGTGCATGACTGCGGTGCCTGGAAAGGGCAAAGTACTAGGTCCCATAGGTATTTATTCCCCCCCCCCCCGCCCCAGATTGTAGCTGGCTCTTCAAACACCTCCTTCGTGCCTGGAGGGAGGGATGGAGCAGTGCCCACCAGCACCCACCTCTGTTTTTGAGGGGACGCGGCTGTCACCCGCCTGTCGTCATCCTGCCTGGCAGCTCGAGTCCCCGGCTCCATCCCCTGCAGTTAACCAGGCCATCTCATTGCTAAATAAATACTCAGGATTTCAGGTCATAACTTTCCCTTAGGCTGGCCTGAAGTGGCAAATCCACAGAGGCAGGGAAAGTGTTTTGGCTGTGTTTCTCCAGCAGCCTGCATGCCGCCGAAAATATTATTAAACAGCTTCACCCTGCAAGAATTTGCCAAGAAAACTAGGCAAGAGAAATGAAATATGTAAAGGGTGCCAGTAAACACGAGCAGGCTGTTCCTTGCCAGAGTAAGGCTGCCGCAGCCCCGCGGGGGGCTTGCAGGGAGGTGTTAGCCCCCAGCCAGCCTGCGCGGAGCTCAGCCCGCAGCCAAACCAGCCCCCGGCAGCCCTCAGCCCCAAACCAGCCCCCGGCAGCCCCCCAGCCCCAAACCAGCCCCCAGCCCCGCTCTTGCTGGTGGAAAGGAGAGGATGAGGGTGCTTTGTGAAAGAGTCGGTGGATATTGCACTAGGATAAACCCGCCGTCCTTCTCCGTTGGGTAGAACCATTTTTATTTTTTCCTGGTTGCTGGCTTGGAAGGGGCTGTTTGGTGCTGAGCTGTTGGTGGCTTGTGAGGCTGTGCTCTGGCCAGCTGCAGCCCTGGGCACTGCCAGGCTACAGAGCAGGAGCTCCCATGCCATGCCATGCCATGCCACGCCACACCACACCATGCCATGCCATGCCATCCCATGCTTTGCCATCCCATCCTTTCCCATGCTGTGCCATCCCATCCCATCCCATCCTATGCCAGCCTATCCCATCCCACCCCATCCCATCCTTTCACATGCCATTCCATCCCATCCCACCCCATCCTTTCCCATGCCATGCCATCTCATGCCATCCCATGCCATGCCATGCCATCCCATGCCATCCCATCCCATCCCATCCCATCCCATCCCATCCCATCCCATCCCAGTTAGCATTTGACCTGATAAAAATACACCGCCGTGAGTGAGGGGGTGTCCTCAGCAAGTAGCATGGTGCAAAGGGGAAGGCTCTGTGGGCTGGGGGCTCTTGGTCAGGACGTGCATCTCCGTGCCTCAGTTTCCCTCCTGGAGCAGCTCACGGCTTCAGTTCATGCCCCAGGATGAGGAGGGTTTTGGGGAAAGGCTGAGCATTGTCCTGGGCTTTTTGTTTTCAGCTGGTGTCAATGGACCCCCCCCACATTGCTGTAACTCAACGTGACTCTCTTGCTTTCAGTAGAGCTCTTTGATTGCCCCCGGCACCCACACCGGGCATTTCGGGTTGCCAGCGGGTCCTGAATGTGTGTGACCAACTGCCAGAGCCGGGACCCCAGCCCACCCCGCGTCCCCCCCTCCAGCATCACCAGCCCAGCCCTCCCCATCAGAAGGAAAAGCTTTTGTGCATCCGGTAACATCTGCCACAGCAGCCTTAAAGCAACGTGCTTTTGCATGAGTTTGAGTCTTTCATTTGTATTCTTTTTCACTTTTGGCTTTTTTTTTTTTTTTTGTCCTCGTAATAATTATAAATATACTACGTGCTTGTTTGAAGAGGTGATACATGGGTAAAAGAAAAAAAAAAGGCACATTATTCACTAGAGAGGTAGGACTTTCATTTAACCAGATCTTAGTACTCTTGCAAAAATCTGGTTTGATTAGGGTGATCTATTTTTTAATTATTTTTTTTTTTTTAAATTCCTTTTTTTGTTGGTGGGACAATCTTTAATTTTCTAAAGATAGCACAAACATCAGCTTTTCAGCCACCCGCCTGCCGCCCTGGATGTTCCTCGCTGCCTTCTCGCGTGTGTGCGTTTCGACCGAGCCCTGACCCGAACCCAGCCCCATCCAGGATGCCCACGGGCCACCCCGGGAGGATGCTGAACCTCCCTGAGATCCATCAGCACCCAAGGGCTGAGCCCCGCTGCGGGGTGGGACCCGAGGAGTGGACTTAATGGGCAAAGGACCATCATCTCCCCACCACCCGTGGGTGGAAGAAGCCCCACGCTGACACCCCCCCCCCCCAAGCTCACCAGCAGCTTCTCTGCACTTTGGACCCGGCTTTCCCCCCCCCGCCAAGTCCTGGCTGCCCACCCTGCCCTGCAGCCCCCCGGGGTGGGGGAGCCGTGGTGTTTCTGGCTGGGCTCAGCCCCTGGTCATACAAAGGGGTGGAGATGGTGGGACCGTGGCTCAAGAGCTGATGCTGTCCCCATCAGTGACGACGTGCATGATCTGGTTTAAGTTGATACATATGTGCGTGTGTATACATGTATGTACTGTAGATATATACACTGTATAAATATCCTCACTCACATATACATATATTATAACCGTAGCAATTACAGACTTTTTGTGGGTTTTTTTTTTTTTTTTTTTTAAGTCAGTTTTTTTTTCCTATTTTTTTGTTGCTCTTTTTTTTTTTTTTTTTTTTTTTTTGCTTCATGTAAGCGAGTACATTGTATCTGAAGCCCTTTCCGAATTGGCAGATGCCAAATCTGGATCTTTATTCCTCGAGACAAAGGAAATGCATCTATTTTAAGATGCCTTTTTGTTTTTTGTTTTCTTTTTTGTTTTGTTTTTCTTTTGAGCAGCAGGTGGTTTTGAGTAAAAATAGCTTTAGCAGTTCCCAATACTTAGTGATGGATGCCTTGGCTATGGGACGCATAGCTAAAAAATAAAATACGTTAAAATTTAGAATGACAAAAAAAAAAAAGATAAAAGATAAGGAAAAATATCTAAAGCATCAATAAAGTTAAAAAATCTATTTTTGTACAAATGTAATTTTATCCCTTACATATTCTTGGATATTTTCTTTCTGGATTGTTTTGTTTCCTCTGCAGAGATTGTTATAAACTCTCTCTATTTTTCTCTCTTTCTCTCTCTCTCTTTCTCTCTGTAAATGTTCAACCTTAGGGACAGGGATCTGGAGAAGAGAGAGAAACTTTTGACCGTGTTTTAAAGGCTTTATATGAAATCTCTTTTGAAATAATTTTTTTGAATGAACTTTTTATTTTTTTCCCCCACTTCCAAAATCTTTTTCGGGGGGGGTGGGGGGGTGGGAGGGAGCGGGCTGGTCTGGGGGTGTCTTTTGTCACGTATATCCGGCGTTCCCGCAGGTCTGTTTTACTGTGAAATCACTACCGTATATTATTATTCACTTAAAAAAAAAAGGAAAAAATAAAAAAAAGAATTGCTGCTGGAAACGCCAGTATTTTGATGAACAATTGTATTAGAATTGTGAAAAAAAAAAAGAAAAAGAAAAAAAGAAAAAGAGAAAAGGATAAAAAAAAATAAGAAAATATATGAGCATTTTAAAATATAACCCAGTCCACGTCCTCTTTTGTTCTTCACTGGTGTGTCTCGAGTTATTCCTTCAGGTCCCTTCATGGAGGGTCTGTTCCCACTGGGGGGGGGTCCCCTCGCCCCAGAGGGTCCCCGTACTCAGGACCATCCCTCCTGGTCCCGGCGGGGCTGAGTGTGAGAGTAAATCCAGCCAGGCTGTAGGTGAGGAGCAAGGGCAGAACTGGGGGGACTGGGGGGGGGAAAGGACACGGGACCCCACAACTCAGCAGAAGAGACTTTTTCCCTCAGGAATTTCCCATGACTGAATGTTCAGATCCCTGTGATGTCTCCAGCTCACCGTCACCCCCACCCCCGCTGTGTCCCCCTCCTCCTTGACTTGGTCCAAACACAGGACAAGTTGCCGTTGTGGCCACTGTGGCTGCCAGGATGCTAGACCCTGGTTGGGGGGGAACATGCCAGGAGGGTGCCTGCAGGTCACCCTGGCCTTTCCCTGTGTGGGTGGCAGGGGGGTGACAGAAGCCACCCTGGGGGCATCGCAGGGCTGTGGGCAGGAATGTCCCTGTGCCACCACCACGGCACCGGGCAAAACCCTCCCAGCCCTGCCTGGGGGCTCAGCTTTAGGGGATGCCCCTGATCCAGGGCATGTCCTGCGAGCATGGGGCCGTGGAAGATGAGCACCACCTTGGTGACGAGGGGCTGTTTTCCAGCCGCCATCCCTCCTGGAGTCACATCGGTGCCCGGGGAGCGGGAGCGTCGCACGAGGGAGGTGGTGGAGCCCCGGTGAACGGGAGCCGTTAGCGCTGGCCTGAGCTTAACCTGGATTTGTTGCCAGGTACAAACAAGATTGAACTTGCTCTTGGGTTTAACAGCGGAGATAAATCCTCCCCCGAAGGCTGCAGAGCCGGTCAGATGGAGAAGGAAAATAAGCGTTTCAATTTGGTTAGTGACGATCCGTGTGTTTCTAACTTGGCCGCAATCTTTTTTCATTTGGGAAGCGCTGGGAGGCGGCTTGGGGAGGGCAGAGGAAGGGGAACGGGGGGGTGATCCGCCCTGGCAGCAGCCTGCTGGTCCCCCTTCCCACCCCCGGGACACCCCAGGGACCGGGCAGCACCCGTCCAGCCACACTCACCCATCAATGGCTCCTGTTGCAGAGGGTGGTTATGTGTCTTGTTAACCTCCAGGCAGCAGTTTGTGTTTAGAGAGTAAATATTTACCTCCCTTCCTAAGGGTTTTTTTTTTTCCCCCCATCTCCCGGGGGGAGGGATCCAAGGGCCAGTGCTCCCCGGGATGCTTGCCCTCACGCCCCAGGCTGCCCGCTGGCTCGAAAACCACGCTTTGCTTTGAAAATCGGGTTTGCTTCTATATTTAAAGATGATAATAACAGAAAGAAAAGCAAAGCCAAGCTGGCCACTGATTTTTTTTTTTTTAAATTTTATTTTTTATTTCCTGTGAGTGAAGTGATTGCTGCTGTGTTTGCTGCCACCCCACTGGAAAGATGGGGGGATTTCCAGCCTCCCCAAACTCAGCTTTGGGGAAGGGCTCTGTTCCCCCTCTTGTGCTGCTGGGGAGGGAGGAGGAGGTTTGCTTCTTTGCCAACTTGTTGCTGTTCCTCCAGCTTCTGCGGGGATCAAAGTGCCTGTTTTGACTCCCCTCCTGATTCCTTGATAACAGAAAATAGTTGTAATGCAATTAAATATCTCACACATGCAATGGCTTGGGGCCCTTGTTGTGTCTCGGGGCTGGGTGTGTGCAGGATTCACCCTTGACTTGTGAGCAGCGTGGAGACACGGAGCTCAGGGATGGCCCACACAAAGGGGTCCAGAGCTTTCTGGTTTATCAGGAGCCTCCTAATACCAGATTTCCTTAAACCCTGAGTTCCTGGGGGTGTGGGATCGGGAGGGGCCATTCCTGATCCTCTGGGTGCTTGAGGGGATGCAGAGTGGAAGATGCTGTGTTGTAGGGTGCAGAGCATGCTCGGGGTGCTCACTCTTGGAAATGCATCTTGCCTGGTGGCACCAGGCTGGCCACTTAATTTCGGTGCCTCCTCCGTGCTGACAGAGATGGAGTGAGGTGTCAGCAGACTGTTTTGAAATCCTTAAGAGAAGGGCTGTGATCCCGGTCCTCTCTGTGCCTTAGCTTTGCAGCGAGGAGGGGCTCTACAAATAAATACAGACAGATGAGCTCTTTCACTGGTAATTTGTCACTTCATAATTGCCAAAGAAAAGCAGGTTAGTTTTCTCCTCCTGACCTCTCTCAAGTAGCCTTTTCACCCCAGCTGGCCCCGGGGGCAGGGTCGGGGTCCTGCCATGCCCCTGTGGGGCAGCCATCCCCCTGCGCCAGGGCTGCAAAAGGCTCCTTGGCCTTCTACATCATGTTTTCCAAGTGACATTTCCACGGGTCTCACCAAGGGATCACCCCCAGGATGCCTGCACCCCCTTGCCCATGTGTGTGTGAGAATGGGACCAGATGGGAGCACGGGGAGACCAGTGCACAGCCAGCTCAAAGCATGTGATACAGCGTCAGTCCCTGGTAGTAACAAAATTTGGGGCTCCGAGCAGTGGGAACACACCTGAGGTCCCAGCTGATCACCCTCCCTTGCTCCAGCACTCCCATCTCCATCCCTGGTTCCCCAGGATGGTGTGGGATCCAAGCTCCAGGAGTTTCCCTGGTGGGACTTCGGGCTGGAGACCCTGGGGTGGTTCATCTTCTGGGAGGTGACTGTGGGTACGTCCATGGCAGGAGGCTGAAGCACAGAGGCTGAATTTAGCGAAGGCTGCGGGCCAGCAGCTGGCAGAAGGGGGCTAAGCCCCCTCCCCGGGGTGGGGGCAGCGCCTTGGGCAGCCCCTGGGGTCCGGCGTCCGAGCAAAGAGCAAAGTGCTGCTGCCACCTCCCGACCGGAGCGAGCCCTGCCCGGCGGGAGGAGCGGAGCGGTGCCTGGGTCCCGTTCCCCCTGCCCGGCTCCGTCTCCCTCTTCCCATCTCCATCTCCTCCTGCCGGGCTCCTTCTCTCCCCGTCCGTCTCCCTCTCCCCCTGCCCGGCTCCTTCTCCCTCTTCCTGCCTCCCTCTCCCCCTGCCTGGCTCCCTCTCCCACTGCCCGGCTCCATCTCCCCCTGCCTGGCTCCTTTTCCCCCTTCTCGGCTCCATCTCCCCCTGCCTGGCTCCATCTTGCCTTGCCTGGCTCCTTCTCCCTCTGCCTGTCTCCCCCTACCCCTGCCCAGCTCCATCTTCCCATTCCCAGCTCCATCTCCTCCTGCCCAGCTCCGTCTCCCCCTGCCTGGCTCCATCTCCCCCTGCCCAGCTCCTTCTCCCCCTGTCTGGCTCCACCTTCCCATTCCCAGCTCCCTTTCCCCCTGCCTGGCTCTATCTCCCCCTGCCCAGGGCAGCCCCGTGGCCGGAGCGGAACAACCCACAGAAAAATCCCGATGTTTTGGTTTGTCTCTCACTTTTGACAGCGTCCTGGAAGGCTGCGAAGTCTGTGGAGCAAATCTCTGCCTCCCCTGCACGCTCCTTGGTGCCGTCCGTGGACCTCAGGCCTTTCCGAGCCCATCTGCTGAGCTGCTTTCTGTCCATGAAAGAGACTTCACTGGCGGTCACCTCCGTTTCTTTCCCTCCCCCTCTCCCTGACTCTGAAATTTCTCTCCCGACTCTGAAATTTCTTGCTGCGGGGAGTTGCGCGCATCAACAGCCCACCACCCGAAACACCGTATTTTAAGCATTTTAACTCATTTTCCCCTTCAAAGAATACGAGCGCCTGCTTTTGCCTGGCGGGATGACAAAGGGTTAACAGCACGGCTCCGAGCGAAGCAGCATTGCCTAAAAGGAGGATCTTTCCTTTCCAAAGAGCCTGAGATCCCAAGGCGCAGGCGAGAAGCACTAGCCACAAAAATTCTGCATCTCTCTCCCTGACACCACTGGCAGGGAAACCTTGTTTGGCTTTATATGCAAGATTTTCCATACCGTGCTCCAAGCGCCACTCGATTCCACTAAGCCCACATCTTGTTTTTCTACTGACAAAGTGAGGTATGATTCTTGGCTCAGTGAGTTTTCTGCTGTGGAAGGGCTAAATGAAAAGATGCTTTTAAAGCTCATTCACTCAACACTCAACCCAAAACCCAGGGGGAGGGTCGAATGGAAATTCGCTAAAGTTATCAGACGGGCTTTCTGCTGTACTTCTTTTATGGTGGGTATTAGGCTGAAGAAAATTAAATGAAGACACAAGTGTTTGCTAGGATACTGCTAAAGGTAGAACAGCCCGATGAGTAAAACAGCCCAGTCATTTAATTTATTTTCTTATAAAAAGCTTGTGTTTGAGTCATTGTGATTCCTGAGGACACAGCTCTTGGCGTTCATTTTGTCCAGACCTTTTAATTTATAACACAAAAGCACCCTACCTTGTAATAAAGGCAGCCACATTCTTCGCCGTGGTAGGGGCTACCTTGTGTGAGTTCACGGGCGAGCTGGGGAGGCAGACGAGGGGAGGGAGGGGGAATTGCCCAGCTCAAGGTCTACCAGCAGCTGGGTGCTCCCACCCAGCCCTGTCCACCCTCCGCAGCCTCCCACCACCCTCCCGCTGTGCTGCTTGTGAGCTTTGCAGGCTGGAGCACATTCCTGGGGCTCCTTCCCCCACCCCTTTTTTTGCCCACTCAAGGGGTTGCTTTCTGCTTGTCCTGGCTGTGGTGGGAAAGGAGCAGGGGTATGGCACCGCCACCATCACAGGAGGGTGGTGGGGCCCTGAGGACATTGTGCCAGCAGGAGGGGATGGAGAAGCCGGAGGGCTTCATCTCGATGGCCGGGGAGGTGGTCTCCAGTGTCCTGGTCGAAGCTGGGAGGAGGTTGCGCCATGTGCAACGGAGGAAATCTTCGCCCCTGCAGCATCCCACCAGCCCAGCATGAGGGAAAACCCCTTCCTCGTCCCTGGACTGGCAATCAAATGCATTCTGACCATGATGTGCCACAGGACAAGCAGAGGGGGATGGCACTGCCCTGCTGCTGGAGGAAGGCAACCATCAGCCCTGCCCCATTCATCCTTGCCCCATCCCTGCCCCATCCTTGCCTCATCCCTGTCCCATTCCTCCCCTATCCCTGCCCCATTCCTCCCCATCCATGCCCCATTCCTGCCCGATCCTTGCCCCATCCATGCCCCATTCCTGCCCCATCCCTGCCTCATTCTTGCTCCATCCCTGTCCCATCCCTGCCCACACACTGCAGGCAAATGAGGAGGCTGAGAGAGGCCAGGTTGGGAGGGCTGCTCCTGTGTGTCCATGGCCATCAACATCCGCCTCCCCTCCCAGCTCGCTGCCTGAGCAGACACATCAGGACGTGGGTTCCTGGGCGATCCGAAGACATTACCTAATCCTCTGAAACCGGATCCTCCCGTCAGACTCCGGTTGGATGAGAAAAGCTTGCTCTGGCCTGTCTGTTCCTGCTCCAAAAATGTTTCCCTCCTTATGGCAAAGAACGTGCTGTGCACAATTTCCTGCTATCTGGAGGGTGGAGGTGGGTCCCCAAAGACCCCATGGATTAACCCCTGCCTGGAAGGATCTGGTCTTCATGTGCTGATAAATCTTCTTGGTTCTTTTTAGGGGACCACTGTCTCTGCCATCTTTCTTCCCCAAACTCTCTGCCTTGCCCCTTGGAAGAGGCTTGTTGGCAGGAGATTCCTTCAAGGACATCAAAAGTGCTCAGCAGGAGTTCAGCCAGTTCTTAGCTCTGACCTTACACAGCAGCATGTCCCCAAGCACACACCAGCCTGTTCTGGTGACAGCAGAGGGAGCGGGGTGGGTCTCGGGGCCCCATTCGTGGTAGCGAGCAAGGGATGAGCCACATGAAATGTTCTCCATGTGTAGAGCCATTTGCACCATCCAGCTAGCTGTGGATTCACTGGTGTCTAATATGGGATGCTCCTACCCAATAAAGGTCCAACTGTCCAGAGCTTCCCCTGGTGTGTGTCCCTCCTGTGTCACTTGGTCCCTGCAGGGACTTTGGCAGGAGAAGGGCTGGGTGGGATTTTGGAAAGGCCCCTGGATGGCTTGGTAGGGAGCACGCAGGCCATTTCAGCATCCTTGCTGGGTGCTGGGGTCTTCCCGAGCATCTCAGCCTGCTGAGGAGCAGGAGGAAGGCCGGCAGGAGAGACAATTTGTGGCTAGCTATTTGCTGTTGTCACTCCAACCATTTTACCTTAAGAGGCAATAAAGATGAAAGCCAATAATAAGCAGTCAGCCATCATTTGGGGGAGAAAGGCTATAATTTACTCCGCCAGGGCTGCAGGGAGTCCATCTGAGGCTGGTGTTATTGACAGGAAGTCTATATGGTTTGTTTCTTACAGTACTTACGTGCGCTCAGAGCAGTTGAGGGTGACATTTTTAAAATCTAAAAATATACAGCCGGTAGCAAACTTCCAGCGGCATGGAAGGGAGGAGAAGGATTTATGCCCAGAGCGTTTTGAACTTTAAGGAAAGTACATTTGTAGAAAAGGCTTTAAAGGGCTCACAGGAGGGTCCCTGGGCCGCCGCTGGCTGGGGGTGTCGCTGGGGCTGTTGGGTTTCGACTGCTGGTGCTTTGCTGAGAGACCTTGTCCCGGGCGAGACCACCACATCTTCATGGGGTTGTAAATCAGGAGCAACACTGTTGAAGTCAGGGAAGTTACAGACACATCAAACGAGGGAACCGGGTGCTTTTGTGCAGCCTGGGGTTGTAACCACTAAAGCAGGCTGTGCCTCTACAGGGAGCCCTGGGTGGGGTTTCTGTGCTGGTGAGGAGGATCATCAGATGCCGTCCCTGTGTGTGAGCAGAGCACACGGCTAATCCTGCTCCGCAGCTCTCCTCTGCTGCCATTCTGTAGCGTTTGCAGGACTGGGTCAGCCTGTGGCCAAACCCGGCTCTGATGGGAGCAAATACATCCTCTTAGATCTGGTCCAGGGGACAGGGCTACCTTACGTGTGTCATCCCAATAAAAATAGTAGAAATGAGGTTTTTAACCTCAAAGGAAGATGATTTGGATTCTCATTTTCTGCTGCTCAACACGAACAGTAACCTTGCTGATGACAACCTTTTCCCCAGGAGTATGAGGTCTTGATCCTACAGATCTGGGGAACCCAATGATTAAGACCTGTCATAGCCTTTTTTCACAAGGAGCTTCGAATCCAAGCCATCATCTTGTGGGGGAGGGAGGAGGTGGTTTCAGGAAACACAGCGAGTGACTAATCTCTCTCCTGCCTCTGCCAAGGGAGAACAACCAGCCACACGAGCATCCCCACTGCTTGCGAGAGCTCTGGGATGTCAGCAGGGTTATGATTTATGGCAATCAATCCATCATCCTTATTTATAGCAGCAGCTCTATGTGAGATTTCACACATGAAGATTGGCTTGTTTTGTGGCCTCGCTCCTGCCAAAATCATCTTTGGGCCTCCCAACCTTCCGGGGGGGCTTTGCCATGCCTCTGCCGTGCCCATGTGGGGAGATGCCATTCCTACCCCACTCCTACCCACATTCACATCTTTTTCTCTCCTTATTGCCTCTATCTTTCGAGCACTTTCTCACAGCCAGACTTTTTCAGGCCAGTGGAAAGAGGACAAGGACTGCTGAGATGGGAGGGGAGACTGTGGCTTCTGCCCTGCAACACCGGGCAGAGACAGGGGGCTTTCCTTCCTAGCAGGAGTGAGAACTGCATGTTTCTTTATTAAAAATGTGGTCTTTACCTCTGTGAAATGTCCATCTTGACTATTTTGAATACTTTTCCGCTTGCCAACTGTTGTTGTTTGGGCCCTTTTCCATCCTGCTGGTCTTTTGCTTGTTTGTCCTGCTGCTCCTGGATGTCTCTGTGTCCACTGGTCCGTGCGGGCTGTTGCCAATTTCCACAACTCTGGGATCTCCCAGTCACCTGGGAAACTGTTTTCCTCTGGAAGGCAATAGGGCCTTCTAATCCACTTGAAAACTATGACTCAGATGCAGTCTTGAACGTTCAGAAAACAGATGGTGAATAAAAGTAATAAGCATATAGGAATGAGCCTGTAAACCTCCTGATCCTGTGACAGCAGAAGGGAGTGGGGGTCTTGCAGTCACCTGGGGATTGCAATTAAGTATTCGCTCTGATTAGCTGGGAATGGGCACCCTGGAAACCCTTTCTCCTGCTGTAATACACGGTGACAGTGAGAGAAAGTGTTGCAGCCTCTGTTTAAACCTGAACCAGCTCCCAGCGGTTGGGTCAGCCCCGTTTCCCTGCCGTGATGAATGGAGCCCTGGGACGTGATGCCTGTAACAGCCGAATCACTTACCTTGAAAATGCAAACCTTATGGAAAGCAAATCAATAATTCCTGGAGCCTGGGTTTTGCTGACACACGGCCCGAGCCCGCAGGAAATAAACCCTTTGTTAATCTTTCTCGAGAGGCACGCAGTCTCCTATAAAAAAGCTTCTGAAGTAAGTAACTAATTACAGCCTGCACGAGGCTCCAGTCTGTCACCCCCGACAGCTCTGTGGGAGCAGGGGCTGCCGTGCTGCTGGCCAGGATGATGGACGAGTGTGCACGAGCTCTTGGCTTCGCTGTGAAAGAGGAAGAATTAATGGGCAAATAAATTACAAATCAATTATTAAACCTTAGCAGCGTGCAGGGCCCTGTTCAGCCTGGGTATCGAATGTACATTTCTAATTAACTCAACAACTCTTGTCTAATGTGCTCTGGATGCTACCTACTGCTAGAAATATGAATTTTTGTCACGCGCCCTAAATAGAGTCTTTTTGTTTCTCTCTCCTTGCCCACCGGGACAGTTCAGGCTGCAGGTCTGTAAGGAGCAGTTTTTATGCACAGGCAGCACCGAGAGGCCCCCAACTTCATGCCGAGACTCAGGACAGCCCTGGGCAAGCTCTGCGAGCTGCAAGGCAGCGGGGAACAAATCCGACACGTACAGAGTGCTCAATGTGCCGTGGGGTCTTGTTTGCTTTCCCTGAGCCCCAAATCCCCGATTAAGAGGGAAACCACGGGGCTTTCCTCCCCTCCCTGCTTGCTTGGGACTGTCTGTCGGCACCTGGAGCTATTGCCACGAGAATAACCGCTGCCTGACACCTGCCTGCGATGTCGAGGCAGATCCCAGGCCAGAAGTTCTTCCTGGAGCACTAAGAAAATAAAAGAGCTTGGCAGATGGACAGCTGCACTTAGGCACCCACCTCTGCTATCCTTGGATGCTCTCAGCATGCTTCCAGGTTCAGCGCCACTGCTCCTGGGTCAGAGGGGTGAGAAGCCCCCCCAGGGAATTGGCTGCCACCGGGGAGGGTGATTTTATAGGATTCAGGATGGAACGAAGGGCAGAATCAAGCCCCTTGAAGGAACTAAAACCTTTGAGGTATTCATGCACCGTACCACGGCAATATTTCTGCTGCTCACTAATCAATTATAATTCTTAGACAAGCTCCCATATGGTGCCTTTATAAATCACTCTCTCCAGTTATCAAGCCTGTCTTATTTGCCTGACATGAGCTATAAGGAGGGTGGTTTTTAGGCTAATGTTGACTCAAGTGCACAGAATGTGATTTATTTATAGAGTTTTATAAAAGTGCTTTAAAAGTCAAAATCCGGGTCCTAAGGAGCTAAACAAAGGGATGAAGATTCATTCTGCAGCTTCTGCCTGAGCATCACCATAATAAGCCCTGGTTCAGAGAGCTGGCCCGTGAATATTTGTCCTCTGTCACAGCACAGGGACATCTGTGGAGCTCAGGGACAGACCTTGCTCAAGGGACTTGGGTGGTGGCACCTGCTACGTCTGCCCCACTGGAGCAGATCTCCATCGCATCACTTGGCCTGCAAGGCAGAGAGAGCCTGGGGACAGGCAGGCACTTGGGCAGTGACCCGAAGGTTGGGGACTTGGCGGCGGAGCTGGGCAGAAGGAGCAGAAACGAGCACAAAGGTCTTTGGAGCACTGGGTTGCTCTGAGCCTGAGCACAGAGGAGAAAACCAGGGGTTTGTCAAAGCCATGTCCCCTTCTCACCGGGAAACGACAGTCCGGGGTGGCTCTGGACGCAGGGGTTTATGTGTCAGTGAGACCTGAGCTTTTCCCAGACTCGGCTCCCTCACACTGACTCACTTGCTCCCCCCAGTGCTCCTGAGCATCCTCCGCGTTCTCTTCCACTCATCACCCTGGTCTTCAGGATTTTACCAATCCCAGGATGTTTCCTCCAGCCAAGAGGGAATTCCTTTCTTTCCAGACCCCCTACTTCTCTCCAAAAAAACACTTACTCAGTTCTGGAACCCTTCTTTCTGGCCTCATCTTCTTTCCAGAGATGTAACTCCCCCATTTTTCCTGATCTAAACAGCCTATGTGGAGGAGCACAGTGTGTGATCAGCTTCCTAATCAGTGACCCTCTCTCTTGTCTCTTTATTAGTTGGAGAATTCAGGATATGCCACTTTCTTTTATCAAAATTTACAACCAGACTGCAGATTGTGCAGAGCAGGCTTCTGGTTGAGAGCTCAAAATTTCAGTTTTACCATTCATTTCCCCATAGATATACATCTGGTTACCTCCCACCTGTAAGATTTCACAATTTAAGCTTGGGGTTTTTTCCTGCAACAACTTTGAAACTGCACCGATGCTTTCTGTTCTGCTGAGAGGCCAAACATTTTCGTGCCTGGTGCTGCAGAGTTTAACCCTTCTCCCACAGAGCTCTGGTTCCAGCACCTGTAATGCTGGGGACGGGGGGCTGTTTCCACTCCTGACAGCGCTGAATAAACAGCAGTATTCTTTTTCCCATGGGAAAAGTTCAACCTGAATGGAAAATCCAGCACATCAGCTTGGTGTCATAAGGGAAGGGAACCTCCCTGGGCCTGTTGTGTTGTCATGATTTGCATGATCTGAAGAAGATAAGAGTATGGAAACCAGAGTTAGAACCAGAATAAGAAGCCAGCGCTACGGACAGGTTTCTCAGGAAGTCTGGGGAAGCTGTCCTTGACCAATTTTGTTTCCTAGTGTGAACAAGTT
Organism: Limnodromus scolopaceus; assembly: GCA_028565335.1. Classification (NCBI taxonomy): domain Eukaryota; kingdom Metazoa; phylum Chordata; class Aves; order Charadriiformes; family Scolopacidae; genus Limnodromus; species Limnodromus scolopaceus. The sequence goes on from JAOXNO010000008.1 coordinate 2,173,644, forward strand.
AGAGCTTGCCCCCATTGCAAAGCAGTTTGGGGGAGGACCGGAGAAAGCCTGCGCCTTGCTAACACAAATGCAAGTTTATGCGAGGGAGCAGAGCTTTTTTTTTTTTTTAAAAAAAAAATCAAGATCAGAGAAAACAAAAGAACTCCCTTACCTCGTGCTCCAGCTTTGCACGGTGCAAACCAGCCACGACAGAGCTTTGGTTTGCCAACCTGCGGGGCTCGGGGCTACCGGGGAGGCTTCAGCGTGCGCCCCTGGGTGAGCCCCGGGATTTCGGCCTTGTTCCCGGCGCCGGGTCGGGCCACGACCGGGGACCGGAGACCGAGGCCGGGGCCGGGGTCGGGTCCGTCCCGCAGGCGGGATGGGAGACTGTGCCGGTGCCTGTCCCCGTGGCGCCCACCAGGTGGCGCCCTAGCACCGCGCATCCACCGCCGCCGCGCCCGCCCATTGGCTGCGCCGGATCGTCGCCATGGCAACGCCCTGGCAACTGGTCCTGTCCCCCCTCTCCCCCCCCCCCGCCTCCATCCCTCCACCCTTCCCATCGCGCGGGGCTCCCAAAAAACTCTCTTTTTTCTCCCCATTCTCTGCCCTCTCCGGTCCCTGCCCCGCGGCGGGGAGGCGCCCACGCGTGTCTGTGTGAGAGCCTGCCCCGAGCGGGGGGATGGCAGGGGGGAACCGGGGTGAAAGCGCTGCCAAAAACCAAGTCACACTGTAATACAGGGAGGGTTGTGCAAGGCTGAAGGCTTTGCTAATGCTGCCTCTGTGGCTCTGCCGCCCCCAGACTTGAACACCAGACATGTTCGTTCTTTCCTTCCCTCTCTACCCCCGTTTTCTTTCCTTTCCCACTGTCTCCACTCCCGAGGTGCTGTGCTGGTGGGTGTTCCATGGTGCGTGGACTGAGATGCCCATTTCGAGGGTCAGTCGTGCCGAATTCTCCCTGGAAGAACACCGTGGCTCTAGTGAGCGTGGACAGTGACACAGACAGGCAGGCCTTGGTGTGAAGCTGGGCAGTGGCCTCCGGTAGTAACATCTGGTTGGCCTGGGCTGAGAAGCAAAAGTACAGACTATCTAGAAACTCAAGACAATCTTTTGGAAGCCAAATTTCCTTTTCTTACCCCGGTTTCTCCAGCCAGGTCTCATTCTTGCCCTGGGTGGAGCTAGATTTCTATTCCACTGGGAATAGATGCTGAGGGTAGAGAAGGCCCTTCAAACACTGTCTGTGGGATGAAGCACAAACCCTCCCAGGCCTTGGCTCTGTACAAATGAGAGATGTGTTCCCATGCAGATTACATTTAACCCTTTTAATGCCTGCCCTGGGGTGAATCTTATGCAACTAAACCCTTCACCCTGCTACCTGTTCTGAGCAGGGAGATGGGATTCATTACACCCACTGTTGTTTCTAAAACAATCAGCAAGAGATCCAGGGGGCTGCAGATATTGTTCCTCCCTCCTCTCCAGCAAGGGCAGAACATCTGGAATGGGTTCAGATGAGCTGTATTTGCACTCCCAACAGGAGGCTGGAAAACACCCCCTCACTATTAGGAGTCTGATGCTGGATATGACTTAATTTTGAGGTCTTTATGTTGATTCAGAGATGAGTTTGACCCAGACTCTCAACAATTCTTGGCTGGCTGCATCCCTTCCCACCCCCTCATGCTACTAGTTGAGGCCTCTCTGGTCCCTAGGAAGTGCTTGGTTCATTTCTGGTGAACTATACCTGTCTCATTCCCCAACCACCGCGTCTGCCCCACTGATCAAGTGGTGTCATCGTGGTGGTCTCCCGGGGCTGCAGCACCCTGTTTCCTGCGGGGGAATGATGCTGAGACCACCGCTGCACCCTCTGCTCTGTCAGCTCAAAGGGAAAGTCATTCCTGCAGCGTGAGGCCACCCTCGCTTTCTTACAGCCGCTACCAAACTGCAGGAAAGCACTGCAGATGGGATTTCTGTTACCTTTGGGGAGGGAGGGAAGGCTGGTGTGGCTACCACAGCCCACGCTCCCTGCCCTCCCCTCCTCAGCTCTGAGCTCACCCCTTGCCACCTCCTCCTGTGGGCACTGTGGCTTCTCCTCCCATGGCAGGGCAGGGAGAGGCACGAGGTGGGGCTAACACAGTCTGCCCCACTGATGGGGTTTACTCCCAATTCCCCGGGACCACAGCTTTTCTGGTCACAGATTAGCAGGGGTTGCTCAGGAAGAAAGAGGCATTTTCAGCAGGGTGTGACTCTTTCTTCCCTTTCCCCAAGGAAAGGGAGCTTGGCGGAGAGAAGGCAGGGTTTCAGGCACCTCCTTTTGGAGTTTGTGTTACCCTCCTCCAAGCCAGCTCAGTAAATTACAGCCCTAATTGAAACCATGCCTAGGCCGTGCTTGCCTAAATCGTGGGGTGAGCATTTCTGCTTGCAGTGAGGCTGTTCGCAGGGACAGAGGTGCTCCTCCAGTGGCAGCGTGCAGGGCTCTGTCTCTAACAGGCCATTTGGCACCCCCGCACAGTCATGAGTCTTTACCCTCCATCATAGGTGAGGGTCAGTGGGGCTTGGATGCCTCCAGCACTTGGGAGTCTTTAAAAACTGATGCAAATGCCTCATGTGAGCCTGTCTAGATGCAAAATCACCTCCAAGGACCAAGGTCTACAGGTGGGTGGAATTACCTCCATGAAGACACGAGCAACCCATGGAAAGGGTGTTTTATCAAAGTCCTGAAAGTGCTCAGTGCTCAGGAAGGGGCTGGAGAAGGCTCTGTTGGGAGTCACCACTTTGATATGGGGTGTCAGGCAGGTGAGGAGCCTGGTCTGAGTTGTAGGGCTGCAAGAAGACCTATATAACTATGGGATTTTCCCAAATGTGGAGGCTGACTGTGTCCAGGGCATATGCTGATGGTCACCACCCCTTGCTGAGCTCAGGACCTTTATGGGGTTCCCAGCCTGGACTGTGGAGTGATGGAGAGGCTGTGCCAGCTCCCAGCAGGATTGGGATGGGATGGGATGGGATGGGATGGGATGGGATGGGATGGGATGGGATGGGATGAAGAGGGGGATCCAGCATCAGGCCCATAGGCAGCAAGGTCACTGTGCCCCAGCAGCCAGGGAGCCACTGGGCTGCTCTGACCGAAGGCTGAGGCTTTCACCGCTCCCCTCCTTTGGCTGGGAAGCTCTCGCTGCCACGTGGCCTTTTCCACTACAGCACCCTCCTCTCTGCCTTGCTTTGCTTCTTGCTCTTTTTCTTTTTTCCTCAGGAAACATCTGGAAGCTGAGTGAGAAACATTAAAAGAAAAAAAAAAAAAAGAATAAGAAAAGAAAAGGAAAAAAGCAAGGGGGAGGGGATCTTGGGAACACCATATGATTTCACTTTCCTAAGACAACTGCAATTATGCCTTTGAGGCTTTACCAGTCATTGTAGATTCAAACCATGTTGGATGATGTAAGTGGGAAAATATGAAGGGCCTACTGGCTGCTTAAAAAAAAAGGAGGGATCAGTTTCTGGCCTTTTATTTAACATTATGAATCAGAAGAAGGGCACCGTCCAGATGGGCTTTTTCTTTATTGCTTTCTTGCCCTTGGTTGTGCCTTTGCTGATCCCTTGGGAGAGGGGGAAATGCCTCCTGTGTCTATCCAAACGAACCTCCTCTGTCCTGCAATTCTGTCTCTGCCCTGAGCCCTGGAATCCCCACGGACTGGGCTGGGGCTGGATTGCTCCCAGCTGAGACACGTCCCAGGCTGGGCTCCTCTTGCACTGAAAAGGGACTATTTACTTTTTGGAAGCCCAGCTGGTGAATGGGGTAAGAAGGAGCTGTCGGTCCCAGATTAGCAATCATGAGGACTCCTGTTTTCAGGCAACTTCCAGCTAATCCTTGCCTGTTTGATGCTGGCTCCTGGGCCAGTTTGGGGAGATTTGGATGTGGTGTCTCTACGCGGAGCTTGGAGCCCAGCACTGGGACAGAGCCACTTGAAAGGATAAAGATGTTGCTGTCAGATTTAATGGACTTTCCGTTGGAAAAAGCAGGAGACTACAGGGGAGTTGGGCTTTCAGCTGACAGGGGTTAAACTGTCCTAAAATAGGCTTGGGAATAATGGAAAAATTTCCCCAACCCCTAGTTCCCATGGGAAGAAGTCAGGTGTGCAAACGGCAAGGGGAAATCCCGTGCCAAAAGAAGTTGCCCTGAGCCACCATTGCTGGTGCTGGAGGAGCCAGTGACTGAGCCGAGTTATTAAAAAAAATGTGTGAGTCTCTCCTTGGCTGCAAATAAAGAAGCAATTCAGGTTTCTCATGTTTTCCCTTTTTTTTTTTTTAATGAACAGCTCTGGATCACAGCATGTCTGATTAAGCAGCTGATGTGAGGACATGTCAGCTACTCGCTCTCATTAACAAAAGCCTGAGTGATTAGGGGTCTCCTAGGGCAGTAGCTTTGGAGAGAGCCAACACTGGGCATCGCTTGCAGGGCAGGATCAGGGCGGTCCCCCCAGTGCAAGGTGCCCGTCAGTCTTTGGGGTGGTGCTGGGGTCCCTTCTCCCCCCAGGACAGGGGGTGGTGATGGGGAAGGGTCGTGGCTCAAGTGGACATCTCTGCATTCAACACCGAGGAGGAAACAGGCGCTGCTGAAGCTTCCACTAATAATTCTCTTTTTAAAGAGGGGTGTGTGTGTTTGCTGATCAGACATGAGGGCAGAGGAGATCCTCTAGGAGTTTTGGCTGAAAAAAGGGTTATTTCCTAATCTTTTGGCTGCTGAAACTCAGAAAACATTGGTGCTCAGCTGGCATTTCTTAGCTCACCATCGCTGAAGACACAGGCTCTGATTATTTCAGTACAAACCCAGGATTGTTTGAAGGAAAATACCCAATGCAAACACTTGTGTTTCCTCGGTTTGTCAGGAGAAGTAAAAAACTCCTAAAATCAAATGCAGGGAAAGCCTGGGTGGAAACACTGAAGTGAGGGAACTCCTGGTTACATGAGTGGGACAGAGCGTGGAGTCGCAGGCACAGAACAAGGCAGTGGGTGGCTATGGTGGCCCCAGAGATGGTCCCCAGCATCCCTGTGTCCCAGTCAGGCCTGGACCAGGCCACTGGTCTGTGTGGCTAGGGTTTAGGAAGGAGACCTGAGCGGGGCAGGAGTGACGGGGGATGCCCTACACCCTCTCTTTCCCACAGATCTCCCATGCTGAAGGCTGTGTGGTGTATGGTGGCGAAATGCCCTGCCTGAGCTGCATTCCCTTCTCCTTCCCACTGCTAAAGGGATGGAAAAATTAATCCAACTTAAGTAAAACCTTCCCACAGCTATGATTTGCCTGAAACCTGCCTGCTGCCTGCCTCTCCTGCCTGGGGACCCCCCCCCTGTGGTGTCTGGGGGCTCCTTGCCAGCCTGGCACTCTGGGCTGGAGCCAGAAATAGCCCATCAGCTCGTGTACTGGGAGGTTTTGCCACGGATTAGCCCTCCTGGGACTTTCCTGGCATCTCTCCACCAACTTGTAACCTTTTTTGCTTTAGAGTTTAAAACAACAGAGAGATCCTGGCAGAGCTTTGGCCGTGAGGAGGGAATTGGTGATAAATCCAGGGAGTTCATAAAAGCCAGGGATCAGAGGGAGCCCCAGGGGCCACAGCCCAGCCAGGGACTGGCAGCCCTCCTCCCCAGCTCCATCCCCAAAATCCCTGGTCCTTGATGTAGCAGGATCCCCTGCCTTGATGTAGCCCTTGGCACGAGGGGGATGGCAGCCCCTCAAGGGACCACGTGCTCCCTCCTGCGGGTCCTGGGCATCCCCAAGGTGGGTCTCGAACTCTGGTTTCTGGCATCTGTGCTGGCGGGGGGTTTGGTGTCACCGTGGTTCATCCTTCGGCCTCGGCTGCCCGCAGCCAGTGCCCACGCCGGGCTGCAAGAGCTTCCTCCTGGCTTGTGGGGGTGGCTCCGTGCCTGGGAAAGCTCCCAGCTTGATTAAGAGCTTCCTGAGCTCTTGAGTTCCTCTCTGAGAGTCATTTCCTAGGAAAACCTGGAGCGGCCAAAGATGGGGGAGATCACAGCAAAGCGAACCCAACTGCGCTGCTCTCTGCAAGGATCAGCTTTAGCCTGATTTCCCTAGAGCTTAAAGATGCTGCTTCCCCAGCTTCTCAGAGCATCATCCTCCAAGGATTTGTCCTGCAGGAGACTTTATACAGCTCCCTGTTTACCAGAGAAAGATCTATTTGCAGATTAAAGCTTCTCTGCATCTGCGTGAACAAACAGCACAAGTGTACAAGACGGGGGGGGACGCAGGGAGGGCCATCCCTCTGGGTGATGCTGGGAAACCATCCTGCTTTTCTTCCAGCAATGGGGACTTCATTGCACAGTCACAAAGTGGGGGACCACTGCCTGGAGATGGAGGGAGGAGGAAAGCTCATCCTGTCCTCAACCTCTGTGTATGGGGAGGGAGCCAGCATACCCACAGCATCTCCTGAGGTACCCCAGTACCTCTGTGTGCACTGGTGGCTGGCAGGAAAGGAGGCTGTGGGTGATCTCTGGGCAGCTGGAATAGCTGGAGGGCTGGACCACTGGAGTAAAAGTGCCTTGGATGTCCCTTTTTCTTGGCAAATGGCTGGGCACCAAAACGTGTCCCCACACTCCCAGCGCAAGCTGTGTTTGGAGAACTGGGATTTTGCTTCAGGCCCATATGGAGACTGGATCCAGCTGCAAACCTTGGACTCGGTTCCCAGCTCTGGGCTCTCCTGCAGCTCTCGGGCAGCCAGGGAGCGGGCTCGGCTGCGGGAAAGGGTGTGCGAGGGGACCCGGCAGTGCCCACCCGGACCCCCCCATTCCCCTTTGCCTGGCTGCTGTGAAACACATCCCGGTCACACAGCCTGTCTGCAGGCAATCAGAGAGCAGCCTTTAATCTGAAAACATTTAAAATATGCAGCATTTCCTCTCATTGGAACCTGAACAAAGCCCGGAGAGGCTGAATGCTCCCTGCCCAGGTCCCAGTCAATCCTCCTGAGCTAAGCATGAGCCCGTGGGCACGCAGACATGGGTCAAGCCATGGGCTGAATTCTTGCTTTGAGTTCTCCTCCCGTCGAGGTGCAACTTGAAAGGCCGAGGAGAACCCGCTGGAGTGAAGCTTCAGCCCGGCTCCTGCGGAAATCTCCACACCGCATCTTCACCTCACACCCAGCTAAATCTTAATTAGAATGGTGATTGCAGGGATGAGTATTATTTGCTTAGTTTTCTGCTGTTACACTAAGACAAGGTCAAAGTCCCTTTGGGATAAACACTGAGTTTCCAGAATCGCTGACCTCAAAGTTCTTGAAGTGAAGAGAGGCAACGAGTAAAGAAGAGGGACAGGAAGGAGTGACTTTTCCAGGGATGCCAAAGCCCTGATTTTCCTTTTTTTTTTTGGTGTGTGTGTCCTGACTCTGCAATTTCTTGCAGATTTAAACATTTATCTAGGGAGTTCCCGCAGAGTGCCTGCCTCCTTCTCCAACGTAATCACTTGAAACGGAGCGTGGACTTCCACAGAGCCCAGCTCTCCCCTGCCACCAGCCACTCCGTGTGGTGGCAAGGAGCAGAGCCAGGCAGCCCAAGCCCAGCCAGCCTGGCCAGAGCCGCTGTCCCTAAGCCCTGACGTGTGTCACGATCGCAGACGACAGCCAGGTCCTCATTAAAACCTCCCTCGAGCCAACGCAAACCTTCCTCTCGCTCCAGCAGCTTTTGGTGAGGCTTGTTCTGAGCGAACGGGATTTCTGCTGCTTCTCCGGGCTGCCAAAGCCAAAAGCGAATTTCCACGCGCGCTGGAAAGAACAAAACACAAGTGTTCCTGGAGAGCAAATACATAAAGACTGCAAATACGGCTGTGTTATAGCTGGATTTAGGCAAAGGTCCACACAAAAGCCTCTCGGAGCGGGGGATGCGAGGGGTGTCCTTGGGATGGTGACCCGAGCCCTGTGCAGGCTCTGGGTCCCTCCTGCTCCAGGAGCAGTAACATCTACAGAGGGGCAGGATGAGCACGGCGGCTGGGACAGGTGGAGTTTAAACATTCCAAGATACATTCTGCAGAGCCCTCAGAAGAAGGACAAGAAATCAGCTCGCTGGGTCCTGGGACACGACCTCTCCTTGCAGCACAGCCTTGCTCCTGTCTTTTCTTCGAGCTTTCAAGGTGGCCGCGCTGGGTGAGAGCCCTGTTTATACATGCAGCCCGGGCAGCTGCCCCGTGTATATATATATGTTTTTACTAGTCTGACCTTTTCAAGCTGTTAACGCTGTCCATGGGATGACGTCTCCGACCCTTTACAAGATGTTTTGGCGGGGGCTGTAAATAGCATCTGCTGACATGTTTGTGGAGATGCAGGTTAGGCCTTTTGATAGTAAGCCGTAAACACCCTGCACGCGATGCTCTCAGCATCCTGAATGGGCTTGCTGGCTTTTTGCAAATCCTAAGGGGGAAGCAGGAGAGCAAATAAGAATTCAAGTGTTTACAGCTGATGGGGCCTCGCAGCCAGCCTCCTCCAGCCCCTCTTTGCAAGGGATTCTCCTGTCCAAACATCCTTTGTGTCACACAGACACACACATACAGCCCTGAAAAGATATTTAGTGACATGAGTCACACCAGTTTCTACCAGTTGGGTATTGAATAGGAGATACCCAGCCCCCCCAAACCCTCTCCTCACACACGCCTGTGCTTTCATGATCGCCATATGAAGAAAATATTATTCCTTTACTGCTATTCTTCACACAGGCTATTACCCTCTGCTATTTCAGCTCATGTTACTGCTCTGGCTTCACTGCTTGAAGCCAAGACTAATCCTAAATCATGAATGGATATTAGGCAGGTAGGGTGAAGGGGAGGGCACCGCACAACATGCCTGGCCATACTCCCCGAGTACATAGAGAAGCCCTGGCAGGGCTGGGACCCGGAGCTACTGGTCCCTCTCAGCCACATCCCCTCTGCTACCTCTGTGCTGCTATTACCTCTTCCTCCTCCTCCTCATCATCCTCCTTCTCCACCCACTCCCACCAGAGATCCTCCCCGGACGGTCCCTCAGGGCTGCAGTCCCAACAGAGCATCTGCAGGTTCCTTGTGCCTTTGGGCATTTGGCTCTAGAAGTGCTTTAAAGCACTGAATTCCCCCTTTTTTAAATCCAAGTAAAACGTTCAATCAAGGACTCCAGAGCTCAACTTACAGCAATTAATTCGTTCCCGTGTCCCCAGGCACATCTCTGCTCACTTGCTCAGGCGAAATCAGGAGAAGTATTTCAGTTTCTACCTAACCCCACGACTTCGGCTGTCCCTTTGGTGGCTGGGAACCGAGCCTAGACGTGAAATAATGAACTAAAATCCTTCGATGCATTGACCAAAGAAAACAAGCTGTCAAATAGAAATATTCCCTCGCTTCTTTTGGAGGCGTACCGAATCTCCTTCCCATCTGTAGGTACCGTTATGTCGGGAAGGCAGCATAAGTAACTCAGCATGAAATTGTCAGCGACAGCATGTGATACTGTTTGTAGAGCATAAATCCGTCTGGAAAACGAGAAGCGCTATCTTCTTTTTTTCCAGGTTTGCTCAGCATTTTATACCTCTGCGGGGGTGTTGTGAAGGAGATTTTTTTGGCAGATTAAACCCAAGTCCAACATTTGTCGTTAGGGCTTTAATTACGTTCAGTTTTCTTTGTGCCGTTTGGGTTAGGCCATAATATCCCCCTCCCCTGAGCTCCAGCGAACCCCAACAGAGTCAGTGACTCCACTTAAGCATGAAAGTGCTGGTGGGGAGGCTGAAGCTCCCCAGGTTTGCCGGCTTTCAGCTCTTGGCTCAGCCTGGAGAATGAAAGAAGCCAGGGCAATTTCATTGCCTCTTTTGCACGGGTTTCCCACCACGGCTGTGCTGAAGCTCCCGCCTCCCCAGCGCCCGTCAGTGTGATGGAGGATAATATAGCAAATTGGGCAGAGATTTCTGGGTGTTGAAGGCTGGAGACCAGTTTTGAAAGGGCAGCTTTGTGCGGGGGCCTCCCTGCAAATGCAGGGGGGGTTGCTGGCCCCCGCATCTGAAGTCTTTGGGAGCAGCCCGAGCTCAGTCACCCCCGTGCTGCAGTGCTCACAGCCCGATGCGGTCGATACTGTCTCTGGAGCAGAGAGAAGCTTCACAATTACCCTTTAATCCTGTTTAAAGATGACCTGAACTCCCAAGCCCTCTGCCGAACACTCCTCTCAGCTAAATGAGAAGAGGCTGTCTCCATTCTCCGCCTGGGCTAACGCAGGAGAGGAAATGTTTGAAGTTGCCCAATATTTGCCAGCAAATATGTGTTTCCAAGTCTCGTTGGAATAAATCAGGTCCAATCTTACCACCAAGTGGCGTCTGGGTACGGTGGTAACGGCACTATCAGGCTGGTGTGCACGGTGTTCTCCATCCCTGGGTCTCTGGAGGCTCTCTCTGCCTCCTTGTGCTTTGGCACTGCTAGATTTAGGGTTCAGATCTTCACCCAGCTTTACCCCCAGCCTTCCTGCCCCTCTTCCTTTCCAAAAAGCAAACCAGAGCTGATGACCGTGTTTCTCGGAGCTTGCACAGCGCCCATACTTTAGTAGCCGTTCAGACTGCGCAGCCGAGGCCGTGAATTCTCCAGCAAAACAACAATTAGTACAATTTTTCCTAGACAGCTGCTCCCATCTGCTCTGCGCGTTATTTGTATTTGTTTAGTGTGGATAGCAGATTTTTTGCTGAACTCGTATGGTTTCTTGCAGTTGAGTTTGACAGAGTGAGATGGGCCGTTTAATTTAAGCCAGTTCCTCCTCCTTTTTTTTTCGCAAAAAGCCTAGTCGAGAGTTTTAATTTTGACTGCATGATAATGCTGCATAGACCGAAACCTCTGAGGAGACACAAGCGTTAGAAATGTCTCGGCTGATGAGCTGTAGGAACGGAATGAGCTTTTTATGTGGCTTTGCCTTCAGCGCAATCATTGCATTTTCGTGTGGTTTTGCTAAAAGGTAGAAGTTTCCCTCAGCTGCACAGGGAACAGACTCCCCCTTCCTTCCCCGCTCTCTCCAGATTTAGCTGCGTATCCCGAGCTGTGACCGGAGCTGCAGGGTTGGTTTTGGGATGGCTTGGGTTTGAAGGTGCCTTCAGGAGGGTGGTGTCTGTGGGAGCCCCTCACCTCAGCCTTGCGGATGCAGGTCAGGGTCTAGCCGTGCATCACCAGGGCTAAAGGAGCACCTGCTGGGAGCAGCCAACACAGCCGAGGCAGGACTCACTCATGGGCATGGTGAGGGCCACCCAAACAGCCTGGAAAGGAGACCTGCTCTTTGCAAACGTTGGGCAAGGAAATCTCTGCTCCACAGGAATGGTGTTTCATACGCTCTCCAAAGAGCACCGTTTGCTGCAGGGAACCAAAGGCATGGGAAAGTCAGGGGACTTTTTAGAGTCGTCAAGAAATCTGCCGTGGGGCAAAGATACAGACCCATCTTCTGCACCCCAGTCCTGCTGACCTTCCTTGTCGAGAGGCTGAAATGCCTTTGGGGAACTTCAACGCAAAGTAGTCCCCCTCCTCCAGGAGAAACGGCTCCTGACGGGTCGTGCCTCATCTCTTGCCGCTTCCTGGTCCCCCCCTTCTTCCCTGGAAGCACTGCTCCCTTGTGGGATGCTATAAAGCCCCGTGGTGGCAGGCTGAGGGGGTTGTGACAGATGGCATTTAGGGGAGGAGCGCTGGGCACTGGGAGGGTAAACCACCAAGAGCTGCTGCACCAAATGCACTGGAAAGCGAGAAGGAAGGTGGTCATTGATCTGTTATTTTTGTTAATAAAGAAAGTGATTATCTGACCAAGTAGCAGAAGTTTCTCAGTGTATCCTTGATAAATCAGGGTTGCTAGGGCTGACTTTTATGTGGCATTAATGTTAATGCTCTTTCATGTATTTCTTCATTCATTGCTGTTCCAACAAGGTCGGCTTATTTATTGCCAACCACCTTGCTGCTAGGATGCTTGCCTCGTGGCTTTGAAGCCCGCTTTCCCTGCTGAAGTATGGATTACTCCTTCCAGCTGAGCAGCCGAGAGGGATGGAGAACTGCTGTGCGGGGCCAGCATGGCCATAGAGCGGGGGGCTGGGCAGGACGGCAGCTCTGCCAGGGACTGCACACACTTTTATATAGTCCTCCTCCCCAGTAACACTGGGGGGAAAGCAGGAGTGTGGGGTCTGATCCATTCTTGCTAACAGGACTGCTTTAGCGTGAGTGGAACCTCAGGACAGGGCATAAAACACAATTATGGCCCTCAAATATGTGCATGCAAAGAAGTGGGGAAACATGGGCACTGTTCAACACAGAAATAAGGTGGTTATGGGTGAATGGGCACCTGGTGCAGCCTTACCAGGGCACAGGAGTCCAACAGAGAAGGTCTCCTTTGGATTTAGGGGCTGGGTCTTTGGGGGTCTCCTAGACCATGCTAGTTTGGGCTCTCAGAGCTGTCTCAGCTGCTGTCTCAGTGACATTGCCAAGCTGAGTTCTGCTTAGCTACAGCCCCAGTCCTGGCTCATTGTCAGCTCTGAGTTCATTTCCACCAGCTGGCAGGTGGGGAAAGAAATCCCTGCCCTGGGCTGGCAGAGCATCAGGAAGCCCTGGGGAGCCCCATGGGCACTGCCTTCACTGGTATTTTCTCTTCAGCTTGATACCTCCTGAATTTGCAGCCTCATCCATGATGGGAGCTTCTTGTCATTCCTGTAACATTCCATGTGATATAATTAAGACCTTTTAACCCTTTGAGAAGTGTCATTTCCCCTTCCTGAGGAGGGAATTAACCAAAAAATCGGTAGAGAGGTCTCCAGCAGGCCCCACGTTCAGAAAGCATCTGGTCCCCAAATAGATATGTAGCTGAAATTCAAACTTTTCTGGGCAACTAAAGAGTTATTACGAGGTGTTGCTCCGGCAGCCTTGCAAAGCTGGACACTGCTCCACGCCACTCCGCTGTCATCTGGAAGGCATTTGGGATAGCGTGTGGCTCAGCTTCGCGTTTTGAGCCCAGCTGGGCTCTCGGTTAACCGCACAGAAAGGCTGCGCCGCACCGTGATGCTCTGCAGCCCGGGGACGTTGATGCAATGGGTGGGAAGAGCCAGGCAAAGTATTACATCAAACCTGCTGGCCCCGGAGACAACAAGCGAATAAGCTCACGCTTTTACGTAACACTGATGCTCTTCAGGCTGGTTACACCAGGTTCTGAGCGCAGGGAAAGGAGGAGAAGGGAGACAACGGCAGCACTCGCTGAACTGAGCCCACTGGGCTGCTGCCCCAGGCATTGCCTCTAGGACAGGGGTGTCCTCCTGCCTCGATGTGTGTCGTGTCCCACAGCCCACCTTAGAGCCTGCCTGGGCATTTTCCTATTAGCATTTCAGGAGGGGAACACCTCCCAGGAGGCTGAATTCCATTTGGTTTTGATTTCTGTCTCCTGCCAAGCTGCTATTTCTCCTTCACAACCTACCATCTGTTTCTCAAGGGACAGCACGATGACAAGGACACTGCCTTTTCAATGAAGGACCGAGGCAGTGCTGGCTGTTGTGCTTCAGATGAGGCACTTAAAACCCTTGGCCTGAAGCACCCCTTGGTGCTTGGAAGACTTGGCATGAAGCACCCCTTCTCCATCTTAAAAGCCACAAGTATGGCTGCGTCCCCTCTGCCTGTGTGCTGTAGATGGAATCATAGAATCATAGAATCATCTAGGTTGGAAGGGACCTTAAAGATCATCT
>JAOXNO010000008.1:2187402-2199987 GCA_028565335.1 Limnodromus scolopaceus
TTTCGGTTGGAAAAGACCCTTGGGATCATCGAGTCCAACCATCTACCCTACTCTACAAAGTTCTCCCCTACACCATAATATCCAATCTAAACCTCCCCTGGTGCAACTTGAGGCCGTTTCCCCTTGTCCTATCTCCTGTGACTTGGGAGACACGACTGACCCCCGCCTCTCTACACCCCTCCTTCTGGTAGTTATAGAGCGCGTTAAGGTCTCCCCGCAGCCTCCTCTTCTCCAGACTGAACAACCCCAGCTCCCTCAGCCTCTCCTCATAAGACTTACAATATTCAGCCTCCCTGTCCCCCCAAGATCTTGGCCTTGCTGTCCCAAAGCTCTTTGGCCCTGGGACACACCAACAGTCCATGTCCTTTTCTGTGCCCAAGCCTTTTTCATCTGAGCTCTCCTCCCTGTACCATGGACATTGGCCCGAGGGTTGAGTCTGGTGCCCATTCATTTTGTAGAGCATTTGGAGCCATATAAGCAGCTGCCATGTCATTTCTGTCCCCAAGCATCCAGCTGGCCGCTGGCACTGAGCGCAGGGTGCAGCACCTGAGCCTGCAGAGGGTTGGATGGCTCCGGTCCCAGGTGGCAGTGGGGACCCTGCGGGCATCCTACAGACAAAACTTCATTCTAGGATGGAAGGCAGGGGCAAAGCATCACATCCAAAAAGACCTGGGGGAGCATCATCCCTGAGCCTCCAAAATGTCCTCTCTGCATGCCCCAGGACTGGCCAGCACCACGGTGTCTGGGTGAGCGGTGACCACGGGGGGACCAGAGGGGGCTTCTCGAAGGGGGTTGAGCTGCCAGGGCAGGGGAATGAATAGCGTTTCTGTTCGGTGCAAAGGGCTTGGGTTTCAGCTCGGGGAGGGAGTGTGTGCTGGAGCAGCAGGAGAGGCCCTGGTTTACAAAACAAATAAACCACTGTGGTTTTATGGGCACGAGTAATCTGTTATTCTAAAGGGTCCAGGGATAATTTACCACCTGATGTCCAACTCCTCTACATTTTGAAAGGGAAGTTAACAAATGGAAGCTGACACAGAGAGGGGGAAAGGCTGTTTTCCCAAAGCTGCTTTGTTTTTTAGCTCCCTTAACCCAGGCTGGTTAAACCCAACGTGGGGCAAAGGTGGCCACAGCTTGTCCCTGAGACCAGACAGCACGTCTGCAGAAGGGCTGGGGGTGCCGTTGTCCTGGCACTGCCCACCCTGTCCCATGTGGCATGGCTCATCCTGATGCCTCTGGGTCACCTTTCTCCCAGTCCCAGCAGCAGTGCTGGCAGGAACCCCTGGTGCATCCCAGGATGTCCGCCCACCGCTGATTTGGGGTCAAACCCTGAAATCCTCAAAGGGCAAGAATAACTTAATTATATTCTTTGGCAGCTCCATCTGAGTCCTGACAATAACTGTGGCCACCCCTTCCCTGTTTACATGACATCATTCCAGCACAGTCTGCAGTGGGTAGAGTGGGCCTTTTTGTTTGGACTAATTTAATCTTTCCATTTTCAAAATTGCTGATTTTTATAAACAATTTTAAGCCAGAAGCTGAGCAGGATGCTCTGTTTCCTCGGAGTATGGCCCTTGCCCAGCATTGCTGTGTGAAAATCCTATCTGGACAATTCTGTAACCATAAGCAATTCGTCTCTGAGATTCCTGGGAACAAAGCATAAGGAAAAAGGCAAGTATCTGACACACACAGTGAAAAGTTCATGAGCCATCAGAGTGACTTAGGAGCTGGGATTTATCCCCTGGCAGCAGGGGAAAACACGCTGTGACTGTGCCAGAGCCTTTCCTGCTGTGTGTGTGGCAGAAACATCAGGTCAACCCATAACTGGGAGCAGCAGCAAGCTCTGGTTTTCTAAACTCTGAAGCCCAGACCCACTAAGCTCTGATTTTTACCATTTTCCAGCTCATCCCATCAGCACTTTGCATTAGCATGATGTCTCCATATGTGCTCGGTGGAACTAGAGGCACCTGGGAAGGGTGACAGCCTTGTCTGCGACGGGGGAGGTCTCTCTGAGATGTCCTCATCACATATGCATCACATTGGGGCTGGCTTTTAGGGACAGAGACAGCAGACGGCAATGGAGGGTTGGGAGGTGCCAGGGGGTAACCAGCAGTGAGGGTCAAGCTCTCGTTGCTGATAAAGATAAGCCATGCTGTGGGAAAAAAAATTAGTTTTGGAAAGAGAGAGGGAAAAAAAACCCAGCAAAAACTCCTTGCAGCCTTGAAACACCCTTAATCTCCCTGCTGACCCCGCTGTCTGCTCGCTCTGCTGCCTGTGAACCAGAGCAGGAGCCCAGGAAGGAGGTGGGGGTTCCGCTGTCGGAGCTGTCAGGCGGCCTCCAGCAGCTCCAGATGCTGGGCCGAGGTCAGACGGGGACTTGGTGCTGCCCGGAGAGGGGCTGGCCGGTGGGACATGCCTCACGTGTGTTTTGCAAACACCAGGACAAAGCCAGGCTTACCTCCAGGCTTGCCCCCAGCCCAGTTTGCAAACCCAGCTGCAAAGTGCCGCAGGGTGCTGAGGGAAACGGGGCGCTGGCGGAGCTGGCAGGGTGTCTGCTCCGTCCGGACACGGGTGTGAGATGTTCCCGGGCTGAGATCCAGCAGCTGCAACCGTGCGATCCAGAGGCACGTAACAAGCGCCCAGCCCAGGCTAAAGAGGGACTGGGAGGAGGTGGAGGCAGAAGTTGTCCCCAGGCAGCTCCCGCACACCTGGGACAGGCACAGAGCATCCCTGGCAGCAACCAGGGGGGGACCACAGCCCGCGGGCACTAACGCTGATGGTGTTATAGGGTCTATCCCAGGGTGTTGCATCCACCTTTGGTGATGGGAGCCTGGCAGCACCTCCTGCCCCACAGCTCTCGGGGGTCCCCTTGGAGGTGTAGCCGTGGCTCCTCTTGCCTCGCAGCAGAACCAAACCACGGGCTGCGCTTCCCTGCCTTCCCTGCCGGCTCTGGCCAGGAGGAAAACACTAGATGGCAGGTTGAAGCCATGGCTGAGCCTCTGGTTGCCAGTCCAGCCCCAGAGCAGGGTGGTGCGGCATCGCTGATGGCTCG
Organism: Limnodromus scolopaceus; assembly: GCA_028565335.1. Lineage (NCBI taxonomy): Eukaryota > Metazoa > Chordata > Aves > Charadriiformes > Scolopacidae > Limnodromus > Limnodromus scolopaceus. The sequence continues at coordinate 2,190,452 of JAOXNO010000008.1, forward strand.
TAAGGTTGTGCTGGCCCTGTCAGCTGAGTCTCTGAGACGGGGCGGGTGCAGGATCCTTCCGGCTTTTTTTGGCTGCACGTTTTGATGAAACTTCTTCAAAACTCTTCCCCTCAGGCCCCTGGGCCTCCGCCAAATTGGGCAGAAGTTGGCCAGGATGTTTGGGAGGAGGACTGACAGCTATGCAGGCAAGGTGATGGCCTGAACACTGTATTTGCAGAAAGCTAGGCTAAAAAATAGAAAGGTAGATTATTTAAATCCTGCTCTGGAACCTTTTTGTCCCTTCAGGCAGGTGCTGCCTCTGCTTGTCATTGCCACCCCAGTCACTTCTGAGCTGCCCAACATAAACTGGAAATAGCCACACACGTGGGACGGGAGCAGGACCCCACATCCCCCGAGCGGAGGGCAATGCACCCCAAAAGACGGCCCCCGCCAGCCCCCAGCCAGCCCTCCCCACGAGCCCTGTTTTCTCTGCAGCGCCCGGGTGCGGAGCACAGCACCCTCTGCAAGGTCCCACACAAACTGGGACAAAGTGGGTTTTCTGTCCCAGAAACCGTTGCTATTTAAAGGGCGACTTTTGAGGAATAGGTTTTTTCCTTTCTCCTTTTATGAAATCTGTGCAAGCTGCAATCCCAGATTTATTGCTATCCAGGGATCTGGCCGGCACATGAGGGGCTGATTAGGGACATGCCAGGACTTTTTAAGGACAGGGACAAGAGGTAAGGCCATCCTCTAGCAGCGTCCAGGCTTCTGTGTGTCTGTAATGTAGTTTGTAGCCACTCGGTGTCTCCGAGGGCCGCCGGGAGCCGCAGGCTGGGGAGCTGGGGAAAATCGGGGAGCAAGGCAGGGAAGCGAGATGCAGAGGTCTGGGCTTCAGGTCAGTGTTGGCCAGTAAATACACAGAGCTGCTGGAGAGCTGTGCTTCCCTGCAGCCCTTTGATTTCTGGAGCAAAACGTTCAAACAAAGGCGATGGGAGCTGTGGGATGCTGGTTCTCGGCTGCGAGCTGAGTTCAGCGTAAAGCCCTGTCCGGAGAAGGGCTGGTCGGCTCCGAGTTTGTGATCCGCTCCTGGGATTTTGGCTTTAAAGAGAAGCCAATGGCTGGGACACGGCTTTCTGCAGGCCAATTTTGAAGACTGGAGGCCTTCCACATCAGCCGTGGCTGAACTCCTGAACCCCTACACACTTCCCAGAGCTGCAGCCCAGCCCTGGGTTGGCGCTAGCTCCAGGGAAAGCTGTCTCCCCCGGAACCCCTTGGGGACATCGTGTGACATGGCTCCTCCAGGGGTGGCTTTTTCACCCATGGAGCCTCCATCACTCTCGGCACTTACAAATTCAAAGCAGGCGCTCGGACCACGCCGTTTCAGGTGCCAAGAGCCAGCGGAAGCGACATCCAGATAATGAACAAAAGTGACAAAAGCGCGTGTCTGGGCTGTGCAGGCAAAGAGCAGATGATTCAAGGAGGAAGGTAGGACTGGAGAGCAATATTTAGTGAGAAATCCCACGGGGGCTTGCTCTGAAAAGGGAAATCTGCCGATGCTGCAACTGTTCTTTGAGCATTCCTCGGAAAGGGGGGTGTGATGAGAGCTTGGAGCCAGGGGGTTTGGTGAGGAGTGGGGTTGCCCCCATGATGCAGGGTCCTGACCCCCGTACCATCGCATCCCCCCAGCATCCCTCAGTGCAGCACACAGGAGCAGGATCAGTCCCTCCAGAGCTCTTCACCCACAGATCTGGAGTCATCGGGGTGCTCGGGTCCCTAACAGGGCACCCCGGGACTCACTCCTGCCTGGGGGGCCGGTGGGGGCTGTTGAGGAGCCGCAGTGGCCGGGGCCGTGCCTCAGCAGAAGGGAATGTTCTTCTTGAGAAATTTTAAAGGAAGCCTGAAACGCTCGCTCCAGATCTCATGAGTCACCTACCGCCGCACATGTGGGCTCCGCCGCAGCCAACATCCCTCTGCGCCAACAGCAACACGGCGTAGCCTAGCAATCGGGAGCAACCCTACAATAATAAAGCTGAGGGAGAAGCTCCCATCACCCTATACAGCAAACCCATATAAGATAATTACGTTTGATGAGGTTTTTCCAGCAGGCAGCGGTGGGGTCTGCAATGGTGAGGAGGGAAAGTAGAGGCAAAGTATTTGATGAAGCCTCAAGGTCAGGGCTCTATGTCTGCTGCTCTCCCACCTCCACCATCTTTTTTCCTTCCTCATCCTCCCCCCATCCATCTCTCTCTAGTAAAGCTTTTTTTTTTTTTTTTCCAAATCCCTTTCATGGAGTGGCCTTGCATGTCCAGCAGCTCTTGCAGACTGCCACGTGGAGCCCCCCCAGAACCCTTCCTGGCTGTGCGATGTCCCCAGAGCCCAGCTGATGTCAGTCAGAGCCACTGGCCCTGGCTGGACGGCATCGGGAGCCAGGTCCACATGCTGCCGAACGGCAGCGTGAGCCTCTCCAGGGGCTGCAGCAGGCTCTGAATCAGGCCTTGACTGCACGGTGCATCTTGTCTGGACGGTGCTTTCGCATGTGGTTGGCTTTAACTAAGCCCCTCCTTGAGACACAAGCACACACTTGAACATCGCCTTCTGCGCGGGATGCTTCCCTCCGCCGAGGACAGGGGCAGTTACTCTGACCTGGGGAAAATATTTCATCCTGAAACTGGTTGTCTTTGCTGTTGGAAAAGACTGATTCCTGGAAAGAGATATAGGGCAGCTCTCCGAAACAACCCTGTGAGGAGGAATAGTTTGTTGCCTCCCGCTCATTGAGTCCCACAGCCGGGCTGGCTCCGGGCGCAGGAAGAGGTGCAATGTGGGAAAACACCAGCTATTAGTGTCTCCGAGTGCCTGGTTCAGTGATGAAAAGAAGCACCATTAAATGTTCTAAAATAAGGTATAAATTAACTGGCCCGGCTATGGTCATTTATGATGTCTTTCAGGTTAAAAAACGGTCCTCATTTCTAAGGATTTAGAGTCCCCACCTGCCTTTAATGGGACTATTCTCCTTACAGCTATCGCCGTAGGTAAAGACTTAAAGTCAAACAATAATTACTCCCAGGAAAGAAACACTGTTTTCTTGTCATGTTCCATTAAATAGTTCACAGCATGAGCCAAAGAATTAATGGCCTTATTATCTGGCCTTCAAAATATATCATATTAAAGAGGAGAAGGCAGCTCTGAAGAACAGAGAAGACACTCGGGATGCCACTGCCCTGGACGATACAGCTGCTGTTGGGATGTTTAATATCTTTTAGCTCAGCATTGGCTCGGTCACCAAGGGATGGAGGGTGGTGGTGGGAAAGGACCCTGGAGCAGGAGAGGTGGCCGGGCAGACCAGAGATGTGCCCTCCCCGCTGGGATTTGCTTCCTGCAGAGACAAGGTTTGTTTATTTTTCGTCCTTGGTGGGTGCCATCGGCTCACGCCTGGGTGGGGTGAGATGGGGTAGGTATTATTTGTGCTGCTACACGAGGGCTGGCATCCACACGTCTTTGCACGACGGCAGATGTCGGCTCAGGAAGCGAATGTGCCGCAGCCACGTGCTGGCAGCAGGAACCCGAAATTCATTTGATTAATGCGCGCTGTTGTTGTTTCCCCTTGAGCTGGAGAACCTGGCAGCCTCCGAATGGTTTGGAAGTACATCAAATCCCCCAAGGAAGCGAGACAGAGTTTCCAGCCCTCCCCCACCACTTCAGGGCTCTTGGTGGAGAGGATTCGGAGCGGTTCATCTCCCAGACACCTGCAGACACACTCAGGCGTGTGCACAGAGGTGCGGCGCTGGCAGCTGAATTCCTCATGGCCAAAGGGCTGCATATTCCACCTTTCTGCTTCTCTGAGTCTGGGGATTAAGAGATTTGCTCAGCGTTGATGAAGTGTGAGCAGTTCTGGGATGGCTCTGATGATGCTCAAGGGCTCACAGTTCAGCTTGGCCGTTTGTGACAGCACGGGAAGATGTGGCAGGGGAATGCCCTGACCAGATCCCTGTTCTCTGTTACAGAAGCCCCCGTAGAAACTTCTCAAAGTTCAGCTGATGGCACAGACCTTGGTCCCAGGGTCTCACGCGGATGCACGAATGGATGGATGCCATCCCCCCAGCTGAGCTGGGGCTCACTGCACCTCCAGAAATACATGGCATGACTGTGGCTGGCTCAATCCTATAAACCTCTTCTGCTGTTTTTGTTTCATAGTTAGCCTCCAAATCAGGGGTGATACGGACTTTTTTTTTGGCTTTTCATGAATATTAAATTGCAGAGTGGAAATGCAGGGAAAATCACTCACAGCTGTCACGGGCCTGTGTCTGTGCTGTCCCATTCGTCGATCTTTAATTAGCGTAAGGACAGGTTTACCAACATTCTCATTCCCTCATTTTATGGGGTCAGTGGTGAGAACAAGAGCCTTTTATGTCTTTTTATTTTTTCCCTTGCTCAGGTGGGGACCTCTGCTGCTGAACACTGGCAGAGCTTTGGCATGGAGCTGGATGGGCTTATGCCATCTCCTCCGTTTCTAGCTCGATGGCTTGTTTCCCCTCAAGGGTACCACAGAGAGGCATCCCCTGATGAAGATGGATGCAGGACCCTTGCACCATCCCAGGATACTACATGTTTGCTGTCGAGGCTGGAGAGGAGAAGCAAAAGGGAGGAAACCACTGTCCAGGTCATAAGCATGATGCTCGAGTCAAGTGGTGCCTTGGCCACCCCAGAAACACACACGGCAGCATCCTAGACAAGACGTCATGCAACCTGTGAAAAGTCTGGAAAGGCAAGAGATAAAGGGCTGGTTGTTTTTTGTTTTCCTTCCTCTCCTCTCTTCTCCGTCTGTCCATGAGCTGGCAGAGACCAGCGGCGTTTTAATCAAATTTGGCAGGTGGTGAGAGGAAAAGAAGGAAAGCAGGGAATCGTAGGAGGCCAGGAGACCTCTGGAAAGGCAGGCAGAGGGAAGGGAGAGAGCAGAGGGAATTAGAAAGCCCATTCTGGATCCAAGCAGGGAGAAGATATCTGGAGCAAACCCTTCTTGGGACCCACATCAGTGGTGAGCAGCACCATGGAACTGGCTGAGGATGTGCCTCTTGCCTCATTATTCCTTTTCCTTCATTCCTTGTCCGCTGCTGTGTTCCTTCATCACTTGTTCTCGCATATTCACTGGCTGTTCTCGCCTCCAGGACGGTGCCTTCTACCCAGAGTGGATGCATTTTGACCCAAACCATGGTTTCAGCTAAAGGTGCATTTTTTGAACTCAAGAAAGCTGTTTGGGACACGGTTTTTGAGCAACTCCATTGTGTTGGAGCAAAGTCTGGGCTGACTCTGTCTGCATTTACCTGGCCTCGTGTCCCGGAAAGCTTCTCTCTGGCCTGTGTGTCTCTCTGGACTCTCTTCCAAATGTGTCAGGCAGGCCAGGAGAACACAAAACACAAAGGAAATAAATCTTTATAATATTGCTTCAAGGTTTTACTTTTTTTTAAGGTTCAGCTGCACCAGTCCTTGCAGAACAAATGTTATCTTTCCTTTCCAGGTGGACATAGCAGATGTAATATTTTTAATAGCACCTTCCGAACACCAGTCTAGAAGGCTCATTTTCATGTGCTTTGGTCTATATTGATTTCTTTACCTATTTCTGTTTCAGTACCGATACTGCTGAAAAACTCAAACAACTTTGAAGACGAAGGGGCTCTCTGCTGCTGATTCATTTTCTGCTTCAGCCTGATGACATTCATCTGGTTTGCATGATCTTTTCATTAAGGGGGCTAGGCTTAATGGCACTTTACGGTTGAAAAATATCTCTGCACGCTTGCCCTAATCCAGCAAACGTAATTATACTCGAGGCAGTGAACTCAGCTAAGGACAGTGGGACGCCTTGGAGTGACACCAGACACGCATGAGCACAGATGCTGTCGGGGTAGGAAATATCTCCTTTGAAATCAAACCCAGAAGGAAGCGCTGGGTGCCAGCAGGCAGCACTGAACCTACTTAACGTAACCTGAAAAATTGTTGACACATGAGGTGTAATCAGTACGGTGTTTTGCAACATTTTCAAAAATTTTGCTGTTAATTCTTATTCAATTTCTTCAGGCACTGGTGATGTCATGGCTCGGGTTTGTTTCGTTTATGCTGCTTCTTTTTTAATTTTCAAAACGTTCTTTTTTTTTTTTTTCCCCACGTAGGGGGAACACTCTCCACCTTCCTTCTACTCCACGGAGGCGACTAAAAAGCCAAACTGCAAGAACGAAAAGAAAATCCGGCTCAGCATTATTAGCCAGCCCATCTTCTTACAGCTTTAGGATTCACCAGCTGATATTCCCACAGTTCGACTGGGGCATAGGAAAATGGAACATTATCCAGAAACTCTCTCAGATTTCTCTGGGTAGGGAAAAATATAAAGCTAATGCCCTCTTGTGGCTCCTTACAGCAAAGTGTTTGGCTGCAGAGCGGTGGTGGAGTTGTCTCACCTTTTGGTTGTTATGGGGTAGGAAAGGTAATAGGGTTGTGTGTGCCCCCAAATCTTCAATTAAACGTGATTTTAAGGGCTGTAGATGGATGGTCGTGCTTGGCTCACCCCTACGAGGGAAGCCCAGGGCATCTCCTGAGCCTTGGGCAGGGCAGTGGCAGCAGATGCCTCGTTGGATGGGCTGGGATGAAGGCAGCAGACCTCATCTCTAAGGCAGCATCCCAGCTCCTGACCTTGGCAGGCTGTTTTTTTTCCAGAAAGCAGTAGTTTTAGAAATATTGAAGTCAGTTTTGCAGATTTGGAGGCAGTCCAAAAAGCATGGTGTTTTTATCCCAAGGAAAAACAGCCTGAGGGCACCAGGGATGGAGAAACCCAGCGGTCACCCAGCAGTCCGTCCACAATGTCCATCCAATCCAGCAGACATTTCAGGAACATTTATCCTAAATAAATCAAATGACTGGGGGGTTTTCATCAAATCCCTCTTCTCACTTGGTTTTGAACTGCTCTGAAATATATAACTGTTGCCTCTCGTTGGTGCAAGGCACCCAGTGACACCTCCAAGTACATCTGAAATTTTTTAAAGCATGGAAATTAACATATAATAACAATAATAAAAATTCTCTGTATTTCAGAGCCCATATGCCTGCCCCCACGCCAGCCTTCCAGGAAAGACCTTCATCCACATCTGCTTCTGATTAAACATCATTGGGTTCCAGCCCAAAATAACTTCAAAGATTTATTGACTTCCATGATTTCTAAATAGCTCCCAAAGAGCAGTGGAGAGCCCGGCATCAGCTCTGCTGACCCGGTGGGATGAGACAGCACTCTGCGCTCCTTATCCTGCAGATTACCAGAATATGAAGCCAATCGTTCCCTGATTGAACCTAAAAATATTATGCCCACGAAATTTTAGGAATTTAGGACTAGTACAACTGCTGAGCAGATCAGAGATCAAACCAATGGTCTACATTACCCAATCTCCTACCCCAGCAGTGACCTCCCATTGCCTGTGAGAAGTTCCCATCCATTAGAGGATAGAGTCATAAAACAGGAGGACTGTTGACTTGCATTTGTTTTGGTTCTCCTTCTTGTAAGTGGAGAGTCTCTCTCTCTCCAAATAAATGCTGAGCATCTGATTAAGCCTCGTGAGTATCCAGTGGCTGAGGGTGCTATAGGCTCTGGGATCGGCGTCACTGCTGAGATAGTTCTTCAATTATTTTTTTTTCCTCCATGAGAAATTTCAGCAACATCAAGTTTTCTGTCAAAATGCTACTTTAGAATTTTTGTAGATGTATTTTCGGTCTGTAGTTTTCCTCTATAAAGCCTCTGAGCACCAATAATTGTGAAGATTTTAACTTTAAAAGGTAAGTTTTTTCACTTCCAGCTTCTTGGCAAAGACTCAAACGTATTTTCCTAGGAAAAGCGTGAGCTGAGAGAGGGCAAAGTTCCTTTTGCGATCACACGACACACCACCGGGACGATGCTTACAAAAACAGCAGCGGAAGAGCTCAGACATCTTAGCCAAACTGCAGATGTCCGATGGGCTGGTCCCCACCGCGGGCAGGGGCACGCTGCTGGGCTGGGAGCCAGGAGCATCCACCATCCAGATCTTCACTCTGCAAACATCCCCCAGGGAGAGCATTTACTTGAGTCCTCCCTGCTGGGATAAGCCTTGCTGCCCCTCACCCTCTGCCCAAGCAAACCCTTCCCTTCCAGGCATCCTTCTGTGGTCTTGGCTGCTTGCTGGCCAGGATAGAAATGGGTCCTGTATGGAGACAAGCAGCTGTGATGAGGTTGGGCTGTGATATTCTGCTGCGAGCTGGACACCAGCTCCCAAATCTGGGAGGAACTGCCCCATAAAGCAGCAAGGAAATTGCCAAGTGAGTCCTCATTGGGTGAAGAGCAGCCCCAGGACCGTTCCTCCTTGGCTTGACCAGGTGAGATCTTTCAAGACACCATGCGATGGCTCAGGATTACCAAATGTGGGACTGTTTAAGCAGAGCCCTGGGGTCTTCAACTCCCTCATAGGGAAAAAGTAGAAAGTTGTGACAGGATAACACCTTGAGGAGCCCCTGGAAGTGTCCACCAAGAAGGAAACGTTGGGTGAAGAAACAATCAGGGCATTTGGCAGGGAGGCATCACACATCTGGCCCTCCAAGACTGTACATGCGGTCCCAGTACTCTCTGCTCATTTCTCACTTTTTCCTTTTTAAATGTCCACTTAAGGCAGAAAAATGGCTGAGAAAAGAAGAGCGATAGACTTTTTTGGCCATGGGCCTGAAGAGTATCTGTCTGACTGATGGTGAAGCTGGGAGGGATGTGCCCAGCAGCAGCAGCGGCTGCAGAGGAGCTTTTCCAGGGTTTCTTTTATCGTGGCTTATGTTTGAAAGGAGATGCTGTGGGAGTGGGAGGCGAGAAGATGGACAGCCGTGTTTGATGGCGGGTGGTGGGACTGACGGCTGAGATGCAATGATAAGGGGAATGGTGGTGGGTGTAGAAGGGAATTTGCAGCCTCTTGGGATCTTTCTGGTAGGATTTCCCTCTTTTCTTCCAGGCTCTGCTCAAATCAGGGTGCTGTTTTCTGCCTTGAAAGCGGAGGCTCCTTAGAGGGGCTTTTCTTTCTCTCAGCCAAATACAGATCTACTAAAAAACATGGCTCTGGTCTCTGCCAAGAGCTCCATTTCCGTCAGGATTTCAGGGACTACTCAGTGTCTCCGTTTCCTGGGAATCTCTTTCCAAGAGCTTTACGCTGGTCCTCCCTCTCTTTGTGGTGGGTCTGTAGGGAGGAGGGTGAGCACCGAGACCCCCAGCCTGAGGACAGGGGGATGCTCTCATCCAGCTGCACTGGTGCTGGGCACCACATCCAAGCTGTGCCTCCTGCACTATGGAATCACGGAATTGTCAGAGTTGGAAGGGACCTCTAAAGATCATCTAGTCCAACTCCCCTGCCAAAGCAGGAACACCTAGAGCACATCACTCAGGACAACATCCAGGCGGGTCTTGAAGATCTCCAGAGAAGGGGACTCCACGACCTTCCTGGGCAGCCTGTTCCAGGGCTCTGGCACCCTCACCGTAAAGAAGTTTTTCCTCATATTTGAATGGAACTTCCCAT
>JAOXNO010000008.1:2214052-2234724 GCA_028565335.1 Limnodromus scolopaceus
CGTGTTTAAGAGCTGTTTAGATGTGGTGTTGGGGGATATGGTGTAGGGGAGAACTTTGTAGAGTAGGGTAGATGGTTGAACTTGATGATCCCAAGGGTCTCTTCCAACCGAAATGATTCTATGATTCTAAGCCTGACAAAATTCGCCTTCCAGGCTCTACTCCTGAGCTCACAGATGTCCCAGTCTGGGTGTGAGTGTGGAAGGGTCAGCCCTGTGTCCTGTGGGCATGGCAGGGAAACGGTCTGCTTTTCTCACCATCACCGCAGGATGCTGTGGCTTGGGGACGAGGTACATGGCAGCAACCTCCTTCCAAACCAGCAAAACTACCCAGAGAGAAAGACGAGCTGGGGCTCTTCTCAACCGCTCTTCAAAGCAGTGGTTTGAAGCCAGGCTCAGAGCAGAGATGGAGCATCGGACCCTTAAAGAGGGAGCAGAGGTTGGAGGGACGGATGGAAATTTTGAGCTTTGCATTGGTAGCATCCAAGACAGGAGGCTGCAACAGCCCTGGAGCCGCAGCGTGCTGCCCCGGTGCTGAACCGTCCCCTCCGATGGCTTTAACAGCAGTTGGGAGTCGATTCCCATGTCTCTGGAGCCAGCGAGAGGGGAAGGTGCAGGTAACGAGCGGTGGCCATGCCTCTCCTGGAGACGATCGAACTAGAAACCCGGAGGCTGGATTTTTTCCCTACAGCAGCGTAAAAAGCTGTTAACTGCTATGGCAGGAATCGAGGCTGCAAATCCCAGTTCGTTGCACTCCTTCTCATGGGAGGCTCTCTGTGCAAAAAAGCATCAGCAGAATGAATCAAATGCCGTTGTAGTGGCCACGTTCCCACGTGTTCCTTGTGCTCTTCCACTTGACTCACCAATAAGGAAGCCAAGATATTTTGTAGAGGCTGTTTTGAAAACACTCTAATCGATTTAATTCATAGCCAGGGCTCTTCCAGCCCACTTGCTGGATTTCCCCAGGAACGTGTTTAATCCCTGGTTGCCCTGGGTGGATGGAGAAGATGTCCTCCAGCCCATTCCCTCTTGGCTGCGTCACCACGCCTGAGGAATGGGTGGTCACTGCTGGTCTTCAAGGCCACGCACAAGAATGAAAACGTTGGCCACAGCCTGAAACAAGCTTCAATTTCTTCTTGCCTTGTTGAAAGGCATGTTGTTTATCCCAGACGAATTGGAGATGAACACACCGTGAGAGCCCAGTGAGTTCATAAAATAAAACCCTAAATTATCACAATACAGTATTTCTTCAAGAAAGGTTTTCTTATCTTGATTTTTTTCTCCCTTTCTCTCTCTCTCTTACCTCCCCCCCCCCATCTTGGACTAATCACTACCAGACCAGGAACCTTCAAACAGATATGTTTGGAGACTTGGCGTGAGCTCATGGTAGTTGGAAGCCTTCTTCCTTTCCCTACGAAAACCAGAGCCCATTCTGGGGGGGAAGGAGAGCTCCAGCACTAAAGTCAGACCTAAACAGCGTATGTTGCAAACAAGATGGGAAGTAGAAAGCTGCCTAAAACATCTCTGTCCCCTTCCCTGCACATCTACAGCAGAACTGCTTTCCCTTCGGCTTGTGGTGGCTGAGTTACGAATGCTGCAAGGACGAACCCAGCAGCCTCCTGGGGTTTTTCCTTACGTGTTTGTGAGGTGGCTTCCAAAATCAGTTTTGAAGGCTGTCAATCTTGTCTCAAATAGCCACCAGCAACGACATGCCAGTCTGCAGGAGAGCCTGGGGCTTCATCTGCGGAGGGGAGAGGGATGGAAATTAAGCATTTAATGTCTTCCTTGGTTGGAAACTCCAGCTAATAGCAAAAACAATGGAAAGCTCCCCAAAAGCAGAAAAGTCCCATCCCTAGGGGCTGTCCCCCTAAGCAGAGGCAGGGAGGATGCCTAGGCAGGAATTATGTCGGCCATATGGGTTTGTGAGTCATCCTGGTTGTGAACAACACACTAGTTGAGAGTTGGTTAATGTAACCATGTACATATATATGTTCTTCTTCTGAATCTTTCTCTTTACCTTTCTGTCCCAGAAAACATCTAAGCTGCGAACACTCTGAGGAGGATGATGCAGCAAAAATAAATGTTTTAGCAAGAAACAGAGAAATGAGATTTACATATGTTTTTCTGGGAAAAACATCAAGTTTTCCCCACTAGAAAATGAATGTGTTGGAAACCAGCTTGTAAAACTTGAAGCCTGACTCAAGCACTGATTTGCCGTGGGACTGTCACCGAGGCTCATTGTTAATGAGGGCTCTTCAACCCTCTGTCCAAAAGGAAAGATTGCTGTTGATATTTTATTGATGGGTTTGTGGAAGAGCAAATCCTGGTCAGGGAAGCGACTGGAGAAGCTTTCCCTGGATTGAGCAGCGGGTGAGGAAAGTATGTGGAATACAGAATTATCCTCTGCTCGCTGCTGAGCTGTTCCCAAGGAGATTGGGAGCACAGTGATAAATGAATTTCAGCAAGCCTGGGGGTTCAGCTTGGCTAAGGCAAAAAATGCTGGTGTCTATCCGAACGCTGCAAACCTGATTTTCCGCTTACATGCCTGATTATAAATCAGCAGTAAATGTACTTATGTTGACACGCCAAGTTTTCCCTTGGATGTCATTCTATAGGCGCACGCTCCTTTGACCACAGGTGATTAGATGTGATGAAGAAACCACAGAGCGAGGTGCTTTGGCGGGTACCAGCGGGAGATCCCGTTCGCTTAGCTCAGAGCTGCCTTTTGCCCCTGACTGCTCCGCTGAGGAAGAAGAGAGCTCGCCAATGGAGACTGCGACCCAGCGGAGACCCTGCCGGTGGGACTCCTCTGTCTGCAAAGCTCCTCGAGTCTGTAAAACTGGGTTGGAAATCTCTTAAGAGGTTTTTGATTAATGTAAATTCCATTTTTTTGCAGCAAAGTAAAGCTTTGGTTTATATTCACGGCCCCTTGAGGCTTATTCAGTCTGAGGTTTCCTTGCTGAGAAGTATGCACAGCTCTTCTTTTTGCTCTCATTTAAGTAGGACAGAAAGCATCCCAGTGCCTGTATTTCAGAAGAAGCCAAGGCCTGAGCCTGCAAACCAGAGCCACCAAAACACAACCTAAGCCATGAGAAGGACACTGCCATGAGCCAGCACTCAGGGCCGGCTTCTGCAAAGGGCAGGAAAGGAGTCACTTGGAAACTAGGGCAAAAGTTGAAACAGGATTTAGTTTTATCTGAATTGATTCATCTGTCCCTAATTAGTAATAGCTTCCCAGCACATGACGTAAGAATATGCAGAGGTTTTTTTTAATGAATAACTCTCGGCTAAGATAAAATATAGCCATTCTCAGATAGTTCTTTTTATACGCCAATAGAGATTTGAGCAGTCAAAGATGAAAAATAGATGAGATCCCACAGTCACACACATTGAAGACTAAAATCTTTCAGAGTATGGATCCTGTCGTCTTACCGATTTATTGTGGAAAACACAGTAAATTTTGCATATCCCCTGATTTAATCTCTACATTTACTTTTACTGAGAGAGGACCCTTAAGCTCCCAAAACCACACAATGCATGATTCTGTACAGAGAGATAATGAATAAAAACTGACTATGATTGTTCTGAAAGTCCCCAAACCACTCGGCAAAAAACCGGTCATGTTTAATGGGACTTCAACAAAATAAATGAAGCAATTAGTTAAAGTAAAAATCCATATTTTCCAGTTTTTCATGGCAACAGTGTGAAACTGGGGCACGAGCTGATCTCGCTCACCTCATAACGCACAGTCCTTCCCTCTTCCATATCATTCCTTTGCTCCTAGTCATACGTCCTTGTACCATCCCACATATTTCATCTCGGTCCTGTGTGCTCACACCCTTGAAACCCTTCCAGGCTGCTCTCATGTCCACTTCTCTAACTCACCTCTCCAAGCCAAGCTATACATCCAGGCTCTAATTCTTCCCCATAAACCAATCCCTCTGGGGCCCTGACCATTTTCTGGTATTTCCATGAGCTGTGCAACAACTTGTGGGTTCACTTCTCCTCTTCTAACATCAATAAAAGTCCAGAAACTTGCACCAGAGTGAGAGGAGAATCAGGTTTCTGAGTTCATTTTATGAGCGGAGTGAAAGACGAAGCTGGGGGATGCCGTACACGGTCCTCACCGAGCGGCGAAGAACCAGGGCAGGACACGTTGAGCAGATGGTGATTCTGGACTGCAGATGAGGACCGAGTTACTGCGTTCAAATCACATCTTTGATACACTTCCAGCTTTTATCAGATGGTTCCACTCAATGTTTGGCACAGCTGATGCGAAGGGAAGGCCAGGAGAGCAATCAAACAGCCTGAGCAGCTGAAGCAGCCCAGCGCAGGAGAAGGGCCCCGTCCCCGGGGTGCTTTGGCTGTCACGGTCCTTCCCCACCTCCTGGGCAGCAGCACGCTGAAGTGGGGACTTCCCTGACTGCTCCCACTTTTCCAGCACCTGCAGAGCTTTAATATTTACCCCCACATGTGAAAAAAAACCCCAGCCCCCTGCGGGCTACCCAGCCTCTGCTCCCTCCTGCCACATCCACGTTGCAAGCAGCTCGCCCGGGGAAATCGTAAGCGAAAATACCTGGGGGGATTGATAGCATGTGAGCAGTCTCTCAGAGTTAAAAGACTCTCTTTCTTGGGTTTTGGCTTTGGATGACCCCTGCTCCTAATGCACTCTTCACTTAATTCACCCCTGCCAGTGCAAATGCTCTTATTTATGAGGTCGGTAATCACTTTCTATCAACACGCTCTGAAAATCTGCTCCTTCTGCAAAACATTCCTTCAAGTAAATCCTTCCCCATGAATATTCTCGGTACAAGCTGAGTCCAGGGCCTGCTCAGGGCATAGGAGAGGACTTTCAAAGGACTCCCACTGAGTTCAATTGGCTCAGACCCCAAGCGAACACACATCCACACCCACAAAGCTCTGTTATAAATGGCCTCATAGAAGCTCACAAGAAGGAAACCAAACCTTTCCCAAAGTCCTTAGGAGGGTCCGTGGTTATTTCACCATCCTTTGACTGCACATGGACCACAGGGTTTTACCTCTCAGGAGGAATCTCAGGCAGAGCACACAGCTGAAGGGCTGCGCTAATTTAAAATCCTTCCAGAACACTGAGTTTGGTGTCTTTTTCCTCCCTTAACTTAAAAGCCAGAAAAATATCTAGAAATGTCTGTGCAGGAGAATCAATCACATACAAAGGAACCTTCTGGGTCCCATGAAAGAGCCCGTGTTTTCAGCCTTGGCAGTTTATTCTTTCTCCTTTTGGGAGGCAGCACAGATATGTTTTCCATTTGAAATATCCCAGGGGTTTTGCAGCTCATGCTGAGCCCTCAGAAGTAAATGAGCCACTTTTCCCAGCAGCAATCCCAGCTACAATTAAGGAATGTTATTATTTTATTTTTTTTTCGGCCTACCCAGACTGGCACTGGGTTCAGGCCATAGGAAAGCAGAGCCACAGAGCCCACGCCAGAGCGGTACCAACAGATATAGAACATATGAACTTCTTTAGCTCAGAATTTTCTGCTCTGTATCTCTCAGCTGTTTCACAAGCCAACTAGAGCTCTTTATCGGTGTCATTTACTCAGCTGTCAAGTGAGTTTTTTATCCTAAAGCTCCGCAGTGGGGAAATAGAAACCTGCAATGAACTTGCCTCAAATTGAAACAGATATTTAACTAGAATAAACCAGTGGCTGGACTGAATAAACACTGCAGGCACTTTAGAAAGAATGTTAAGTTGACATAAGATCTGTTGGGTGAGTTCAAGAAATGGGAGACTCTATGCTGAAGTCATAAATCTTCTAGGTTAAAAAGGGGATACTGCTGAGCTCTGCACCTTGGTGCCTCGCTGGGAGAGACCAATGCAGGAGGTTTGTTGTCCCAGGGTTGTTGGTATGGGCAGGTAGACTTCTTTTCCATCACAACTGCTGAGGAGTGAGGACTTCATCTCCATTGCTCTCTTCTGCAGCCCCTGCAGCTCACCAAAGCTTCTGGCAGAGGGTCCTGTCCACTGGTGGTGTGAACCTGGGCATTCCACGGGGAGCCAACCAAGTCCTTGCTGCTAAACCCTGACACATAAATGTCTTGAAGGACTCCAAAGCCCAGGGTCTCTGGGCCAACACTATTTATTCCAGCTGGGTCAGCCCCAAATGCTGTTGAGGGCTAAGGCAGCGATGAAACCCAGTGGCTTTTCTGGTGCGGCTGTCACAGGACAGTGAAGCTGCTACAGCTCTTGCTGTGCTTGGAAACCACGCTGCCCTCGTATGACCCTGACACGCTCTCGCCTGTCTCTGCTCTCCTTTTCCCCTGAAAACGCAAGTCTGGATGAAAGGGTGGATCTGGGTCTTGGCTCTTGATCTCTTCTGAGCAGCCTTGTTGATCTGAGGGACAAGTTGGAGCACGGTTCCTCTGGGCTGGCAGATGCCGGCAGCATTGGGAGGTGTGAATTGCCCGCGGGCTGTGCTCTGCACGGGGCACCCAACCGATTCCCCACACCTCTGAGGGCAGAGTGGAAATGCTGATAGCCCCAGGAAACGTTCAGCCCCATCTGAGTAGAGCAAAACCTCCCACAGTACTGAAATCCCATTGAATGTCATCGGGCAGTGGGCTTGTCTGAACAGCCTGCTGTAACATGGGTTGTGGTCACTGCACAGCACCGGCCGGTCACAAAAAATGTGCAGGTTGGGAAGGTTTCAGTTGTTTTTGTTTTTTTTTAAAGAAAACTGCTTATTAAAGAAAGGCTTTTGAACACTGGATATCACAAGAGACCATGCCACTAATCTACCTGTGATGGATCACTTGGGCTGGCAGGAGCTGTGGCCTTTGCTTGGCCAGACCTGGCCACCAAATGCCTTGGGAAGGTTTGGAGGTGACTACAGATCTACTTCCATCTGCAAGGCCCGTGTCTTGAGACAGTAGGTCACGTTTCCCGGGGAATGGGCTGATCTCAGCCAAATGCATGCCACGTCCCTCCATGGTACCCGCAGGGTGGACGAAGCAGTGGCCCAGGGGGTGAGAGCTCACCCCGGTACGTCAGCCTGTGCTAAAGAATCACAGATGTTTAATATTTCTGGTCCCTGCTCCAAGGAGAGGGAGAGAAGAGCTGCAGAGAGTACAGCAATATTTTTTCAATACATTCCATATGTTTCCTCCATAAGTCAAGATTAAACAGTGGTGCTGGTTGGAATAGAAATCAGCCTCCCGGCTGTTCCGCTGCCTTTGGAGGAAAAATGAGCCTTAGCACAGGCTCTGACCTGACTCAAGAACACATTTCCATGGGGACAAGTGGACTTGTCATTCACGCTGTCGCTGAATCGCTCTCGCTGGTGCTATTGCCTTTGCAAGAACTAGTCAGCTCTGGCCCTACCTGCCCGGTAGGAAAACCTGAATTTTGGCACAGCAGCCTGGAGACCTCAAGCTGTCCTTGTCCTGCAGCATGGTGTGGCATTCCCAAGCAATGCCCTTTGGATCCCCCAGCCTTGGGCCACCGCATCCCAGTGTGCCAACGAAAAGGTGGCACAGGGCTCCCAGCTCTGTTCTCAGCACCTGCATCCAGCTGCCTCCAGCCCTCAGTTATCACCCCTCTCACAAGCTGCAAATTACTTTTTTTATATACTTTTTTTCTTGGTCTTCTCACTCCAGCAGCAACTTCTCAGTTCTGTTACTGTCACCACGCTGGTTGCTCAGCTCTGGACGCTGCAAAAGCCATCGCTGAAGACGGCAGGTCCAGGGGGAGGAGGAAAACCCAGCAACCACCAAGGGAAGGAATTTGGTCTCTCCTGAAGGGCACACTCGGTGTAATTATGCCAGCCAAATGTGCACAGAAGTCCTCAGTAATTGCTATGGTAATCATTTCACATGTGTGGAATTTTTTAGGCTAAAGTATAATTACAGCTAATTGCTGTTTGATTTTGTTCCTGTTTATATACCCATTAAAGGAATTGTTGAAATGTCTTTGCTAAAAGACTTTCTTCTTTCTTTTTTTATTCCTCTCTTTTTCTTAAATCATCCTGGAAAAAAAAAAAAACGGGGGTCATGTTGCAACACTTGGAATTCATGAATGGCCATCAGCTTTCCAGTGATCGTACAACAAAGAGCCATGTTAAGCTCGCAAGAGCCTGAAGTTTTCCCGGCGTTGGGAACTGACAGTCCTTGAATTTGCAGAACTGAGAACTTGCAAAGACCTTGGCTGTTTGTTAATGAAACCCTTCTGGGCAAGAGGCTGAGTCGGAATTCACGTGGGGAGGTGGGAGGATCTGAGCTGGATGCTGCGAGCAGGAGAAAAGGTGCTCTCAACCAGCTGTTTTGGTGAGAGCAATAAGTTGCATTTCCCCATGGGAAACTGGTCCCGGTGAACAGGGCACGAAAAAATACCTCTGACAGCCTTTGTTTTCAGAAGGGGCCAGTAATTTGGAGTGTCTCCTTTTTTTTCTCTCCCTATCCTACATTGATTTTACATTTTTTCCATCTGTCAGAGCCAGCAGAGAGAGAACTGAAGCTGGTGGGGCTCAGTGGAGGTCCAGGGATTCACCACGAGCTTCTCTGGGCATGGCTGCTACCGGTATCATCCCAGATTATTTTTTCTCAGGCCTGATTTTTAACACAGTTCTCCCAGGGCACAACTTGGAGAGAATTAAACACCAGGTGTGCTCAAAATTTGGGGAGTTATCATGTTCTAATGGCCTGCACTGAGGCCAGATAATTCACTTATCAATTCATCAAAATATATATATATTTTATATATAGATATATGTCTTTCAGCCATCCTTCAGGATGGCTTTTGCAGGTTTTATTTTTCTATTGGAAAAATGGCTTTGTGTTAAGGTGCTGAGCAGGTTTTGGGAAAAGGAACAGAAAGAGTCATTTATCCTGTCCTGGGAGAATCCCCATCCTTGGTCACTTGGAATGAAATATTGGAACTGGGAAAGATACTAAAAGGTAAAAGTATTTTTGATTATGTCCACTGAAGTGTTTTAGGTTCATTTAACATTTGTCAAATAAAAACGCCCACAAAACACATGTACAAACGAAACCTTTTCTTACTGGGCTCTACTATTTCAGCAGTCATTTTTCCAGTAGTTTCTCCCTTACTGAGTGCTTCTCCAGGGGCTTGGCAGAAGCTTGTGGACATGAGGTGGGCGATGCTCTGTAGAAAATCTGCTGAAAGAAGAGCTGCAGAGGGACTTTTACGACTCCTTTAAACACATCCTGGAAGAGGTGCCAGGGGAGCATCTTACCAGGGCTCCTACCTCACCGAAATGCAATGTTCCTCTGGAGGAAGGAGAGGCTCGTGAAGGCTGTAATATTCCCATTCCTGAGATTTGTATCCTTCAGAGGGGACCGGGACCACATGAAAACTGTCTTGACTGTGGTGAACCACAGGCGATCGCTCCAGTCCCTCACCAGCCGCACGCAAGATTCAGAGCAGGGAGCCATCACAGCAAATGCAGGATTGTGTTGCTAAGGGACTGGGTGGAAAGAGCTGGTGCCATCACAGCCCTTCGCCTTGGAAAATGCAGAGCTTGTTTGCTCTATTATTTTTTTTTCCCATTTATTTTTTTTCCCCTCACTATTTGGCTTCTGCCTCTACTCCGAGAAGCCAAATTAGCTCATGGTCTGAAGTTCCAGAACTGAACATAAGCAGAAGCAAGCTGACATTGGCTTGAAACAGAAGCAGAAATAGAGCTGTTTACCATCCTGGTTCGCTTTGACACTTCGAGGGAGCAGGAAAGAATTTCAGGGCATGGGCACTCACACAACAGCCACCAAAAGCACATCTGTAATCATGACTGTTTCCCATGTGGCAGATGCTTTATGGTTGCTGCTTGTATCCGCTCTGGAATGCTATGGGCGAGGACATCACCTGCTTCAATTCAGATGTCCCACCACATCCACGTTAACGAGATGGTTTCCAAGGGGTGAGATTGTTTTCCTTGACCATGGGAGCCCAAATCTCAGCCAGGAATCTCTCACCGATGCACAATTTGTTCAGGGAGTACAAAACAGAGACCAAAAAAACAGTGTCCCAGCTGATTGCTTATCCCTAATTAAGATCCCTTTGGGCTGGTGACTGCATCTGAAAGCTGCTGCCCCTCTGCATGGGTATGTGGTGTATTTTTAACCAGGCTCTTCTGAGGAGGATAATGATACGGTGGTGGCTCCCCCCTGCAATTTTCTAAAGTCTCTGTGTTTGGAAGATGATTTCAGCCATGGTGCTTACATGCTAAATAGCAGGCAGAAGAAGAATGAGCTCTTGATTAAAATATGTCTAGACAGCCTTCTGTATTTTTAGGTCCTAATTTAGAGGACCTAGGTATGGAGGGATTTACATCATTGCCAAAATTTATCTGTTTCTTTCTCATGATGGTAGGGCAGTTCTCATGGTCAGCCCTCAATTTTATCAGCAGTCTTGGGACATTTGGGGTTTTTCTGGTGGCCCCAACACCTGTGGAAGAATAGCTACTTCCTTTTCTGTAGAAATAGGAAATTCTCGTCCTTAATGATCCCAGAGCAAATGAGACCCATAATGGTTAAAGTCAGGGGGGATGGAGGGGGAGTGGAACAAAGCTGTTATTAAACAGGATATTTTGAGCCATCTCATGACTTTTGAAGGCTTGGGGTTGCTACGCCTTTGGAGGAGACCCCTCTAGCTTTCAGACCCCTGGCGTAGTTTAAAATTCCCAGTCCTGAGTCCAGGACTGCCAACAGTCCGCAGAGCTTCTTTACCCAGAGTCCAGCAAACCCTCTGAAGGGAAACGCTGTCACGCAGGAATGACTGCCCCAGGGGACTCGATGTGGCAACTGAGTCTTTCCGTTTGAAGATCAGCTTGTTCCAATTGAAGCCATGTTGGCAGCATCCTAAGGTTACAGCAAGTTTGCTGCCGGGCCATGAGCTGCTGCCGACAAGACGTGCATTCTAACGGTGCAAACAGACTCAAACGAAGAGCAATTTACTCTGCCTGTAGAAAAGCATTGGCACCCCAATCAGCCCTGCTCCGGGTAGCTGTGACAGCACAAAACCCACCCTGATTACTGGAGGCATCAGGTCCACATATACTCCACTGCAATTACTGCTGGCTCTCAGCTTGATTTGGAAATCAAGTTACCTAATAGCCCTATTATTTGAACTTGTTGAGCAGAGCAAAAGTTGAGTCTGCAGTTTCCATCCACCGACAATCAGCTTGAGTGTTTTTAGCATTTGCACCACTCAGCCGTGTGTTTGGTTACAAAGGCTCGAGGCAGTGGGAACTCACCCTCGGACGCAACTTGATTGAGGAACTCTACAATTATTGGCCTCTCGAATGCAGGCACAGTCGGTAGCCAGGGTTAATTTTGCTGGGAAAGAGAAGCTGAAACTCTTCGGACTCCACTAAGAACAAAAAGCGACATTGGGGTGTATTTTGCAGAGATCTAGAGAAAACAGGCTCTGGAATGTTTGGGTACAAAATTACTTCTGCCAAAATCTATTTGTCCTGAAGAATTACCTGATTCTGTGAGGCATGGAGCTGGTGGGGGGTGGGACAGCTTGCTCAGCCCTGCAGAAAGCTGGTTTCCAAACGACCACTTTCTGATCTGGTGGACTAAACAAAGGACAAGGGAGGGAGACACTAACTGAGATGTAATTAAGTTTAAATTAATTCCTAAAAGGTCTCAAAGGAGAAAATCAGAGAAGCTTTGTGATCATGGTAGAGGAGCCAATTTTCATTTTCTCCCATGACCAGTAGCATTAAAAAATGACAGGATAAGAAAAATGAGAACTTCTCTGCCTTTTAACATCCTCTGTTCTGTTGGGCTTAATGGCTCTTTCTTTTCAAGAAATGCTTCATCCTATGGATGTGTAACCAACATCAAGTAGAGGATGGCATTGCACATCTGGAATAATGCTTCATGACAGCTCTGTGGAGGTGGTGGGACTTGAAAAAAGTTAATGAGAAACACAAGCTTGCAAAAAGTGGGTGGGAAAAAGGGTTAGAGATACAGCAAAGTGGTTTGCATCCAGAGAGCAAGAACATTTAATGATTCAATCTGTGCTGAGTTTTGAGCTAGAGATGTTGTCAACTCCTTAATGATTTCTCCATCCATGAGCCCATTAAGATGGGTTCAATGTACTTAAGATGTGAGTC
This sequence comes from Limnodromus scolopaceus, assembly GCA_028565335.1. Lineage (NCBI taxonomy): Eukaryota > Metazoa > Chordata > Aves > Charadriiformes > Scolopacidae > Limnodromus > Limnodromus scolopaceus. The sequence goes on from JAOXNO010000008.1 coordinate 2,226,166, forward strand.
ACTATTTCAGCCCTTACAAGGCAGAGAAACCCAGCGGAAAAGATGAAATGGGTCCTTATTATGCCTGTGGATGACTAACCCCAGGAACTCTCTAACTGTGTCATCCCAAGGGTATCATTGAAAACCAGCACGGGAACCCTCCCAGTGCCCCACCATGATGGTGGTTGGGAGCCTGCACCACAAGGAGAGGTTTATTTTTGGATCTGGGTCTCGCTTTCGAGGGCCATGATGCCAGCTCCCATCGCCTGTCAGCATCTTAGGCTTCTTTCAGCCCGGGACCATCCTGGTTCCTTGGATGAGAGTTCATGTCAAAGGCAGACAAGGCTTCCCACAGCTATTGTCCTGTGGCTGTCTGCATATTTCAGCCCTTCACTATCCCTGCTCCCAGCAAGCATCTGAGCAGAAGCTCTGAACTTCTTCTGAAAGCACACAAATTAAACTTTAAACTAAATAAAAAGACTCCCTCTCCAACCTTTGCTGAAATACTCCTTAAAAAACAAATCCTTATATATTCTAAACTCAAAAACATCTGGGTTTCCAAGCCTCAGGAAATTACAACTCCCATTCTGGAAATAAAATACATGCTTGTCCATATATCACACTAATTAAACCCCATAATATGGAAAGAGGCTGGTAAAATGCTTTCCTGATGGCTGGCAGATTTGCATAGCAATTTATCATATTACTCATTGAAATTATTATTATTGTTATTATCATTATTATCATATTTTCCTTCATGTCAGCTCTGTGTAGAAAGATAGTGTGTTCTTTGCTGTTCATGAGAGAAAAGTATCTGCTCTCATAGTGATCTCATTATTATTTATATTCCCTGTCTTGCACTGGGGAATCCCAAAGCCTTGCAGACGTGCTGACTTTTTGATTGTAGTATGTGATTTTAGCAAGGAAGAGATTTTAAATTGAATGATGACACTGGGAATTTATAGTAACAAGCTATGACAGACTGAAGAAGGCTGCAGATGTGTCCTCCAGTCTGCTACTGGAAGGGCTGTGGTTAAATCCCCCCACTTCTGTCTCAAGGACCACTTCCCATCTGCTTCTGTTAAGCAGGGGATGGGGAAAGCCCTCAGAGCTGGAGTCTACTCAGTGCCACCAGTCCTGCTCCTGAGCTGTGTTCCTGCAGCTCCTGGCCCGTCAGCTGGATGGTAGGAAATGCCACATCAGAAACATTCCAGCTACTGGGCAAAACGACTTGGGGGCTGGGAAAACTGCAGACTTCGGTTGTTCTTCGTGGGTTTTGCATTTTTTCCTAGTGAGGTACAGCGCACGGAAAACCATCCTACACTATGTGGTCAGCATTTTTACCATAAAGAGAGCAGTTGCACATTGTTAAATTATTATTAGCTTAGCTACCACTGGGAAGGTTGTCTCAGCCTCCTCCAGCAGGACTAAAACAACCGTCCATTGGTTGCACAAGCTCTTGACTAGTCGTGTGTTAGCGTGAATGGACGGCACTCCCATAATGTGCCCCGTCTCGCATCTGCCCTCCCAGACACTGACCCTTCTTCCCCCACAGCCAGAAGAAAGAAGTCCGAGCAGGGATGCCTTGTCAGAGGAAATTATTTGCAAAGGGGTGGGTTGAACTTGTGGATTCTGAGCAGAGTCCAAATTGTCTCAGACTTCAATACATGCCTTCATTCCCCAGTTGTGTCAGCCCATCCTGAGTTTAAGAAGTCACTGCCAAAGGACCCAAATTTTGAATTCCAAACCCTGAAGCTGGCAATATTTGTATCAAGAAATATGACAAAATTAGGGAAGCTTTTCATGTCCAATTTTTTCTGCCTGGATACAGCTCATGCCTTTCTGTGATGCCAACATCAATAATAATTTTTTAAAAAATTATTATGGCACTTTGCTGTGTCTACGCCATGGGAAAAAGGCATTACTTTATCAGGAATGGTCTGTAGAAAGAGCACATCGCAAATCCAACTTCTCATCCTCCTCCAAGGAGCATCCATCAAAACAAAGTTTGGAGTGGGAGCAGCTGTGAGGCTCAGCCTGAACCCGGAGTGACCATCCTGGATTGAGATCCCTCCTCCTCCCGGGGCTGAGGATTTCAGCTCTGAGGTCCTGCAGAAGGGAGACTGCCAAGAAACGTGGCAGTCCGGGGCGGTAATCTCCCTGCCATGAACTTCTGCTGCAGTGACAGCCGGTAGCAGTGTGCTCGGTCACTGGGAATTGCCACGGGGATGGGAATGTGTCCCACATCCCAGCACCAGTTCACCGACCCCCCGGGACCTCCCCAGCCTGTGCAGGGCTTCAACTCCCCCCCTCAGGCTTCATTCTCTGCAATTAACAGCTCTGTTATTGTCAGCCAAGTAACTGTATACTCCATAGGCGAAATGCAGGAGATCCTGTGGCAGCTACCTCGTCTCACAAAGCAGGGGATGTTGAGGGAGACAAAACATCCCATTCCCTCTCCTCCCTTGTTAAAATAAATGTCATATACTCTGATCAGCCTCTGTGTACATGCACGCAGCCAGCAGGAGAAAATCAAACATCAAAAGGACAAAATAATAAAAAAAAAACCCTAACAGGATATTGACATCAATAGGAGTTCTGTGAATAGAGATGAAATGTAAAATTGAGTCGCAATCCGGCTGATAGAAGTTATAGACGCTGTTAACCCTTGAGCAGATCTGCTGCTGACATGAAAGGGAGGAGAGCTGGTAGGGCTCAGGGCTACTTGTTCTTATGCAGGCACTTGGGCTGTGATTTTCTCAGGAAACTGCAGGGAATTCGGCACTCAAATTCCTTGGAAAGTTAGACACATAATGCTATAGGTTCCTTGGAAACTGCCGCTTCTCTTTAATCACTGCTACAGACCCAACATGTCAACGTGGAGAAAACCAGTTTCCTTCATTTTTCTCGTGCCTTAATTTTTCCATTGCTTCTTTCCTAATGGGAAGAACTCTCTGTTCCAGGGATGAGGTAAATAAAAGATGACAAAGGAGAAAGAGAGCAAAGATGCAGGAGAAAGTTTTATGCCAGGATTTCTAGTTTGGGATGAGAAATAAAAAAAGAACTAAAATAAGTTCCTGATGGAGAATTTCTAGCAGCTTTAATGTCCCAACCTCTGACCTCCGGTCAGCCACTTCAGCCAAAAAGCTCCTGCAGATGCCCCTACGTGTTCCCAGCACTGTGGTCTGGGCGCTGGGTTTGGATTAATCCACCTTTGCAGAAAGAAACCTCTATTTGGGAAATTGGACCCCAAATCCAGTTCTGGGGAGTCAGAACTGGCTCAGACACCCCAACTACGACCGCTACCCAAAGGCTGTGCCGTTGCGGGACATGGTCCCTAATTACCACCTGAAACACATGCTGTTCATATCTATCTTCAGAAAACTCAATTTATTTTCTGTATTTTTTTGTTTACTTTAAGAAATAATCAGGCGAAGAGTCTGTATTAAGGACTGGCTTTTCGTGCACATTTTTATCTGACAGAACAAAGGGATTTATTTCTGCAGTGAAGAAACAGCAGAATAACTTGTAAAGGCACACTGTAATTCCATCTATTTGAAGTTGTTTCTAGCTCTGCAGCAGCCCCAGATAACTTAAGAAGTTGCAAGTTCAGAAGGGATTTTTATCTCACTGCCTGGAAAAGCATCGCCTTGACTTTATCGCTGGAATCTCAACAGGAGGCTGCTGTTTAAATAACAGGAAACGAGAGCGGTCGCCCTGGGTCCCGGTTTGCCCCAGGATTTGGGATGAAATCCTGGCTCTCTGGTGGGGGATCCTTCTCACCAGAAGAGATCCATCCCCATGGCTTTTGTGCCATGGCCAAATTTGGGGAAGGCTTAGGAGACCTGTTGTTTTGCTGGGTCTGGACATCCCCACCGCTTCAGGGGACCTCGGCACAAAGTGCAAAGCGACACCTTGATGGAAGAAAGCAGAATAACCCCGTGCTGAGGTGTTCTGGTCCACGGCAGGGTGAGAAGGTCCCATCCCTGACACAGACACAGACGCATCCCCGCCAGGACTCAATCGCTCTGTCTGCTTGTACGATGCCAGTTGTTAACCAGCCCCATTTGCTTGGCCCAAGCTGACCCGGCCACTACCTGGAACCAATGAAACAGAGAGGCCATGAAGGCAAAGGGCTTGTTATTTAACATATTGCAACCTCTGATCAAGCCCATGGTGTTGTGCATTCAGGAAGGGAAAGGCAATTTGCACCATCACTCCCAGTGCCGGTTCCTGGGGCTCCCGTGGCCATGACCACAGGTGTCTTCAGTGTTTGCTCCTTCCGAACTTCAGGTTTTCAGCTTGCATTTCTTCTCCTGTTTTGTTGAAACTGCCAAAAATTATCCCCTACTGCAGCAGGATTAGGACAAACTTGATTAGTGCAGGTTTTGCTGCGTATGAGCTCAGGCAGAAAGCCATTCCCACCCGTGCAGACCCGGGCCGGTTGGGTTTACAGTTGAACTTTGCTAGAAATAAGACCTTTTGGGACAAAATGTGAGTGGCCCCTGCCAGGAGGGGCAGGCAGGAGGCTGTGGGTGCTCAGCTCCCAGCAGGATGGAGCGATGGGTGCGTTACCAGTCCGGCTCTGCTTTTCGGACCCGGGACCCCGGCCGCGCGGTATATCACAGAGGCGATGACACAGGACATATGGAGCTGTGTGTTTCAACATACATTTTCAAAAAGCTATTTAATACATTCCTTAGCACCGAGTAATGCATTGGAAAGGCTCCAGGCTTGGGGATGTTTCTATAAACACATCATCTCTTGCCGCTCTTCTCCCTCTTTCGCTGTGAGCTGAAGGATATGGTGTTTCCCTCTCTTGCTGGGGAAGCCTTGGATGTCGCTTAAGATCTTGCTGGTCTATTAAAGCACAATCTTTCATTCTTACTCAACTTTCAAGTCAGAGTAGTCCACATCAGAAAACCTCGCAGTCTGCGGCGTTTCATTTAGTCTGTGCCTCAAGGAGATAATTTCCTAGAAGCAGCCTTCTATTTCTCCAGCTATGAAAACATTCCCAGTACATCCTGTATGTGGAGATGATTATATGCAGCACACACACACACACACACACACACACCCATTAGATTGTTTTTTCTAGCTTTTTATTTGTTTGAATTGTTACTAGAGATAGGTGACATTTTCTCAGAGAGCTTTTTCTACCGGAAAACGCAGGTTCAAAGATACTAGAGTGCTTTGAAAATGTGTATTGAACCTACCTATCTCATCATTTAGGAAAAGATAAACATTCAAAGTTATTTTGAAATAGAAAGTTGTTAGAAACAAGCTATAATCTATATCTCTATGGAACCAGCAAGTGGAAATATATGATATGTTGAAAACATCAAATCCATTTGGTTGGGATTTTTACTTAAAAAGAACAAACATTTTAAAGGCTTGGACTCAAACCTGGATGCTTTGTTCAAAGCCAGGCAGATGTATTCCAGGCAGTTGGGGGGGAGGAGTTATTCAAAACAAAGTTGGATTGTTTTCCCACAATTTCTAAATAGCCAAAAAGCCAAATCAGCATTGGTTTTTACTTCCTGAAATCCACCCTTAATTGAGCCTGAAACTACCAGAGTTGCTTATTTCCCACAGAAATAAAACTTGGTGTTAAAATCTTGCAAGGGGAGACAGTATGAAAAAGCCTTCTGTGACTGTGACTGTGATGGGCAGGAATCAGCCTCTGTCCCCAGCAGCTCGGGGACACCCAGAGCATCCTGGAGATTGCGCTGAAATTAGAGATACAGCCATAAAATTGATTGGAAGTTATTAGTTTTACAAAATAGTTTGCATCTGCAAAATGCAGATCTTTTCAAGACAATATGCCTTTTTAGGGGAAAAAATTCTGCCAAGGGGGTGGTTCCTGGGTGCAGGACAGGATAGCCAGTGGAAATGGGAAGCACACCAGAGCACATACTGGGAGCATGGGTGAGAGCCCCAGTATGTGCCTGAGCCAGGTCTAACTCCTTGGGTCCCTCACAGGGTCCATCTGCCTCATCTTCTCCCCTTGGATGGACTCAGCTCGGTCCACAAAGAGACACATCGGGTAGAGCAGAGACCCTGGAGCTGAGGACAGTCTGAGCTGAGTCACCCATTCACTCTCGTGTGCTCTCCCAAAAATGGGGTGCCGGGTGTCCTTGTCCCTGCCAGGCGGATCGAGAGCAAATGTCACGGTTGTGACTTTGCTGCTGTTGCATTTCTTGCTCTCCCGCCAGCCCAGTTCCGCAGTTTCCTCACGGCAGAGAAATCTTTCTCACAGCCTTTAACTTACATTTTTTGGTCAAGTTTTCAGAGCTTGTCCTTAATAATTTGGACTGCATTTTCCTACCAGTTGCTGGCTGTGATCCAGCCCATCATATCTGGAAAGAGCCTTTACTCAGCACAAGTCTCTGCTTTTTTTCTTTTTTTCTGGGGGGTGTGTGTGTGTGTTGAGGCTGTCAGTCTCCAGGACAAACGCTTTCAAAGCAAAGCAAGATATAAGAGCTAATCGGGAGCTCTAACGCAGAGTGCCCTCCGCGCACACGCAAATGGCCATCGCTGCTCTGAAATCCTGGCCAAATTACCTGGAGCGAGCGGCTCGTGCTGATGCTGCACCTTCGCCTTCCTGCTCAGTGCGATGGGCTTTGATCCCTTCTGCCATCCTGGCAAGCTTTCTTCTCCTCGCCATCGCAGAGATTCTCCCACCAGCTAGCGCAAAGTGAGCATAAGGGGAGAGGGTGACCCCACTGACCCTAATTAATAATTTATTATTAACACAAATATCTCCGGAATTAATTTTTTCTGCAGCATCGATCTGGCCTTGCTGCACCAGTATTACATGAAGCATCCCTGAGGCTCGGGATCTACTGATGCTTCCTAAAGGAGGGGATAAATGAAGGCATGAAGAGAAGGGGTTACGGCTTCTTGGAAGACAATGTGCAACAATTAATTCCCAAAGTATAGATCGTGGCCTGACTCTGCCTGGCCCTTTGCTTGTCTCCAGCCCAGCTCCCCAACCTCTGTGGTGTAAGGATGTGGGAGAAGGCACGTCCCATATTTCCTTGTCCTGCTCCATCCCTAGGTATCTCAGGAGGGCACAGTGGCTATTTCTCCCCACAACTGGCCATCACTAGGCACCAGAGCAGAGTGCAGTAGTTTTCTAGGTGTCCAACAAGCAGAAAACTACACAAGCCATGCTCATTGCCCATTAGGGCAATCCCATTAGGATCTGTTTAATTAGAGTCAGAAGAAACAGACAATAAGTTGGGGTCATGTTTCTATTTTATTTTAAAATTTCATTAACCTCTTTACATCCCAGCAGAGATAAGCAGATTCTGCTGTGTTTTACTCTCCTGTTGCATGAAACAACGTTTTTAATAGATATTCATATTTTTTCCCCAGAAATACAGGCTGAACATGTGGAACAAAAGTCACGTGTCTGCATTCGGAGGGACACACCAATAAATGCAGCCTGCATTCGGAGCAGTCTGCAGTTAAATCCAGGGGCTGGATCAAGCTATCTCCAGTTTTATTCTAAATGCTAATTGGAGTCTGAGAGCTCTTTGATTGAAGTAACAAGACAAAACCAGTGTGCACCATTTTATCCAATTTCCAGAAAGCGCTGGGCATGAGGACTGGACTCCCAGTTTAATTTATGTTGTGAGAATCCCTCGCCGCATAATGCCTCTGTTTCCAGATATTATTAAGAGAGCTGGAGTGTCCTTCCATGTGTTCTGGTGGAAAGTAACTATAAATCAAGCATGCTTCTGGGCTGGTTGCAAAACCTCCACGAAATTTGACTCACAGTCTAAAAATGTGCTTGTGGAATGGCTGGGGTTGCATCATGGAGGTGCTGCAAAGGAAACGCAAACGGGAGAACCTCCTCTCCCCATCGATGCTCTTTCCTGCAGCAAATTCCCCCACAATTCCTCCCCAAGGGGTTGCAGGACACTGAAAATGTGTCTCCAGGACCAGGCGACGCTGCTCTCCATCTCTGCTTCCCCTCTTGCACTTCTTAGCAGCAAAAGAACGGCTGGAGCTGGGATCAAAGAGGTTTGTTTCAGCTCCTGAGCTCTGCTGCTGCAGTGGAGGAGAATAAAAGAGCAGGGAAGGGAGAGGAGAAGCACATCTGGAGGCTGGTGCATGGCAGCTTGGCCACCACTTCCAGCGAGCAGCATTCCCGGAGGAAATTGCCTTGCGGAGAGCTGATACGGGTGTTTGCTCGGGGGGGGCGGTGGGCCTGGGCAGGGAAGGGAAATTCCTGAGTGCCGAGTCAAACACAGGGAAAAAAATGGGGATTCTGCAAAAAAACCCCCTATCCACTGGAGAGGCGCAGCCAACTGCTGGCCAGGCGCTGGGGATGGGCACCCGGATGGTGACCTGAGGTCTTGGCATGGAGCGTGTCCTGGTGTCCTGGCGTCCTGAGCTTGGGAACGTAGGCATGGCTGGTTTGTGGGGCTAGCTGCAGCCTCTCATGGTTTGTCCATTTTGGAGCCATCCCGCACCATCTTCCAGCTTCTTTATGATAGAATCATAGAATGGTTAGAGTTGGAAGGGACCTTAAAGATCATCCAGTTCCAACCCCCCTGCCCTGGGCAGGGA
>JAOXNO010000008.1:2251381-2274254 GCA_028565335.1 Limnodromus scolopaceus
TGTGCAACCTGCTCTGGGTGGACCTGCTCTGGCAGGGGGTTGGAGGAGATGATCTCCAGAGGTCCCTTCCAACCCCACGTGATTCTGTGATTCTATGTGATTCTGTGAAACAAGGTAAAGCTATTTTCCTAAGGGTGCAGCTCCACCAAAACTTTTTGGAAACCAAGATCTCACCCGTTCTTTTTCTGGGAGGGGACATGAAAAGCTGCTTCTTACAGATGATTTTTTTTTTTTCAGTCACCACTGATCAAATTCTAGCACTGTTCCTGCAGGATCACTTCAGGTTTTGACTTAAACAATTGCATTTACTGCTAGATCAACATATATTCTCTCTGACCTCATTGATGGCCCTGGAAGGAGCAGCAAGCAGCTGAAATGTGATTGTGGTGGCAGGATATTGCAGATGCAGCCACTGACCGGCGGGGTCAGGGCTTTAATCAGGCACCGATTGTGGCACCTGGTGAGTACGAATGGGTTGGAGATTAAGAGAATGACTGAACACACGGGGCCTGGCCCGTAAACTGGAGCCAGCCCAGAGGAGGGATTTAGCAGCTGGTTCCCATGTTGCCATGCCTGTTTCCCCTGGTCCCACACGCAGTTGGTGCTGCACGAGGGTCCTGCTACCCAGGTGGAGGGATGGGGACCACCCGCCCCCAAAAAAACCAAGCACTGAGGTGTATGTGCTGAGGTGCAGGATTATGTGTCAGGGAGGGAGAAGGCAAAATGAGGGAGAATGAGTGGACTCTGCGCCAAGGCTGATGTTTTCTGTACTTCCACGGCGCTCCTCGGCAAGGCGGTGCTGCTGGTTTCCTAACACTGAACTAGAAAAGCCAGCTGGGACTTGAGGAAAGTGGAAAGGAAAACCTCTGGATCAATAACTCTGGCCTCAGTGGGCAGCTCTGTGCCCAGGGTGGCTTCTGCAATAGCCAGGAGGGCTCGGGGTGGTTAATAAATCCCTGTATTCCCCGTGTCGGTGAGTTAAAGACACTGACACACAATAATCAGGGGTGGCCCGTGAACGCTGCAGATCCATGTAGATGGTATCGTCCTACACGTGGGCAAGCGTCCATTCGGGCAGGACATAAATAAATGGTCCAGCTCTAACCACATCTCTGGTTTCTGTCCTGATCTGAGCCCCGACGCCAAGGGACATGGCGCAGTTGTAACTACAAATGGAAAACTGCACAGTCTGCAATCTGTTGGTTCATTACAGCGTATGTAGAGAGTTTTATCCATTAACCTGGGACCTGCTTTTGTAATCGCCACATGAATCTCCAGCTGAATGTTGATTTACGATAGTCCCCTCTCCCCCCACCCCCCAGCTTTTCGGTGCTTTACGAGAGCTACGAGCTGACAACACAAAGGGATGGGGTTTTTTGGCGTGGGGACGCGCAGCCATCTCCGGGCTGCAGCGTGGCGGGGGTTTAATGATGTACAGCGAAATGGCTGCACGCAGAAAGATGGCAGCTGGGAAGGGAAAAAGAAATGCAAAGGCTCAGACACTTCTCCAAGCCGCAAAGCTGTGACACGGTAGCAGCTGCGGAGTTGATAACGCCCCGAAATGTCACTCCGTGATGAATTATACATACGATGATAGAGAGGGAAAAGTTGCCGTCGGTTGGTTGGAAATAAAACACAATTCTGCGTTCATTTGCAGCGCAGTGGGAATTCGTGTCTGCAGAAGGCACAGCCCTGATGTGGAAATTAGCCAGGAAAGCGGTGGCTGGCACCTCTGCTCGCCCTCCCGGCACAGCAGGGCCTTGGTGGGAGCGAGCCCTTTTTATTTCCCACCAAGAGACCTGCAGCAGAGCATCCGCTCGCCCGTTCCAGGGCGATCCGGGCAAATTCCACAGCATGTTTTCCTGTCCTGCTGGCTGAGGTCACAGCTCTGCACGGGGCTGCTGGGCAAGCCCAGCCCTGGCAGGGCTTTTACCTTTGCCAGGGGAGAAGGGTGGTAGAACAGGAGAGACAGATTCACAGGAAACAGCTCAGAACAACCAAGCTTCGGTAAAAAAAGCAGCAAGAGGGTGACGTTTCATATTATTAACAGCTGAGCTTCCAGCTGAGCCCCATTCTGGGTGATTGAGCAAAGCAGGAGTAGGCTTTATTAGGAGCCCGCAGGTAACACCCTCCTCCCTGCCTGGGGTGATGCTGGGGTGCATGGGGCTGGACTGGATTGGAGGATGGATACACCAGGTAATGGCTTTCCCTGAATCTTAGGTGGATACACCATGTAATGGATTTTCCAGGATCCTGAAGGGCATCAGTCTTTTTCCATGGCTGCCATCCCTGGGAATCACCTTTGAGATGTTGATCCTCAGCATGTGCTGGAGTTGGGAAATGGTCTCTGAGATCTCCCCCACAAAGTGCTCTCTTCTGCCTGGTGGGGTCTGGGTGGGCACTGGGACCAGCTCCTGGTGCAGAGGATGCTTAGGCAGCTCTGCCTGGGGAGGGCTCCCCACCTGGGAATGAAGGCAAAGGGAGTGTTTACTTTCTTACAGGGACTTCATATTCCTTGTGCATTTGATCTAAAAGAAGCCTGTAGGCTTTTGATGTTTTGATGCTTGTTGATGATGGGCCAGGTTGAATATTATGGGTAATGACAGCTTAAAATTCCTGAGCGGTCCAGCAGAAACAGCTGGTTGAATATCAGAGTTTAAACTAGACCAAGTCTGCTACTGGGTGATCTAGAAATTACAGCCATGTCCCTGTGTACCACTACAGAGAGAGGGACGTTAATGGGGGCAAAGCACCACTTGTGTGTGTTCTTTGTGTGAAAAAGACATTCAGTTCAGTAGACTTATATGGAAGAAATATTTTTATATTATAGCAGCACCCAACAACAGACTGTCATGCTATTTTGAATAGAATGTAAAATATAGAGCTAAAAGACACTCCCTTGTCCTATGATCTTGTAACTGGAAGGGCAGAGGACACTCCTCAGGCCACACAGGCTTTTGGAGCAGTGCATTTCTTCTGCCCTTGCTTAGAGAGCACAGGCTGCCGTTAGCTGGAAAATTTTAACTTCTGTTAAAGTGGGATTTAATTAGAAGACAAGGACTATTCCTGTGAATGAATAGTAGCTTTACAAATGTTGTAATCATCTTTCCAATGACTGGGTGGTTTTGTTTTGCTTGATACCAATAGGAAAGAAGGTGAAATATCTTGGTTTGTGATATTTATTGCTCACAGCTTAATTTGATTCACTTGAACCTGAATTTTAAAGCCACATGAAAGTCAAAGGGTGTGAATCCACTTAAATTGGAACCAAATGACAGCTGGCTGGGATCCCTGGGAAGGGAAACCATGGAGCTATGCATGCTTCCCACTGAAGCTGATGGGAAAATGATTATACCTTTGCCAATGGGAAAACTCCCATTGACTGCTGGGGGCAAAACTGGATTTCTAGTCAGTGCATACATACGATGCCTGTAAGCTTGTGTGTGTGAGTGGGGACCTAAAATAATTCAAACTCGTTTGCAACCTCAGCCTGAAAGTTGGTGTGGATTGTTTAGGTCCAGCTGAACCCTTGAAGAGCAGTGGGTGATATTTGTGAGAGGAGGAGACAGTTTTCAGCCTAAATAATTGAAAAATAATTGGTGACATAACCACAGAATTGCATTCCAGGGACTGGAGGCACCATGCTGCCTTCCTCATTAATTAAAGATAATTGAAAAATACTGTTTCTAATTATTAGCGGAGAAGAGCTTAGCAGCTCTAACATGATGCAGTGATTGAAGTTGAAAAACTCAAGTCCCAGGAAAATGTGAACCAGCATCCCTTGCAATGTCACTAAAAGCAAATATCTTTATGAACAATTAAGATGTGTGGCTCCGAATTACTGAGGAGGAGGAGGGTTGGGATGCTCACTCACCACACTGAGGGTGGGTCTGTAGCTCTGCCTGTGCTGAGATGCACTTGGAGGATTGGTTTGTTTTCTTCTCAAGTGTCTCTTGTGTTTCCAATCAATGATGAATTAGCTCCAGCTAATAGCAATAATTATCAGCTTCTCCTTGAAGGCGAGCTGAGTTTTGCAGGCTGCAAAGCTGATAGATGCTGGTTTTGCTCCAAATGCTTGTTAGGTGCCTTCATGTGCTTCAATTTATGTGCAGGTGAGAAACCCTCAGTAGCTCATGCTGTTTCTAAATGCATGTTGAGGTGCACTAATGTGGTGTTCGCACTGTGGGTGCACCAATGCAGAAATGCTTGGTCCAATCTGCTACTCATTTCTGTGTTTGACATACAAGAAGCTTCTCTTCTTCACCCAGATGAAAGCAGAAGCTCATCCCTTTACCTTGTGCTTCTGTCTCTCTGCTTCCAATCCCTTGTCAAATGGGAATTGCCGATTTTTGTTTTATTCACTGGGCTAATATTTTGTCAAACAAGGACTTTGGGATCAGGTCTTGACTCATGAAGTGTATCTGAAGTCACACCACAGAGCTCCCCTCACCCAGCCAGGCTCTTCCCCTCCCCTGCGATATTCCCTTCCGGCTTTATGGATGGCTTATAGCCTCATGGCTTTTGAGCTCATACTTTCCTATTGAGCAGCTTTGTAGTCAATATTCATTAACCATTACCAATCTTGCATAGCTTCTTACTCTGATTTCATGCTGAAATAATTCTTTACCCTTTTCCAGAAATATATGAGCTTTCTGTAAGTTGTTTGGCATCTCCATGCCATAGTTTAAAAAAGGTTGGTGGGTGGGCAGAGATGCAAAAGATGCATTATCTTTCATTTAAATGCAGCAAGCTGTCTCCTAAATGCACATTTGCTGCACAGGAGACTAGACTGATGCACTCATTTCAGAGCCAAGACATGGGGATCCTTATTATGCTGCATGTTATTCATTGGGCTGTTGAATTCAGTGGAGCAGAGAGGGCTTGAAGTTCCCCCAAATAATTTCCTGCCTAGGACAAATCCCATCACTCTGCTGTAAGGCATGAGGCACATGTACCTCCTAATTTAAAAAAAAAAAAAGGAAAAGTATGAGCAGGGTTTTGAAAAACCATTTATAGCTCCCATCACAGCTTGCGTAAGTGTCACCTTGTAGTGTCTCGCCAAGAGAGACAAAGGTGTCTGTAGCTGAGAGCAAAAAAAAAAAATAAATTCTGGGGCAGCTCCTCAGTGCATGGTGGTGGTTGTTACCAGCCCCATGTGTTTGACATCTCTGGAGCTGCTGAGAACATGGACCTGGACCTCACTTCTCTCGGCATCAGCTCTTTCCACCATATGTGGGGGCTTTGGGATGTGTGTCTTCCTTCCCCAGCAAGAGAAACAAGGGAAAGCGGCAACAACAGTCACTCTTTAGACCCTGCCAGCTAAATGGAAGAACTAATCAATCTGTCTTGCTCTGCCTGTTTAATGTTCCTCTTCTGCAGAGAAGTGAGACAGTTACTTACACTTTCCAATATGTTGGGACAGTCTTTTGGCCTCAAAATGCTCCAGAATAATGAAAAAGTCTATTTACAGTAGCAAAAGCTCAGCCTGTTACCTCCTGGGATTAATTTACTACACTGGGACTTCTGAGAAGACTGTTTTCTGTCTCAAAAATGAGTATCTTGGCAGCTCCTTACAAATGCCAGGTATTAAGTTTTTGCAAAAAGGTACCATGTGATTTATTTCTTAAGGATTTGTGGGACTTTTTTTGAGGGGGAGGAGAGAGGAAAAAAGCCCTCTGTTCTCCTGTGATGGTGAGGGTGGAAGAGCTGCTCTGGGACTGCAGATGCACCTGAAGGAACTGGTGCCCTGGGAGAGCCCTGGAGCAGGGGTGGCAGAAGGGGCAGGCTTTGGGGCAGGGCTGCTCCAACCTTCCTTGCCCGAGGACCACTGGTATTCCCAGCCTAATGGTGAAGGTCTCAAACCAGTTGCATGCAGCAGGATGGGCAAACACAGCCCCTGCCCTGGGCCTGGAGCCAGCGTAGCCACAGCAATCCCCTTGCTTTGCTTGGCTTGATGGCCGGCCAACCTTTCTGGGGGCCAGGTTTAGCCCTGGGCCACTCTCCTTGGTTTGAATTGCCATTTCAGTGACTGGCTTTGGAAGCTGCTTGGTTTTTAGGCTGCCCCTCGGAGCTGGGAACACGATGGAGGGGGTGTTCACCCAGCTGGGTGCCACTACTGTTGCCAGGAAAGGGGGTTTGGGAGCCCTCTTTGAGATGCCCTTGTGCTGTGGGGGTGTTGGAAACCTCCCAGGAGGTGGTGGAGCCATTCTGTGTTGAGGTGGTTGGATACTGTCCAGTAACAGGTGTATTAGGCAAAGGTTTTGCACAACATTGTCTAGTACTTTGGTGGATAAGTGAAGAGGACAGCACTGTGAGCACCAGACACATCCTATTATCTGGGACTGGCTAAATCTGTCCCTTTTGGAAGCTCCTCTGTTTATTACAGTTATTGTTTTGCTTTGCTGTCATTTTTGCTTTGGAGGAGTACGTGGGGAGGTTCTGGCACTCGGTACATATACACGCTCAAGTGTAGCATCGAGCTGTGGTCTTTGCTGCCCTGATCCGTGGGATATATTTATTTCTTCAGCAAACTGGTGTCTGGAGCAGCTCCATCAGGGAGGGCTGTTCTCTGCTGGCAGCGGTGAGGGGTCTCTGCCCCCTGCGCATCCCACACTCACTCCCTGGAGTGGCCTTGGAGAGCTGTGGTACAGCCTGAGCCTGGCAATTTTTCCTATTGTAAGCCCATTCCCGCTGCAAAACATTGCAGTCTGTTTGTTTGCCCATGTGAAAAATGAGCAAAACCAACCAACCACTAAAAAAGGAGTACAAAAGAAATGAGTGTTTTATTCTCTCCCTGCTCTCCTCTCACCCTGGATTCAGGCTCTGGCCTTTCCCATCCTTGGCTCTCCAGTTTCGTCTCTCGCAGCTTTGCTGGTGCCTACACACGTGTACAATTTTGCTGGTGGATTTACGTTCTTTAAGTCAAAATTGGACTCGGAGCTCCTGCTGCAGCTTCGATTCACAAAACTCTGGGCTCGTGTTGCTGGAGGCAGTTAAGAAAACAAAAGCACCGAAGAAATGCAAAAGCCAGCTGTGTAGTGTAGTAGAAGCGCTGGGAGTTTGCTGTTCCAGGTCACAACTGGGATTTCACTTCTGTATCGTGATGCCAGTCGTGGTACATCAGTCCCTGGGCTACCCAGGGGAGTTACGGGTTTCTTCATTGCAGCCTATAGATTCTAGAGGAAGACAGCTGATTTTCCATTACTGAGGAGCCCTCTGGGTCCCAGAGGGTCCCTGAACTTAATTATTCCTGAGGCTGACCAGCTCATAAATTTCACATTTCATTAAATTGGTTGCTCTTGTTTAAAAACAACATCCCAGCTGTTCCCTGTGTCCATCTCGGGTCTAACAAGGGGAAAAAGTCAGGTTTGTCCAACAGTCTTGAGCTGTAGCTTTTTCCATATGATATCCTCTCATGCATTGAGGGGCTGGTAGACTCATTATGATGTCTTCTTGCTGCGAAGAGGTGTTTGGCAAGAAGAAATCCCTTTTTTTTTTTTTTCCCTCTTCTTGCGTCAAATGCATGGTATGTATGAGAAATGCAAATAGCTTGGCTAATTTTGGAAGTCAGCAGCTAAGATTGTGGCCTGTATCCCACAGAGTGGGACTGAGCCTTGGCCCTGGCTCTTCACGCCGTGAGTATTGTCAGCTGCAACTGCGCCGTTGTCAAACCTCTGGGCAGAAGAAGTGACGAACACAAAGCCAGCAGTAATTCAGCTCTTAGGAGGAGGCTGATATACTGTGCTGTTCGCTTTCTTGCAAGAGATTTATTTTCAGTTAACCTTACTAAATAGCATAAAAATGTTCGTGTTTAACTCTTCCCTGGGTGTAAAAAAGAAATACTTACATTGCTCACATCCATATGCACATCCATGCACGCTGCCTGTTCACTGGAATGAATGTAATTTGAATTTTCAAATTTGCATGCAGGATTTGAGTAGGCTGAGGAGAGAAAAACATTTGTAATGGCACTTTCCTCTTTTTTTCCACCTTTCCCTGAAGTGCAGCAGTAGCCTTGTCTCTCACCTCTGAATACCAGGGTTTTTCCGTGCTAGTTCTGGCTGATGTAGGTAAATACACTGAGCTGGGAAGAGAAGATTGCAGTGCAATGAGGCAAAACCATGACACAGTGGCAAGAAACCTTCATTTATTCCACGATCTGTGGCAGTAATAGTTGGCAGGTTGTTTTGTACCGCTGGCACAGATGTGTTTATGAACTGGTGACTCCTCCAGTGTGCATGTTGGAAATTGTTCCCTCTAAGGCCCCCAAAAACTGTTGCAGTCACCGTGACAGCTGGACCTGGGAAAAAGGGGAAAACACTGAAGCAGAACCTTTTGCTCTCTGGAAGAAATAAATGAGTGCCTCAGAGGGACAATGTGTCTAGAAAGGGCCATTTGATGGCCTCTGAGTGGTGTTTTGGCAGGGATGCTTATAGAATTATCAAAAGCCATAGAAAGCTGGAGTTTTGCAGCCTCTCCTTTTTCTAACAAAGCCCATAGATTATCTCTTCTTCATATTACTGCGCTTTAAAAGAGATGGGAGTGACGGCTACGGAGCTCAGCTCTTTTCCTCATCCCCAGGGCTATTGATGCCAACGCAGCATTTGGAGAAACAACGAAGCCCCTGTTTAAACTAATAATGTTAACTCCATATCATAGCATTAGCCAGCGAGGGGATGAATAACCCTGTGCAGTTAATTGACATTCGGCTTAAGCACAATGATGAAAACACGCGGTTTGTATTGTATGACCTTTAGTGTGCGGGAGAAATGATACTGATGCTTGGTCCTGGGGCAGCGTGTTGATAGCTGGAGCATTGCAAGGGAAGGGGACTGGTCCTTGCTGGGAGGAGAGCCACAAGGAGAGGGTTGTGGTGGCCACAATGGCTCAAGTGCTCTTGTTTGCACAGCCTTTGCCTCCAGCTGGACCGGTTGTAAGGTCACATCAAGGAGTGAAAAGGAGAGGTTCTTCTGGGCTGCTGCTGTGTTGCGTGGATGTGTGGTGCTTCCTCCTCTGTGTGGGTCTCCTGGAGGTGATGTTTGCAGGGTGTCCAAGGCCATCACTCGGGTGAGCTGCCCTCTCCTCCAGCAGTTTCTCTGGATGCCCATGCTCTCATTGCACACCCCCTTTGCTGGGATAAATTCTGTAAGTAATCTGCCCCTGGGCTTCTGTGCAAATGGCCCAACTTCACCCCAAGCTCACTCTTGATTCTTGCAATTCTCTGCTCTTGTGGGAAATGCTGATTCTGCTCTGTTGCAGGCAGAGTTGTTGGTAAAGCTCGCTTTTTGTGCCCAAATCACCATCTTTCTCTTGCTTTGGGAGGATCTGCATGTGAATTAACTTCACTTACACTGAATTGATATTTTTTGCAGCAAATGTTGATCTCAGTCCTGCTACTAAAGGATACTTGTGCTGCCGCGTGCCGAACATCTGTAGCGAACCAAGATGCTCAGTGTCTCTGAAGGCCACACTGTGTATTGCAAGATATGATTCCTTCTGTGTCTGTGGGACTTCAGTAAATGAAAAGCCAGGGCGGGATGATAAGGAAGGCATGTACACAGCTTATCAGACTTCGTGTATCAGACGCTGCAGCACTCGCAGAGGAGAAGTTGCAGCTGGTGGTAAATAAAACAGCCCCCAGCCAGCTTTTTGTCATGTCCTGTGGGGATAATGTGATAATGTTGCATGCGAGAGAACGAACTTGGGAAGAAAATGCAGCAAAGTGAGTCACTGCTGGGGTCGGGGGGTTGCTCTTGGGCTTTTGGGTGGTGCCCGTGGGAGGCTGGCATCTCCTCCTGGAAGTGTCAGAGAGAACTTGGGCTGAAGCAAGGAGAATGCAGAGCAGCAACAGGACTAGTCTGGGTTTATTTACACCGTGGGGATTTGTGTGTGGGATAATGATTTTACAGTGGACTCCAGACTGATATTTTCATAAACGTGTTTCCAACCTGTCTGAGGAATTTGCTCAATCCATGCTTAAACTATGAACTTGTGGAATACAGATATTTGAAGGTATTTAGTTATTCATTTGGGGATGCAAAAATGCAGGTGCTGAAAAGGTCAGCGTATAGCTTTATTGGGGAATGACTGAACCAGCACATCTGAGATGTTCCTAGCATTAGGACACAGTTCAGCTAATATAAAATATGCCAAATACCCTACACTTTATATGATGTGACCGAACAGCTTTTGGTGCGATGCTACACATGCACCTGAGACCAACGCTCCCGTGCTCCAGATTTAGTACGGAGCTAAACCACAGCTCTTCATACCTGAAAAGAGCCACTTCTGATTTTTTTTTTATTTTTTTTTTTGCTTCATCCTGCCTTGGAGCAGATCAAGTGAAAAGTCACAGGTGAAAGATTTACAGGATATTTTTCAGAGCTGTCTGAGAATGATTTTGATATGTTTGCTTCCTTTGCAGTTGGCAAGCTCTGCTTCTCTGGGACTAAACCTTGTGGAAACTTATCGTTTATCTTCCACAGCTGGGAAGGAGGAGGCGGCCAGGTTTAAATCTGTGCCCTGAATCAGGTAGACAGTATTAAATCTCAAAATATCCAACATCCAGTGTTTTTCTCAAAAGACATGGTTTTGCAGCCAGTGCAAGGACTGCTGTTGAACTTCAGATACTGATTCACCGAAGAGTCAGTAGAGGGGCTGGGAAATAATTTAGGTTTCTTCCCCATGCCAGTGACTCAGTCAAAAGGCTCTTTCCTTTGGCTCTTATGGTGATGGGACCAGTGCAGGCTCAGATGCACTTCCTGCTGCTGGAAGTCCTCAGGCTGGTCCCTGCTGATGTCTCCTGGTATCTTACAGGCTAGACTGCTTCCTGCTGTGCTAAGACAAATTAGCAGAGGATGTGGGAGAGAACTGGGTGGCTGATGTGACTGTCTCTGCTGCAAAGGCATTTTATTCGGAGGATGCAACTTGCTTTAGCAGGGCAGGTGCTGTTCCCGCAGGCTGCTCTGTGCTTCCTCTCCTTGTCTTCTGCAAACCTGATTTCCTCCCCTCGCACATCTGCTTTCCACATTTGCTTCTTGCTCTGGTGAGGCTCTGGCAGAGCTGCTGGGTGAGACCCCAGCTCTCCTCCACCATCCATTAGGGCCCACCCAGCCAAGATCCCCCAGTGCTGGTGGTGGGAAATGGGGAACGGCTTTGCCTGCTGCTAACAGCCTGAAATGTGAGGTGAAGGATGGTGAAGCCAGTGTGAGGGAATGCAACCCTGGCTTTCCATGAATGACTGTCCTTATTTGGATCCCAGGCCCAGCATCTGGGCCTTTTTGCATGAAAAAAAAAACCCCAACACACTGAAGTCAAAGAAGTTCATAGGGCAGCGGGATTTCTTTGGCTGCAAGTAGCTTTACTGATGTACTTGGATGTGACTAAGCAGAGGTCAGGCACAGGGTCTTTAAGAGCTAATATCAAATACTTGATATTTTTAAATTACTTTTTGAGAGTTTTAGTGTTGGACTGTTTGCTTTGTAATCACTTCTTTTATTGGATGGCCCTTATGTATCAGACTGTAGATGCTCCTGGAGAGCTCAGAGGGAAAGATCCAGCTTGCAAATTCACTGTGGAGATACCTGTGAACCTTGTAATTTCCAGTGACATGTTAAAAAAATAAATAAATCTGTTAGCTTGGAAAAGCAGCCAGTGTTTTGGATGCTTAGCCAAACAGTAAACATCCTGCAAGCCAGTAATTGCTGATCAGAGGTGGGGAAAACTGTTGCAATGAAAAGTTGAATTTATTTGGGAGTTGGAGTGACCTTGCATTTGAATGCAACTTAGAAAAGTATTTGTTTTCGTCACTTTCAGGAACCGAGCACCTCTTTCCTAATAATAAAAAGCCTGTTTACATGTAACAGTGAAGCATTTGGAGTAAAAGCTATTTTACTTCAGTGCTGCAGTGTGGGTATAATGAATGCAAGGATGAGCATAGCCCTGAGGGCTTCCCTTAGTTATTAGTGTGGGAGGCATTGGCAGGGGGAAAAAAAAAAAGTGGTACCTGAGACCCTCTGTCTCAAGGATTCCTGCTTGTTAAAGCACTGGCAGATGGCATGACATGCCTGTGTGGCTGTTTTTTTCCAGGGGACTGGACTTCTGCAAGGGTGCCCCAGGATCAGTGGGACACAGAAGGGTCTGAAGGACAGGTTAGCATTCATATCTGTGGGCTTTCCAACACTCTAGAGTCTAAACTATTATTAGTTTCCTCCTAATATCTTTAAATGCCAAAGGAAACAGCCTTCTGCCGAGTCTCTGTTCCCTTTTGAGGGAAAATGTAATCCCAGAGGTGTTAGAAATGCAAAAAATAAACAAAAACCCAAAAGGGATGAACACTTTCATGACATAATGTCAGTGATGTGACTTGCCAGTCCAAACTTGGCTTGCATATTGATGCGGTATAATCCGTGTCCGCTGGGTAAGCAAATGGTGTCACCCTCTTCCCAGATCCCGAACAACCTCCTCAATGTGTAGGCAGCAGCCGCTGATCCACATGGAACAAACATGTCCCCTTCCAACATGAGACAACACAAGGTTCTTTGATTCCTCCTAATTGCATTTCAGTGTTTGCGGCCCAATTGTATGGTTTCTGCAGAAGTTCAGCAATTTTGGTTGCTGGCTTCCTCTCCTCGCTGACCTACAAATACCAGTTTTCAGGGAGAGATTTATGAGCAGCATGAAATTACCATCTTGTAAAAACACAAATCACAGCTATAAATAGGGGCCTGGAATATGCAGAGAAACCCCAAGGGAATAGTGCCTCTTGCTTTGTCTGTGCAGGACAGCCCCGCGAACCCAGGTTGAGGAGGAGTCCGGTGCTTTGACTCTTGTAAACTGGCCGAGCGCCAGCCACCCTTCCCCTAATCCATATCCTCAAGGATGGAAATAACATCTGGCCGGACTGACAGTAGTCAGGCTTCGGAGTAACTGAGAGCTCTGAAAACTGAGCCCTTCTCAAGCCTTGTATGCATTTATCTTCCTTTCCAGAACATTAGTAGGCAGAGTTTGTTTTCAGTGAGTTATTTAGCAGAAAGAGGGATTAGACCTTGGGCTAGCATTGATTAACCCCTGCATGTTGAGTTGTTTAACAGCATAATGGATTAGTCATGTTTGCTGGTGACCTTTGTCAATTGAATCCTTCATCCGAAGACTCTTCTGACTTTTTAAATACACAGATCCTTGAAAGTGGAATCTATGCTAAAATGCCCCAAAAGTGAAGAGCTGGTTTAGCAGAGCACAGGACTGGGGCAAATAGTCTCAGAATGTCAGATTTTAGGTTTGACGTTGCGTGAGTTAAGTCATGGGAGCCCCACTCATGGAGCTGGTTCCTTAACACTGCCCACAGAATGGATCAGTGTTTGAAGTCCTGCATGAGAGCTGTGTATGAGCTGGAAATAAATTGTTGTCTGAATGGAAAAACATTTCTGGAAAAGGTCTGAATTTTCTGTGGGTCTTGGGGAAGGTTGTAGAATGAGAGTCCAGCTAGCAATAGGATTTAATGTCACCCTGGAAATTAAATCATGGTCATGTTTGGTGATTAAGTAGGTGACTTTTTTATTTCAAAGAAGGTGTAAGGGGCAGAGGTACTGCATGTGTAAATGTGTGAAGCCTTATTGCCTTTGATGGAGCTATGTCAATTCAAATCAGCTGAGCATCTCATCTGGGTAAGACACATTTCTGCTGCTGAAGCCAGGGACTGGGGGAAGAAAAAGTGCTCAGAGGGGCCAAATGTGACACCAAAAAAAGCATCTCTAACTGCAAGAAGGCACTGGTGGCAATTTAAGGGCTGCCAGAAGGGTACAAAGGGCCCTTGCATAAACCAGCCCTGGGCCCAGCAGAATGTGTCTGAGATGCGGGTGTCTCCTCAGATCTTCCATTCTCTCAGCAGTGCCATGAGGGAGCTGTTATACTTGACTTTTCAAGCAAAATACCTTCCCGCTGCAGCCAGGAGTTCTTTCTGAGCTCATTTCACTGCAGTACAAGTCAGGTCAAGAAGTTTGTTTTGTTTGCTAAAAAAGATACTCTAGTTCAAACAAAACTTAATTCATTGAAGCCCCATGGCCTCTGTGAAACATGAACTCCTCTGGCCTCATGATTTATGAATACAAAGCCATGGGGAAGTCTTGCCAGAGGAAAACAAGCTGTATGATAGGTAAATAAAAGGCCCTGGGGCAGGAAAGGGTTAAAGATACCCATAAATGTGGAAGCCACACAGCTGGAAGGTGTAATGAGCTGTCAAGTGCTCTGCCCTGCCAGAGAGGCTTTGCTTCTGTGGAGGGGAGCTGCTGAGGATGGTTTGGAATAGGTGCCTGTGCTGTAGTAGAGGGTTTGGGAGGTCTCCTGTAGCCCTGTGCTTTTGATTTGTATGAATCTAAATAGAATTGAGAAGAGAGTAAATTTATAGCAGCATCTGCGGTGTTCAGAGATGGAAGGCACTGAACCAGGGGAGCAGCCACCAGGGCTGGGTCCAAGGGAAGGAGTAGGACCCAGTCAAGTCTTCCAGCCTTCTCTCCTTGCCCTCCTGAGATGTGCTGCCAAATTCCTATTGTTGTGATCATCAGCAGTTTAAAAAAAAAACAACAACCCACCACATCTGGTTCTAATCAGGACCACATGAATCTCTATGCCAATGTAATCTCCCCCAAATGTTAATTATACAGATATCTATTTCTTAAGTTTAGGAGTTGCCTATATGCACTAGATCTCTGGGGTTAGTTTTTTCCCATATATGTTTGCAGAACCCCCACCAGGCACAGTGCTGCTTCCCAGGGCTAATAAAACTGCCGGGAATGACAAAGCTGTGGCTGCAATTGCACTCTGCAGTTGGACACGGTGATGCAGCGAACCCTTTTAACCCAAGAAGATAGTTATAACCTGCCAAGCAAAAAGCCAATGCAAGCCAATGGTGTGTACATACACATAGGTAGGTAGTAGCTTATGTTTTCTGAAAGGTATGGTTTAGTTGGAATTCAAAGATAGACCGTAGTCTGTCTGCTACCTGCTCCCTGACATGGTTGCTTTAATGCCTTGGGAAAGAACAATTAGGGCTGTGTTTTTTCTGGATTGGATCCTCAAAGCGACGTGAAATACTGATGGAGTATTTGCATTGCTGGTCTTGAAGATACGTGTGCCCGAAACTTCTTGGACTTCCTTAAGGGTGTCTGAGAAATGTAAAAAAACAAAACAAACAAAGAAAACCAATCCAAAATATGTAAACAGGAGGCTTTAGGATGCTGCTCTGGTCTGGAACTGAACTGGGAACAAAACCATTTAAAAAAATTTAAAAATAAATAATGTATTTTATTTCTTGTATTTTGCATTTAAAAAATGATTAAGCAAGATACCCTGTAAGAAATGACCAACCAGTCTGCAGTTTCAGGTGGCTGTAAAACCTGGTAACAACTTCAGAAGACTGTAGGTGCTACAGAAAAAAAAAAAAACACTGACAACCAGACAACCAGCACTAGAAGGTATCATCCCCCAAGCAGTAGTTGAACATCTCTTGTAGAAATATGGTAGATATGTGGGTGCTGCATCCTGGAAACCCAGATAAAACAAGAGGCTGAGAGACCGGAGTGTGAACCAGGGCCAGCCAGCTGTGGGGTGGTCTAGGGTGGTATGTTGGTGCTTAATCTGGACGTACGAGCGCTGTGTCTCTAGTTAAAAATGTTAACGAGCTGGCACCCTGTGCTGGCCAAGGTCTGTACCTTTGGCCTTGCTGTTTGGTGCTCCCCAAACTGGAAAACTCATCAGTAAGGACAGAAGGGAACAAGTTACTGTGGGGACTTGTGGAAAGGTGCTGATGCGTCTGAGAAGGTGACTTACTGGAAACACTGAACAGACAGAAGTAAAAATTAGTCATGTCAGAGCCCACTCGGTGGCTGGATTGGATTCCTCGAATGATTCATCCACAAAAAAGACTGCTTTGCCTGACGCTTTATTTCCCCTCTCTGTTTAGAAAGTAGCTTAGACTTATGAAGACAGTTGCCCGTTGTCTGAATTGCTTTTTGATAGCTGGGTGGTGCACATAGCGTCCCTGTACTCTCATAACTTCTAAACCACTGCTTCAGCAAGGGGGGGAAAAGACAACAAAATGAAGGGTTTTGTCACTCCAGAAGCCCTCGGTGGAATGAACCTGTAATCTTGTGAAATCAAAGGGGAATCTATGGAATGTGCCTTTTTTCGGTTTAGTTAATGCAACAAAATCATAAATGGAAATAGCTGCCTGGAAATTGTGTTACGTGGTTAATTGATAGAAATGAGAGAAGGGGAAAATGTGGATGAAAATTGCATGGTGAAATAAAATCTCTAGGCTTTAAGTTGCTCTACTTCTTTCTTTTTTTTTTTTTTTTTTTTCTTGAGGAAGGACTAGAGGGTGAAAGGACCAGAAGATGAAAAGACCACCAGCTGATGCAACCAAAATGTACTGGGAGGCTTTAATCAGTCACTAGCCCTGGGTAGAACAATTCATAAACAGTGTTGATTCGGGCGTGCTTGGACATAAGTAGAAAGTGCAAATTTTTTTTATTGTTACCTCTCATCGGGATGAAAAAACTTGTGGGTTTTTTTGCCAGCTTGTGTGTGTAAAACCTAGCAAATAACATGGCTTGTCCTGAAACGTGTATGTGGTCAACAGGCAAGAAGACCTGATGGGATGTCTTGTATGTGCCAGCAAAGGCAGGAGAAGGCTGGAACCCACTTGCTCAATGGTGGGAGCAGGATCCACAAGATTTGTCTTAGTGCTACGACCACACTTTCTTGTGAAATTCACCCAAATTTTTTCAGGATTACTGAGCTGCAGAAACCATCAGCGGAAAAAAATCTCTCTGGTCATCTAACTCTCATGCCAGGGCAGGATTGTTCCCAACAGTGCATAGGTTTGTCCAGACTGATTTGATATGACTCAGGCAATGGGATTTTTCACCACTTCCTTTGGGAAGTCTAGCGGATCTTCCATAGCTAACGAGATCCTAACATAAGGATTTTTTCCTGACATCTTAGTCTGAATTTTGTGCTATTTAATTTCCATCCGGTAACCTCATGCATGCCTGAAACTCTACCTATTTGGTATTGCACCCTCACATATGTACAGATAGCACACACTTGGGTTGTAAGGTCTGTTTTGGAGAGTATGGAGCTCTGGGACTGTTGTAATATCTCCCCAAAATACACACATGATGTCTTTAGAGATGACTCTTTTTGAGAAAGCTCTTCAGGGAAGAAGTTGGGGTTGCCGTGCTTCCAAAAGCTATTCCATATCCTATGGATCAAGACTTACAACTTTTGCTGAGTTCTTATTCAGTCTGATACCTCAGAATTTCCAGCAACTTATATTTTGGTTTCAGGGCTTTCCTGGGCAGGATTCTAGCACATCTCTCATTAGGAAAGAGTTCAGTTGTAGCTCACTGTAGTAGGGGAAACTCAATTGCTGGCTTTTCCTTGGTACCACAGCAGATATTGCCTAGGCTTAGAAGCTATCAAAGATGGTCTTTATTAATATCAAATAACTGTGCTTGGAATATTTGGCAAAAATGGCATGATGATTGCTTGAAGAGTAGGGTAATGAGGGAACGTTGCTGGGGATGGGCACAAGTGACTGTCCTGGTCATTATTTTAGGAAATGTAAGGCAGCAGGGAGGAGAGAGACCTTAATTCTTGAAACTGGGCTCTACCAGCAAAAAGGCTCATCTGCATTCTTGGAATAACAATAAGAGGAAAAAAGCCCACCCCTACAACCTAACAATTGCTGAAAATAATGTATTGTAGTCCTGGCAGATGGAGTGTTAAGTAAACTTGTGATCACCATTATAATCAGAAAAGTGGAGGTGCATGAAAAGTAAGCTGTCATCTGTTCATTTGACTCCTGCCCATCCTCATTTGTTGCTGGGGAAAATATCAAAAACCTTCCTTGTGGATAGGCTTGAAAATGAGCCCCACAGTGGTCTAGAGGAAAATATTTCTAACGGGCACCCAAGCTCAACCCCTGAAGCCAGATGTCGCTGGGTGACTTTTGGACCTGTACATGAGCTTTGTGGTTTGGGCTCACCTTTAATCTTCAGGCATGATTACGATGGACAAACTGGAGCTAGAAAATGAACTCTGTGGTCTGTATTCAATGAAACCTTCATTGGGGTCAGTGAGAGTTTAATCCAAGTCACTTGGGAACATCTTCTTTTTTTTTTTTTTTTGATCCTTATGAAGATCATAGAGTAAATCACAGGTCCTTGTTCATGTGCAGCCTCGTGGTTTAACGTAACACTTTCTGTAGCACCAAGGATTATCTCCCTGAAGTCTAGACAGATTATATAGGGTTTAGCCTGGGCCATTGACCGCAGATCATAGGGCCTGAGGAAATAAAACACAGGGATGTGATGGAAGAATGGCAACTCCTGCCAGTCTTCCAGGCTGGCACTGGGCATGGAGAGGAACCAGATGAAAGGGGAAGGAGGTGAACTGAGTTCATCCTTCGCAATAGGCACCGTGATGCAGTTTGTCCTTCTGCATTTAATAGCTCAGTATGGTTCAAACACATACAAGGCTTGGAGTCATTAACGTGAAACTGTAGAGAGGGCAACAACACTGGAAAAAGAGGAGGAGTGGAAAGTCTGTTCTCTTTATAATGCTATTTCCTCTATTAAACAAACCTCTTTGACTATGAAACATTTAAACATACAAAAAACAAGCCCCACCTTGTGTTGGCTGCTCTTTCCACTGGTGGGGCTTGTCCTGGTGCCACCTCATGGCAAAAATCAGATTTGAATTTCCACCAGAGCAGCTGGGATCTGGGAGAATTGGCTGTCCAGCTCCCAGCCTCCCAGCACTGTGGCTGTTTTGTAAAGAAATGGGTCTTGCAAAGCCAGAACAGGTGCTGAACCACAGGAGTGGTGTTATTTTTATTTCTGTGCTTTGTGATTTGTCTTTCTGGGATGGAAAATTTTAACTCTTTCTGGAGTTGTAAGTTTTTCACATTTGGGAGTTACCCGTTGAATCAATTCATCATGTCACCAGCCAGCCTGGAGTCTAACCAGAACATAACGGTATCTGCTCTACACATTTGGTATCACCCAATAGCTTTCAGTGTTGCAATATCAGTGGTGACGTGCTACCCATCACCATGCTCTGTAAATGCAGATTTGTGATGGCCTTTGTTAAAAACGATGCTTTCGAAAAGGTTTTAGGGCATTGGGGAAGCTGCATCCCACGCTGCAGCTCTTCAGCAGGGTGGGAATGGACACGACCGGTCCTGGATAGTTCAGTCAATTCTCTGCTGAGATTAAAAACCACACAGAGCACTGAATCCTGAGACGCTGTCCCACTTTGAGATACCAGATGTGGTGCTTCCTCTGGGGATAAATGGATAGCTTTATTTTTCAAGTCTCAATCCAAAATGTCTCAGCAGCATTAAATTCCCATATGTGTTTTTTTTTTTTCTTAAGCTGAATTTGAGAGCAATCACTTCCATGGCAACCGGTGTGAGATCATAAATCAGGACTGTGACTTCAGCATCCGACAAATCCTATAATCTGAGTTAGGGGTAGGGATGCAACACTGGTAATAGCTTTGCGAAGAATAGAGATGGGCTATAAGATTGCAGAGGAAAGTTGTCTTTTTGGATACTTGTGCTCTTCATAAATAGTATTTGAAACCATTCCTGAGAGCAGTGGTTTTTTTCTGATTATTTATGCAACATCTCAGGTAAACTCTAAGCAAGTCTCATTTTTCAGTCTGTTCTCATCAACTGGTCATAGGGTGTAATGGTTGTCAGTAACACCTAAGGCTATTCTTTCTGATTATCCCAACGCCTTCTTTCAGACTACAGAATAATGCCCTTTTAGGGTTTTTTAGCTGAATGCTCACGTCTGGCTTCATAGCATATAAATGATATTAAAAAGTTTTTTTACCTATGTACCTGAAGCTTTTTTTTGAGAGCTCACAAATACGTCCTCCATCCTGTAAACAACAGCTAGCTGGGCTCAGGATACTGGACTCAAGACGCATTTAGTCATGAAAATACTTCTACAAACTACTGTTCCTTAAAGATATTTGGCCATCTGCCACCGCTGCAATGTATTCCTTTGGCTATTCAGATGTTACCCACACTGGCTGCTGGAGGGATTTAGAGTTGGCGTCAACCAACCCAGCTCATGTAAACCTACTTGGAGCTCGCACCACCAGATGATCTGGCCCACTCCAACTTGGAGCTTGGCTCTTTAAACTTGGCATGTGGATGCCGGAATTTTCCAGTTTGCCATTACACGCTTATTTTCTGTATTTCTCTGTTATTGCCAAGGAGGGGCAAACAGGTCTGTGCAAGCTTCGAAATCACCTGGAAAGCGACTGGAAACTCAGACTCGCTGCTCAGCAAAAGCTCCCTGGGCCAGATTCTCAACTGGTGGAAAGCAAAGTTGCTTTGCATCTGATGTGGGTCCAGGTTTGGGTAATCCGGTTTGCTGCTGGAGTTGAGAGCCCTTGGAAAATGGGTGGTGTGTCAGGGAGTGCACTGCCCTGAGCTGCTTTTATTTCCTTGCCTGCGTGTTTCTGCTGGTTTAGGTATCCCCTTTCCTAGAGCTTTCTGCCTCTGGAAGGGCAGGGAATGTCAATGCTCTGGTTACAGCGTTCAGGTGTTAGTGGGATTTTTCACTTGCAGCTGGAGAAGACAAAACAAAGTCTTATTGCAGAACAATGAGCTGTTTGTATGATCAGAAATGCCAATCTGGGCTGAGAAGACCCAGGATCCTGGGACTTGTGTGACGGGGGCTGGAATCAGACACCCCCTCTGTCAGTGGGGCTGGTGGTGTCTCGATGATTAGGCATCCATAGAAATCCTACCATTACTTTGTCATCATAATAAGAAGGTTTACTGGGAATTTATTATTATTATTTGCAACCCATAGGGTCTGCTGGTGGGTTTAGCAGTCCTAGTTCCGTATCCACGTGCCTGAGATGCTTCATTGTCCACACAAATGGAGGGGAGAGAAAACATCTCCATCACGCAGCGTTTCCGTGAGCTGTGGAATAGCTTCTCTGCTCCACACCAGAGGCAGCTGGGAGACTGTGGGAAGGACTGTTGGTGGGAGTAGTGGGATATTTTAAAGGAGGAGGGAGGTTTGCAGTGGTGATGGACACTGTCATTGCTGGGCTGCCTCCCGCGGGTGCCCTGCAGTGCTGTTTGCAGGGTTGTACAGGTGTTGCTTGTACTGAAAGAGCTCGCCTCCGGGCTCCTCCTGGATACGGAGCATCACTTAATTTGTCTAGCCAGCCTCTAGTCATCTGGTTACTCATGAAAGGCAAGAACTGGAAGGGGCTTTCATCTGAGGGATTTGCCCGGGAGTGCCACTGGCACCGTACCCGCCCTACACGTGGCCCCAGCCAGCACATGCCATGCTCTGCTCCTCCTCCCAGCTCGGAGGTTTGTAGTCAATCTGCCTCTCATCGTGCTCTGGTGAAAGGCTCTTTTAGCAGAGAATCTCTTCTTGTCTCATGCTCCAGCCTTTCCATTTCCACGGGGAGGCTGGTAGAAGGGAGCAGGCATCTCATGAGGTTCAGAGGGAAAGAGGGATTTCCTACAACTCTTCTCCTCTGAGGCATTAGAGAACCTCGTTATTAAGCTACAAGCTGAGCAGAGTGGGAGCACCCCTTTCCCCTTGCTTCCTTCTGCAGAGCTGGTGGGATTTGGCCTCCTGTGCTTGTGAGTTTTGGTGTATTAGTATGATATCAATTATCTGTCCAAGAAAATTCCACTTCTGCAGGTCAGAGATTTATGCTGAGTGAATAGCTGAAGCTCAGCATAAGCCCCTCTTGTGCTGAATTCCATCAGACAGCCCAAAGCAGGGGCAGGATGAGCGACCCCTAACTCAGACATCGCCCCCCTTGCCTATAATAAACACTTGGGCAGGCACTGGCCATTCTTCTTGCAATGCTGACTGGTTGAACTCATAGGCAGAGACTGGAGTCAGGGTAGACAGAGTGTGGCAGTTCAAGTGATGGCAACGGTTATTTTCCCTGCGGATGATGAAGGCCTGAAGGATGCTGCTGTGCAAGGAGAAGAGGGCTGGGACACTTTGGTGTGACTCAGGACATGAGTCTATAGGTAAAATCACTGCTCCATGAAAATCGGTACCACTCCAACCACTAAAGTCACAGGAGCTGGGACTGTCACCTGGATGTGGGCTAGAAATGGCGTTCAGATCTTTAATGGCACTGACAAAGCAAGTGTTGACACCACCAAGCGTCTTCAAAGTGTTTTAGTTAAGGGAGAGGCCTGCATTTTGTTGTTCTTCCTTTTCTGGTCTCCAGATGACCTGATCTTGGCTTTGTCGAGGGCTCTGCAGCATTGTGTGCCACCTTGTCCTACAGCACGAGGGCTGTCCTCTCCTGGGGCCTGAGGGAGGACACTGCTGCAGGAAAGGATCTGGTGTGGGGAAGTTATGTTAGATTTCATGTTTTGGGGGTTTACAGTACTGTTCTAATATCGCTGCTATGTGATGCTAGACCAAGTGAAATAATTTAAAGTTGATGTTTTACTGGTGTGATGCATCAGCCACCACTGGTGTGACGAGGTGGTGGGTGCTCAGCAGCACAGTGAGGAAGAGCAATGGGAACAGAGGGGTGCTGTGCCTGGCCCCTGGGCCATAGCCCGAGGGCCAGCAGCACTTTCAGCCCTTACTCTTCCCCCTTGCTTGCCTGCCAGAAGAGGGTTTCACCACCCCATGCCCTTTTACCCTTTGCTTGGCTAAAAGCGTCTTGGTCACTTTTTTTCACCAAATCCTTGCGTTTTTCAGGCTTCCACACGCCCCTATCTCTCTCGGGAGATGGAAAGAGCGGGGAAGGGAGAGAAAACTCCAGCTGGGGGTAATTCCCGAGGGAGGTTGGG
>JAOXNO010000008.1:2274769-2289857 GCA_028565335.1 Limnodromus scolopaceus
TTTCGCTGCAGGAGCAGGCAGGGGCCGGGAGTGAGCGCGGCGGAGCCCCCGACAGCCCTTCGCCCGCCCCATGGCTTTATAAAGCGGCTGCTCTCCCGGGGGGGGCTGGCGGGGGGGTCTGAGAAACTTTTCTTCTCTCTTGTGTATATATATATATATATATACATATATTATTGGTTTCCCTCCGCCCCGAGTTGTCCCGCGCTGGTGCCCCTATTTTTGTGGACCATGGATACGCACACGCGGTGGAAAAGGCGCAGTTGGATACGGAGCCGGTCGGTACCCGCTGCCCTGGTGCTGCTGGGTGCCCTGTCCCTCGGCCGGGCAGGTAAGAGACCCCCGAATCCCCCCCCTTTCTCCGCCCCCCCATCCTGGCCCATCAGCGGGGCGGCGAGCCCCGGTAGCCGCGGGAGGGAAGCGGGTGTCAGCGGAGCCGGGATGGGGGGGGGGAACCGTGCGGGTGGGGAGGGCGAGGGGCTTTTGTGCGGGGCAAAAAGTTTGGGTTTTTTTTCCTTACTCAATGCATTCCGGAAAAAAAAAAAACCCAACCCACCCAACCTCCTTTAGCTGCCCGAGCCTGAATGCCATTTGTCAGGGGGCCCGTAAAAGGGGGGAAAAACCTTAAAACAATACTTTATTCGCCTTTCTTACAGCGGAGCTGCCTGTTGCTGAGCTCTTTTTTTTCTTTTTTTTCTGGAGCAAAAGTCAGGATGTGTTTCTGGAGGCTGTAGTTCTTGATATATCTGCGGGGGCATATATATATATATATGTGTGAATGTATATTTAGTCGACTGGAAACCTCTCCTCTTGCGTAGTTCCTCCTCCTTGAGGAGAAGAAACTTTTTGTCCCGAAGTTATCTGCGCTCCCCTCCGCGCATCGCGGCGGCGGATCTCGGGACACAAAAGCCTCCCAGCCGCTTTGCTCCGCGCCCCAAAGGCGTCCTCTGCCCTCCCTGCCTCGCCAGCCCCGATTTGTGGCGTTTCTCCCTGAAATTGTGCCTGTTGAGTGTGGCGAGAGGAAGCTCTGTGAAACACCAGATGTGCAGCAGCACCAAACGTGCAGCCAGGAAAATAACCCCGGGAATGTCATTTTCAGAGTCGTGCGGGAGGGAGAGTAAATCACTTCATTTCACTAAGTGGATGCTTTGGGTTTGAGTGCGTTCCCAGAGCTCTGCTTTCCAAATGTCTGCCTTCCCCGGGTGGGCTCCGAAATGCCCGAGAAGGGCAGATGGAGACTGGGGGAATCTGCTGGAAAAGTTTTCTCTGTGTTTTCGGAGTGTTTTCTGGGTTTGTAGTGGTCACTTGAAGGCATCGGCGTCCCTGAGGTCTTTTTTTTATACTGTGTTTCAAGGGAGAGACTAAGAAGGGGTTTGTTGGTGTAGGGGATTTTTGAAATCTGAAAAGTTAAAAGTAGATGGAGTTCTGCAGGGTAACTTGAGAAACTGAGAAGAGCCCCGAAGAGCTGAGCTGTCTGGGATTTAGCTTTCGTGCTTGATTTTTTGGTGTGCTCTGGGTATTTTTCCCTGGGAAGCCCAGGCAGTGGTGTTTGCAGGGTTGTTTGTGTGTTACCAGGACAAATGCGTGTGGGATTCCGCTTGTAGCGGCGGGATTGCAAATTATTGTAATTTCTAGGTTCTTAAAATGACCTTAAGGAAAAAAAGAAAAGGTGGGCGCGTGAGGAATGCTTTCATTAATGGTTTGCTTGCAAAATCTGAGCAAGATGGAAAAAAAGTTGATAGTCAATGGGTAAAACACCTCTAGAACGTCGCTGCGGGTAAAGTTAACGGCAGTGGGAGCTGCCACAGGAGTTTGTGTTGAACTGCAGAAGACCTGGACTGTTAGAGCAGCTTTTTTCTGAGTAAAGGATACTGGCGTGATATTAGCTCCTCTTGAGTTCCCTTTTTGTGCAGCCAGCTTGTCAGGCCACCCTGTTACTTTGGATTAATTAAAAATTGAATTATTACCAAGTCTCAAGTATTTCAAAGGCAAAGATGACTAAGCTTTTCCTTTTTCTTTTGTCTGTGCTGATGTTTTAATGGTTTCTGAGCATCCTTAGGCACTTCGCTTGTCGGTATAGACAGCTTCGATGTAAGACCTGGGGCCTTTCAAAGTTACCTAGTAACTTTTTTGGAACTTTTGGGTCCAGCTGTGGGCTGCAGCTGGAGGAAGCAGAGGGCTGGCGGGAGCGAAAGCTGCGCTGGGTGGCTGGGGAGCTTCTGCAGGGCCAACGTGCAGCTCCAAGTAATGACTCTGGCAGTGAAAGGCTTTGAGTTTTCCTAATGAGCCTCCTAATAGGACATCAAATAATTTGAATGAGGGAGGAGTCAGATCGGGACTGCTGATGGCATTGACTAATGCTCTTTATAGCGCTCTTTTTTTAAATCTTTCCAAGTTCTCTTCGGTTTTATTTCAGCTCGGACTGTTTCTGTTTCAGTTTCATTTCAATTGGCTTCTCTGTATGGGGAGAAGTGAATCTTCTCTGTCATCTTCTCCCCAAGCAGATCCATCAGGTGGCCCCCCTCAAAAAAGAGGGAAGAAACCCAGCAGAGAGGGTTTCCAGAAAAATAGAGAAAACCGCAATGTCGAAGGCGACACGAACTGAACTGCCTCTGAACACTGCCCCTCCAGCTCACATTTTCCCATATTTTAACAGATGATGTCACACAAAAATCTAACCCACAGACAAAGTTGGAATCTGTTTCTGCTTTTACAAATCCCTATAAAATTGAATCAGGTTTCTGGGTGAAAATTTTTGGAAGCAGCAGTTTCCTTTAGTGGCAACGAAAAGTGTAATAAGAATACATGGCGTGCCCTTTAAAAGAAATAAAAATGCTGGAAATTGTGAAGTATCCTGTTACCATCTGTTGCTTCTCTCCTTGGCTCTTCCCCAGTCATCTAGAATGAGTTAAAAAAAAAAATAATGAAGTCTTTATCCAGCCAGTTAGAAGTGTTTTGTTTAATATTTCGCCAATCAAAAGTGTTGATATTGTTTTACAAGAAGAAATATGACTTTATAAGTCTGGAATTGATGGCAGATCTGATTTCCAGTGTAAAATCTGGATTATGCTGTCAGTGTATTGCCAGATTGGAACAGGACTTTGTAACTTAAAAGCACCCAGCTGTTGGACATGCCCTGTCCAGGGGATGCAGGAGAGGCCTTCAGCTGAGGTAATAGATTATTTTTCCATGTAAGCTGGGGTCAAGATGAAAACTCTTTGCTGACCATTCCCTTCGAGGTGTTTTTTGAAGGCTCCCGGTGGTGCTGTAGCCGTTGCTGGATGCAGGAGCTGGTTTCGGACTCTTGGTTGAGGGGTTGGTTCTGCCGGTTCCCACCAAAGCTGACGGAGAACTTTGGTTCTTCAGTCCAAAGCACTGCAGCGTCTGGACAATTATTTGAGGACTGGAGAAATCCCTTTTCATCTCTGGTCTTTAGGGGTAGCTCTAAGGCAAAACCTGCTGAAGAGCTGCTGATTTTTTGGCATACAAAGAGGGACAAGAGCGTGGACTCGCCCACTGGCACTGCTCGCTTGGGTCTCTAATACTGGATCCTCACATAGAAACCCTCTTTTTAAGAGCAAGGATAATCCAATAAAAAAACCTGCCTTCGTGTGACTCTGCTTGCAGACATAAAGTCTGCCCTAGAACAAATAGGGAGGGACTGTAAAAGGGATGTGCATCTTTATTTTAAATGGGTACTGCCCCTGCCCCTTACGTTTTGTTGTTGATGGACTTTTCAGGTTCATTCTTCTTGATCTAGAGCAAATCTAACCCGGAGGATTCGGTCTCATCGTAACTTGCGGTCGGATCATAGCTTTGCAGGGGATGTGCCAGTATTTATCGGAATCCTTTGGGGTGTGACTCAGAAACGTGGCTCCTGCTCCGATCTCCCACCTCTGCTGCGGGAGGGTGATGCCGGTGTGGAAGCGTGAGACATGTTTAACTGGGAATACCCTCCTGGGCGTTCCCTAGAGAAGTTCATTGGAGTGTGTTTCTCTGTATGCATGGTACCAGCAGCTGCGCTCTGGGATGTTCAGCAGGATGGTTTTAATTCTGAAGCAGCTCTTCTTTTTCTCAGAGCTCCAAGACGAAAATCCTTGCCACTGTTCCAAAGGGCCAAACCTTAATGGCACATAAATGTCCTGTCATCCTTGGTAGCACATGCCCGGTTGCTTTTCTTCTAACACCGAAGATGAGATCTGGTCCTGATGCTGTCTGTCCATCTCTCCTTCAGTGACTCAGTTTCCCTGTCTGTCTTGCAGCCTGGTTTTGGGGCATAGACTTCGAGTCTGTGTTCTCCCAACTGCTTTGAATTATAAATCTACTCCTTAAGATGAGCCAAAGCACGGCAACAAGTTCTGAGGAGCAGAAGGTCTTGCAGTGCCTTATGCCACTAATGCAAAGGGGTTTGTGTGAAGTGCCATTTCTAGATGTGTTTTAAGTAATCTGAGTTTTGTCTGGACTTCAGAAATAAACCTGTGGGAGTACTTTCCAGGACTCTCTTCTTTCATCTGAGGTTTTTTTCCCCTTCTGTAGAGCTAAAGCAAATTGGCAATTAATTTTTTTAAGTTATTTTGTCGTGTGCCCTGGATGCTTTGACCTGCTCCCTGTGCTCTCCCGGCACTATCCGGGTGCTGGGGCAGTGTTGCAGTGCTGCCCTTCCCGAAGCCGGCGGAGGATGGATGGCCAGTTGATGTCATGTGTCACCATGAAAACCTCAGGCTTGGAAAAACCGCACGGAGCGACACTGCCGTGGATGGTTCCATCCCAGCAGACTGAGGGTTAGGGGCTTTGTGACCCAGCAAACCTACAAGGGACAATGAAGGGAAGGGGAACAGGTCAGATGGTAGAAAAGTGCTTAAATGAGGTATCGCCATGGTGATTCATGGTTTTGCTATTTATGTGCCTTTGCATGGTTGCCTGTGGATATGTCTGGAGAATGGTGGGACCTGGGAAGAGTGGGGAGCTGAGAACCCCCCAGGTTGTTGGATGGCAGCAAACACCGCAGGTGCAGAGATGGGTCTGGGACCTTGCTCAGAAAGATGGTGGGCATGGGGATTGTTTGGCCTTAAAGGACTTCCAAAAATATCAAATTAAGAACCTTTCTGGCTCTGGTTGGCACTGGCATTAGACAGTAAGGACCTGTCTGTGTACGCCATGGCTTGGGGTGGAGGTGCCCAGGTCTGGAGTGATTTGGGAAGAGCGGTTGCATTTGGAGCTGGTGCTCTGCTGTCGGGTGAAGTGACTTTGAAGTGTAACAGCCCCGAAGACGGGGGAAATCCCTGCTGCGTTACAAGTATAAATTTGGCACTTCATCACGTATGTACACGCTCGCCCACGTATGCTCTCGCCTGGTTTGTTTAGCAGGAGCCTTATTCTCAGGAAGCAGCTATCATCCTATAAAATGAATTATTTTGCAGAGAAAGGTTTAAAGCGTTATTTGGGTTCTGTTGAAAACGTGATTATAACTTTTCGTTGCCTAGATTTTGGTAAATGGAAACTGCTGTTTAAAATGAGAGAAGAATTGTCTGGGAAATAAACCAGGAATGAACCACAAAACACACCTCTTCTCAGACTTTATTCCTGTGGAGGAAGACTTCTTCCGCTCTCCTTTTATCTAGTGTAGACTTCTAACTCATCATGTGTTTAGGAAAGCCCTGACTGCCCCAGGTCTCTGGTACTGCTACTGCTGAGGATGTTTTGGGATTGCTGGGGCCTGAAACTGTCATCCACTGGACTTGGGTCAAATTTAAGATCTGCAGGGTTTGTCCCACAGTAAAAGTCAGTGTCACCACAAAGGCACGTGCACGCACGAGTTATGTTTCTTCTGGAGTTCAGTTTGATAATCTCTGCTGGTTTCCCTGCGCTATCTGTGTAGGTCATTGACTTTGAGCTTCTTTTTAGTATGGAGTGCAACCACCTACCTTGGGTATATGGCAAGTCTTGTATAAGCAGTAGTACCTGGAACTGGTGTCGCACTGGGAGGTACTGTCCCCACAAATGGGGTTCCCCCTTGGGTTGGCTGATGTGGTGGGGAGCCCCGAGGGAGGGCTGATGCAACAGTGCTGGTTCTGCTGAGATGTGGATGCTTCTCTGTGCTTGGTTATGTTCTTCTGGACTGCTCAGTGCCTTTTTTTGGCTCTTGTTATTTTTTATTCTGATTTCTCTCTGGTTATGACCCTTTGGAGTGCAGCTATTGCACACAGCTATCAGGAACAGCAGTCTAAAGATGTTGGTAGGTTTTTATTCCCTGCTAATGAGATGGTGGCTTTCTGGAGAAGTTTTAGGAGGTTTCTTGGAAAGGAAATCCTTCCAGGTGGATGCTGTCTTCTGCTTTCTGGAGAAGCCAGAGCCTCGTATCTGTAGCAGGAAATAGTTTTGTTGCTGGAGTTTGGCTGTTCCCCTTTGGCTGAGCATCAGCAAGACACAGTGGTGTCCTGAGCTAGAAGCTTTGTTGTGTGGCTATGGGTGCAAATCTTTGACCAAGGCAAACAGAATGCACTCTTCAGACCCTTAAGATTTTTTTTTTTTTCTGCCTCCTGGTGTTGCCTGTTACCTACTTAGACCTTCAGCTGGTTTTAATGTAGGCAGTGTATTCCCTCTCCTTTGCCCTCCTGGCTTGCTTGAGAGGGGTTCCATCTTCTCCAGCTGCAGCCTGGCCGTGCTATATGTCAAAGCTTGTATTTATACTAGCTAAATCAGAGCTCATAGGATAGGTACTGAGTTTGCAAGCTGGCAGTTTTTCTTAAAAATAAAATAAAATAAACCTTTGTGTGAAACAAATAAAGAAAGCCCCAGTATGGGAAGAATGACCAAAACCGGGGGGGGGGGGAATGTTGAGACGTGAAAGAATGGAAAAACTTTGTTAAATTCTAATGTTATATGGAAAAAACTTAAGTTGGCAACATGGTATAATTAGCCACTGGGTTACCACTGGCAAGTTTCAAGGCTCTTGAAATGAAGCTTAGCGCTGAGTGAACCATCCAAATGATGCCGTGGTTTCGCTGTGGATGTCTGGAAAATCTTTAGTTCTAAAATAAATAAATGAAGGAGCTACACAAAAGGCATTTTTGAGGTTGGTTGCTCAGAGTCTGAGCTCTTTTTCTCTCTAGAATCCAACAGGATTCTTAGCATCATCTGGAAGCTTTCACAATGTTGGGAGATGTCGTTTTTTGAAACTGGGAAAATGGTATTAGTGCATTTACAATACTGGAGTTTTTCTTCAAGATTGTGTAATAAGCTGGAGACGAAAAAGGATGGTTTTGGGATTCAATGAGTGGAATGAGCTACATCAGTTCTCGTTCCTGACCTCTGCCGCAGACTTTCTTGCAGCCCTTAGGTGAGTCGGTTGTTTCCTGTGCCCTGGGGCCTGATCCTGTCTCCCTGTACGGAGCCTGGCATTGAAGTGTTGCTTTAACACAAACGTAATGGTGATACACCCACAAGACGTGTGTTTTCCAGCACTGTAGTGTTCTAAGAGTCTCTCTTCATCCCTGTGCCTCAGGTCATGTTAGTGGTTGTGGTCTAGGAGTTTTCTCCTTTAAAACTACTTTTTCTCTCTGAGATGGTGTTTCCCTGTCAAGCAGCACTAGCGCCTCTCACCGCAAATCCAGAAGGTTATTTGGATTTTGACTTCGGATACGGACAGATTTCTTGCAGGTTATATGATGGGGTACAATACAGACCACCATGGTCTTATAATGACTACTCTCAGAACGCTTCGAAGCTTTAGATGTATAAATGAAACCCGAAGCAGGTAGAGAATCTCTTGGGCAGCCACACACATGCTTCAGTTTACTGGGAAGAAAGCCCTTTGGAAGGCAGAGGGATGGAGATGGAAGTGGGGTGCTGGATCCTGAAGCCTGATATCCCTGCTGGTGTCAAGCCAGCTTTCAGCTGGCTTTGGAGTGGTGACACTCAACTGTTTTGCTGATGTAAGACAGCAATTCCAGTGTATTTTGTCCCTGAGTGCTCTGCCCTTATACAGGCTGTGGGCCAAGTGCAATCATCCCAATGGGTTTGGGTTGACTTTTTGAGAAGTCTCCCCAGCCTGATGCTCTGATCCTCATGGTGCTCAGCCCTGCTGCTCTTAGGTTCACTGGAGAAAGATTTGAAGGCAAAGCCTTAGTCTTGCAGTACTCAAGGACTACCTTTCCATTGATCTGAGCAACGTCACCCAAAGGAGTTAGCACCCTTTTTTCCTAATCAGGGGTGGGAGTGCCTTGAGGGACCTCTTTTGCTCCTTGGGAATCTGGAGCTTGAAGACCTGAATGATCTGCCTGGCTTAAATACAGCTAAATCCTACTGTTAGCTCGGGATGACCCCACATGCCATCACTGCCGGGATCAAACTGTGCATCTGCAGCCAGGGAGATGCTAATTCTTTCAGAGTAAATAAAGTAATACGTTTTTTTTTTCCCTGGCTCAGCTTTTAAACACACTGTTTGAAGCCCCCCTCTTTCCTGGCCTTTCTGCACTTCCCCGCTATAACTTGCGAAGGGACGGGGAGTCTGCAGCTCTGCTGGAAATGCTGTAAGACTCTGATGGGGGGGAAACTCCGAGAGAAGTGAGGTCACCAAGGGGTCTGCTGGAGTCCCTGCTTGAAGGGACTGTCAGGCAGTTTTAGTGGCCAGATTTAGAATTTCATTTGCATGTCAGCTGGAGTTTCTATTTTTTTGAGTGTGGGTACACAGGAAAGAGCCGTGCTTTGGCTGAGCTCGTGTATCCTCACGGAGAGCCTCGCTGGCCTCTTTTCCTCTGCTGCTTCTCCCTCCACCCCCTTTTTTGTTTCCAAGACAATACTTAAGTAAGAATTCATTGCAGCTGAATTCCTGGAGATGACACTGCCAGTTTCCCAGGATCTCTTGTGCTCCTGCAGCATTTTACACAGTGATTTTTTTTATTTTTTATTTTTTTTTTAATGACAGGGCACAAGCTCATTCAGCTGCACCCCTCAAATATGAATTAATCACTGGGTTTGTGTGGCATTTTGAGGGGGCTCATCTTAGATGTGCTGGAATGAGATATCTACTCTGTGTGCTCTTGTCTGCTGCAGGGTAGAGATTTGGTCTGAGGGCTGCAGTTCACCAGCTGAATAATGAGTGCATTGTTTGTATGCCCTTATTTCCAGCTTGCACCATTAAAAGTGAATAGAAAGGTCAAGGAGATGAGTCACTGTGAATACAAGTGTCATTCTGCTCAGAAGAAATGGAAAAAAAGGAGCTTCCAAGCCAGGTGTTTCAGCTGGTGCCAAACAGCTCTGTTTCGCTGTACTTTCAAGGATTTACAAGAGTAAATCTCAGCTGAGATCTGCTGAAATGTTCAAGCACCTAAAAGTTAGTGAGGGGCTGGAGCTGGGATTTGGCAATTGTAGTTGCCAGGGGCTCCAAAGGCAGCTGCTGCTGTTGGCTGTGTACAGAAAATCAGGGTAATATTCTGGAAGTGCTGGGCTCCTTGCTGCTGCTGTTGTTTTGCAAACTAAACAGCCGGAGCCTGTAGGGTTAGTAAGCCCTTGTTCTCAGCTGCTTTTTATACCCAGCGGTACCCAGAAAAGGCCTCCAAATCAATGTGGAGATGCTGATGCTCAGCCAGGCTGCTTTCCTCCAGCACTTAGAGTCAGGGTTAGTAGTGAAGGTGCTGTCACGGGACAGTGTTATCTCTTGAAATGCTGGTGAGTAAAATGTGTGCACCTTGAGCCGTGGTCCCAGCTCGTTCCCACACCATCCTGGGAGAAGGAGCTGCAGTGCTGGAGCAGGGTGCTGGGATGTGAGAGCCCTCAGGGTGCCTGGAGGTGAGCATGGACCCATCCCCTGCCCTGGCCTGATTAAATGCCCGGTTGTACATGAAGCTTTTTTAATTTCCTGCCCCAAAGCTTCATTCGACAAGCCCCAGGTGGCTGGTTAACCACACTGGCAGAGCGTTGAAAATAGAAATGTGGCTGGTGGGTTGGGGGAGCGGTGAGATACGGATGGGTTAGTGCCAAGTGGGTGGGATAGGATGGGGAGTTGGCCAGGATTTTCCTTTAATTGATACTGCTGGGGCAATTTCCATAAAACAGCAGTGGTGGCCGGGAGGCCAGAAAACAGAAGCCAGTTCAAAAGTTGTAAATGCCTTTTTTTTTTTTTTTCTTTTAATGGTGTAGAGTTTCTTTAAGCCATGGGCTCCTGTACGTATGGGTTTTCTTTTTTGCATGGCTGAAACACCCTCCTTTGGGGTTATCAGCATTTTGGCTAATTGCTTGTCACTGTCCTGGAAAAGAAACATCCAGAGCACATTTGAGAGGGTTGTGCTGTGGCAGACACCTCTGCATATTGTCTGGCACTGCTTTGGTATTTTGGCAGAATATGAATCCTGAGAGACAGTACATAGAAATATTTACATTTTTGATTTCTAGCCATTGGATTTTTCTGTTCTGAAATCATTCCTCCGGTGTAAAACAGATATTCCTCCAAAAAAGAATTCTGAGCTTCAGAATCTTGATTTAACCTCCCCATCAAAATACACCTTCAGTAGAAAATGCAGCCAAACGTTTTTGTTGCCCACCCAATGTAAGATCATTTCCATAAACAACTTTTGAACACAGCATCACTGTGATGCAAGGTGGCCAAAATGTCACACAATCCTTTTGATACCAAACGACTGGGAACCTGGACTGTTTTGCTGGTGACGCAGTGGCGTGATGCTGACCTGGGGGTGTCACGAGGCAGGAGTCGGTGGCTTGTAGCTCTTGTGCGTGGAAGGACCGTGCCTGGTTTGTGCAGTGAAGCGTTGGGTCTAGAACCCTTGTGTTGGTATTGCATGGAAGCCGAAGCTTTCTGCAGATAAGATGGGTAGGTGGGTTTGGCTACTGTAGGTCGGATGTGGCAACTGGCATGAGATGTCTCTGGGGGTCACCATGCAGGAGAGTCCTGCTGCAGGGCAGGAGCCACGCTGGATGTGCCCCTCGAGGGCACAAGATACCAGTCTCTCCATCCCCCGAGTACAGCATCTGTTCCCTGACCATGGGCTGCTCAGTGTCTCATCTTGGAAAGCTGTCGATTCCTTGAAGGATAAGGACTGTTCTCCTGGAGCCCTGCGGCCACAGAGGCTTTTCTTGATGAGGCCAGTGTTGTTTTTCTCTTGATCCTGTTGGGTATTCTGTTTTTTGTAACAGGGAGGGCAGGTCACTGAGAATCCCCTCATCGGTTCTGTGCTCCAAAAGCGACGTGAGGGTGGGAGGAGGAAGCGGCTTTCATCCTGGTCACTGCCTTTGGCACATGTTGGCGAGTGCTCATGTAGGGAAAACTGCTCGGAATGTTCTCTTGCGAGGGTTTGCAGGGATCGGGGAGAGGCATATTATCACGTCTTGTACACTTTGGGAGAAAGTCCCTCACTCTGCCTCTCTCAAATGTTTAAATTAAAACAATCTGTCTCTCTGCAACTGTTGGATGCTTTCCCTGCTGACCTCAGGAGCTGGGACTGGGAGGAGGAGCAAACAGCACTTATAACTGGCTCTGGCTTTTTTTTTTTTTTTTGTCAAGCTTCAGTCCTGATTCCCTGCAGGATGCAAACCAGAAAAACAATAAGGGCCGTATCTGTTCTGGAAACATCAATTTTCCCAGTGCTCTGTAATTAAAGAGCTATATCAGGAAGCCTTTATGCACTGGAGGCCATTGTCCTACAAGACTATGTATAGAAAAGGCAGCAGGCACACTTAACCCTACTGCCAGCGTCGGCGCGGAGGGTTAAGTCCTCTACAGTGTCTCACCGTTATTTTTTTTTCCCCCCAACATTTCCACATTCCCACAGCAGGGTCTGACTGCGAGGTGCTCCCTGGGAGCAGAGCTAAGTACCAGGCAGGATCGGCCCTTTGCTCTGTGGATGGGGAAGGCGAGAAGCCTTTGGCCAGACGGCAGCACCCGAGGATGCTGGATGCGGCGCTTTGCACCCAGGCTCAGAGCACAGCCCCGACGTCCCTGCCGGGGGGATTCCTCTGCACCGAGGGGAAACTCAGCCCCGTGCAAGGGCCAGGATTCTTAGCCCGACCCTTTGGCGCTTACACGCTGAGTTTTGTCTTGGCCCCGGTCCCCGTGGCTGGGCAGAGACAGGATTTTTTTTGCTGCTTGGCTGGGAGTCCGGCTCTTGCAGCCCTGCACCCTTGCAGGAGTCCATCCACGTGGAGCTGGGGGTGGATGCGGGGCTGGGACCCAACTCCTGTTGATCTTGGGAATTCGGGCAGCGAAATGGCATAGCGTCACCAGGCCTGAATCACAAAACCACCCTTCATCCCTTCTCTACCACTGCTCTTCGCTTGCTGCCTTCGTTGCCCACAGGCCCGCATTTTTCTGGCAGTTTATGGAGCATTTATAGAACTGTTTGGGATTCAGCTTGGGGAAATGCAATGTGATTTCTTGTGGCAATGGGGAATAGGCTTGAATAACACCAAGCTGACTAAGATTTTCCTATGAAATAGGAACCAGAACCCAAACTGGAGCTCATTTTGGGTGTGGAAGTGTCTGTAAAGAATTTTGGGTTCTTCATTTGAAGGTGCCTGAAAATTTACACCAATA
Source organism: Limnodromus scolopaceus (assembly GCA_028565335.1). Classification (NCBI taxonomy): domain Eukaryota; kingdom Metazoa; phylum Chordata; class Aves; order Charadriiformes; family Scolopacidae; genus Limnodromus; species Limnodromus scolopaceus. The sequence continues at coordinate 2,287,314 of JAOXNO010000008.1, forward strand.
AGCTCAGAGATGCTCTGAAACTTTCGGAGTCAGAACATCAGTTAAAGATGTTCCGCACATTTAGAGTAACTGAGTAACCCAGCACGCTCTGCTCCCTGCAGCTCCCTTCTCCAAAGCCTTGGCCAGACAAGCCGGGGCCCTCCTTGCCCTGGGGACGTTCATCCCAAATAACGAACAGCCGCGCTGCTAAAATGAGCACGATTTCTGCGAGCCTGGAAATAGCTGAGCCTCTGCTGCCTGAGCAGAGCTGGCCAATTTGTGGCCTGGGACTCGGCTTTTTATGGAGACGAAGCTGAAACATCTGCTTTTTGGGGGGAGTGAAATCTGCCACATCTTTGCTTGTGTGGCCTCTAAGGAAACCGGGTGGGATTTGGGTCCCGATATACCCAGCCCTGCTGGGATGTGTTGGGTCAAGTTGATTATTTTTCTGCCGATGGCAAAAAGCCCAGCCCCAGAATATCTTATAGGAAATGTTTGTCAATGTTTGTCAATGGAAAGGCTGAAAATAGATGTGGGAGTTGAGGGGGAGCTTCTCTGAAACGGAGCTGGGTTCTCTTGTGCTGAGGACTGAAAGCTGCGGATGTGCCCCAAGAAATGTATTTGGGGGAACGGATCTTTCTCCACGCTTTTCTTTCTATTTTAGTGAGCGATGAATGATAGCGGAGGGGGTGTTGATGCAGGCAGGTGTGCCGTGCCTGGGCAATGTCAGTCGACACAGGATTAAATAAGGCATGTGGAAAATTCTTCTAGGATGTAAAGCCTAGTGAGAAATAATCATCAGAGGACTTGGGAGGTGAAATAACCTGCTCTAGACGAGCCCCAGTCCTCATCTGTGCCCCTGGAAATCTGCCAAGCGATGGATCAGCACTTTGGAAGGAAATGGCATAGTTGGCACAGGTGAGGTTTACTGGTGTGAGAGCATCCTGTGATGCTGAGAACCATATAGGCTGGTTGGTCCTGGTTAATGTTCCACTCCTGTTTCATGCCACCAACCTCAGCAACTCTTATTCTGTGTTTACAGCTGTTTTGAATTGACACAGTGGTGAATTTGACCTTTAATATCTTGGTTTTAATATGAAATTATTTTAATCTATTATGGATGCATTTAGCTATGGACTTTTCTGCGTCCACCTGGCGTGGACCGGAGAAGCCAAGATGGCACTGGGAAAGGGCCCTCGTGGATTTGAGTCTTCTGTGTAGCTGATGTTGTATTTTCTAGGATGTCTGTCTTAATGTCAAAGTGAACGTTTCCTCCTGTCTCCTTGCTCTGGAGAAGATATCTCAGCATGTTAATGAAGGGAAGAGGAACATGCTGTAAGTGACCTCCTTGCCCTTTTGTAAGGACAAAATTTGTTTTCTTGTGGCTATGAAAAGCCTGTCTTCCCTTTGAGTAATAAATGAGGGCATATAAAATGCACACAGATTACTTTGAAGCTATTGTGTACATGGTAGTAAAAGTACTTCATATATTGCTTATTTTAGTGCTGGAGAGAATATCAAGCGTGCTCTGTGTATAAATCAATCTTCTCAAAATATACTGATAATTCTTGGCATTTGCCTTGTCCCAGTTTCCCAAATATTTTCTTACCTCATTTGGCTCCTTCCACTACTCAACATGCCTTTTGCTCATCTGTATGATGAGTGGTGCCGGGCTGCTGTACTCGTCTGCATGGATTGATGCCTTGATGTGTCATTTACCTTCTCTCTATATATGTAAAAATACCAAACATTACTTATACACATTTCCGAGTGGATGCACAAATGATTGGAAGTGTCAGCATGCACTTTTCCAGATGGTGGAAGCGTGTTCCTTACTTCATTTATTTCAAATGTCAAACTCAATGAAATTAATTATTACCAGACTTGAACTGAAGCGACGGGGTGATTCTTGTCTCCGTTTCACCAGGGTGAGGTGAAGCCACACTCTCCGTGGCAGGAACAGCCAACAGGACTTGAAATGCAATTACGAAGCTGTGACTCCGGGCAGTGTAAAAATCTGGATTTTCAGCAGGATAATTGGTCTTTCTTTGCTTTCATGGGGAAAAAGCTGGGTTTGGTCTTGGTAGGGAGGGGTGTCTCCTGGGGGAAGAATGGCTTGGTGGGTGAAAAAACTAACTTTGTCTTGGATTTCTTTTCTGCTGTGCATGGCAGGAAGGCAGCAGCTATCCTGGGAAGTGCCTTGCTGTTGGCATGGTTGGTGTCCTGGTGCTCACTCAGACATCTCTCAGGGCTCTCCAGTGAGCTCTAGAGTCACCCTTAATTTATCTGCAAGAGGATGCTGTTGGTTGTTTTTTTTATTATTATAAGGAAGAAGAATTTTATTATTATTATGAAGAAGGCTGAGGGGAGACCTTATCAATACTTATAAGTATCTAAAGGGTAGGTTGAAGGAGGAGGGAGCCAGACTCTTTTCAGCGGTTGCCAGTGTGAGGACGAGCGGCAACGGGCACAAGTTGGAACACAGGAGGTTCCACTCAAATATGAGGAAAAACTTCTTTCTGGTGAGGGTGCCAGAGCCCTGGAAGAGGCTGCCCAGGGAGGGTG
>JAOXNO010000008.1:2296956-2308893 GCA_028565335.1 Limnodromus scolopaceus
AGAGTGCCCTGGTAGGACCTGGGCTGCAGACCAGCAGATCCATTGCTCTTCCATCTTGTGCTCTGCTGTCCCCAGCTCTCCTGCCTCTGCTGCGTCCCCTGTTGACGCGAGGTCCCTAGAGGCACCTGAGGAGCTGGAGGTGTTGTCACCAGTTTGGCTTCTTTCCAGCAGTAGGAAGAGGCAATTTTAATAGTGGGATTGATGAGAGGAGCCTGCGTGTGCAGGGAGCCCCAGGGATCCCCAGCGGTGTGATCTGGAAGTGTGCACAGAAGGGACTCCAAACAAACCTCAATTGTTTCTTACTGCAAGCCAGGAGTGGTTTTTCTTATCTTCCACTTTATCAGTATATTGAAACCTCACCTTAAAACTGGATTGTGCACATTTTTAGTCTTAAAGACCACCGCAAGTACCTTGGCATGTGTTTATCTCTATTTTTCTATGCAAAGTGGATTACTTCTACCTTATGTTTGTATGCTACAGAAGGACTTCAGCAAAGTGGACCTCAATTCTGGATTGTCTGCATGCATTTGGGAAAAGGCTTGTCCCAAAAGCTAATATGTAAAGCAGAGACATAAAAGTGACTAGTCCAGTGTCATACCACCACGAGTAGGCATCTTTACCACAAGACCTCTTACCTTTGTCTATTAATTTTCCATTTCCCCATCACACAAACAGCCAGAGGCAGAAGCCATCCCTCCTCCATCCCATCACCTCTGCTGGGATGTAGTCCTTTTCCTGATTTTCCCAGGAGGGCAGCGACAGCTCTGGTGCTGTCACTCAGTTCCACATCTCCTTGTCGGTGCTTCTGGGAGGACTCACAGGGATTTTTATAACTGTCATTGGCCCCCAATTAGATGGTCGATGCCAAAGTAATAATAATAAAAGGCTCTTTCTTTAAAACAAACCCATGTGAATAATTATGTAAATATTTGTCTGGGCCAGTGTTAGTTTGAGTCCTGGGAAAGCTTTTTGGATGGGTATCTTGGATATTTCTTGTTAGCTTTTACAGTAGCATATTTCAATTTAGATGCTATCTTTGGGTTTGAATTCTCCTTCATGTCGAATGGAAGACCTGAAATGACATCTCAGCTATTAAGAGCAGTAGATATTTCCAAGAACAGTCAATGTACAAACCACGTTGTAACCAGTTTAATAGAAAATATCTGAAGGGAGGGGGAAAAGCTCATGCAGCTGTGACCCAAATTTTCTAAAATCAGTTCTTGTCACTGCCACAAAACACCATAGTGGCAGCCATGGGTTTTGGGCAGATTAATCTATGATCTTGTAGGAGTATTGGTACATGATGAGCAAATGTCCATCGGCTCCTGAAACAGTAATGAGAGGTTTTCTGGTGGTGGCTTTGCCTCTTGGGAGGGTTTCTCTCCCATCACAGGTGGGGTGGTGCAGGGAGGAGGGGGCTGGTGTTGGCTAATTAGCTCCTATTTGGCTCTTGATAGCTATTTGTAATGGAGATACCGCTCTGAGTGGGTGAGGGAGTTAATGGATTGGCTTTCTCCCTTAATGACCGAGGGTCAGAGATCACAAAGGTCGGTCAAGACTGAACAGGAGTTTCTTGATATTCCCCTAATGCCACTTGATGTGCTCAGTTAACGGTAATAAACCCCCTTGTAAAGTTTGGTGCTGCCCCGACCAGGGGCCTGGGAGGGGAGGAGTCCTGGGCTTTTAATGCAAAACCTCACAATTTCTGAATTTGGGCAGTAGGGAAATACACCATGTACTCGTGTTTTATTTATAATGAGGCTGGGAAGCCGAAAGGAATGGGAGCTGGAGTGTTGTACTTGGATGAGCCCCTTGTTCTGCATGTTTGGACATCAGCAGATTATATATTATTCTAACTGGTCCATAAAAAAACCCTCAACTGGTCTAAAGTAAAACAATGTTCATTCCCTAGTGACGTTAACAAAGAAATCCGTTTAAACACCTAATTGGGAATAAGATCTGCTGAATAAATATGGCTTAGAAGAGAAAAAATCATTAGGAACTAGTAGCTGAAGTGGTGAACTTCCCGCTCCCTGCTTGTAGACTTCCCTTGAGGGCATCGCAGCTCTTGGGTTTGTTTGTGGTGTTTGCTGAGGACTGATGAAACTCGTGGCTGTGAGTGGTTATTTCAGGCCTGTGTCTTCCTCCTGCTATTCTGGCATTGAGAGCAGCACCTGTGTTGTGCAGACATGGGCCATAAAAATCTCACAAAGGAGGTAATGCTCCTGAGAAAGTTTTGGGAAAAAAGCCTTGGGAACACTTTTCATGAAGTGAAGCAGATATTAATTTGAAATTTGCCTTCTGGCTACATTTTTTGACAAGGAAAATGAGATATAAAGTAAATGCTAAGAGTTCATAGATTTACACATCTAAGAAAGAATTGGTTTTACATTTCTCCTTCCCTGTGTCAAAATAGTCGAGTATACAGGAGTGCTGGAAATGATTCAGTGGTGCGCTGTTTAAAAATCATCCAATAAAATATTTAAAAAAATAAAAATTACTTATGCTTGGTCCCATTAACTTTAGGGAGAACTGAAAACCCCGCAGTGCATGAAAATGAGCCTTTAGCTCCTAAATGCCTGCATCCTGGAAACGTCCCAGCTGGGCTACCAGTACGGGTCTGGGGTTGTGCCCTGCAGTAAACTCTGCTGTGGTTTTGTTCCCTTTTAAGTGGCTGATGTGATGCACCAACCATGCGATGCTGATTGCCAGCCTGGCTGTAGCTGCGATGTTTACCATGGTGGAAATGATTGTAATTATGCAGGTGCTTGTGTTAATGTGTTTAATTAAGCTTATGGTCGGGCAATCCACTTGCAGCACCACAACAGAAATTAAAAGGCTGGGCATGGCTATAGGAAGGCTGCGGAGAGGGTGTTAGTCCAGAATGGCTAATGCTTCCCCAAAGCTTGCCCATTTTGGCTGCTCTTTCTCAGACTGGTAGCGCTCTGGCTGATGGAAGATGCTGGCTGTCGCTCTGTGCCTCTTGCCCCTTGTGTCCTTGCATCCATGGCTCCAGCCACGGTTGCTGGGCAGCCAGTTCTAATGGTGGTACTTCAGCATCTCCTGTTGTCCATGAGTACTGCGGGAAGATGCTGAGAAGGGAACATAATCCTTTACTTGTAAGGGTGCTCCCATTTCCCTTGGCACAGACTTCCATGTCGGAAGTGGCCCAATCAGCTTTGGTTTTCTTTTCCTAGCCCTGAAGCATCAAGAGGAGATGTGGCACTGGGCACCCTATACGGATGTTGGCTGCTTATATGTACCTTAGCGTGTTCAGCTGTGCCTCCAGCCACTAGTATGGGGGAAGGAGGAGGGGGAAAAGCCCTGATCATGGCTCATTCTGTTTGCAAACTGCCCTGACATCCATGTAGGCTGCTGGGTGCTTGTAAGCATCCAGGATAGATGGGCTGGGGCTTCCTGGGTGCAGGGCATGGCTGTGTGTCTGTCTGTATGATGGCTCTAGACAGCCTGATGCAATTCCTGTCCTGTGTCTGCGAGTGCTCAGTGACATCCCTGGGGTGCAATGAGATGGTCACCCACATAAAATGACCCAGAGGGCTGCAAAGTATTGCTTTTGCAGGAAAACCACCGTTTAGCTGTTTGAATTCTATTTCTCTTTCTGGAAGGTTTTTGCTTGGGAGGTTTTGGGAGAGATGTCGTGCGGAGGAGGCCACTGCCCTGATCCGTGTCTCCCCGGTTTCATCGAAGGGTGATGCCCTTCTTGTTCTTGGTTCGGCGCTGAGTAGCTTTGGATACCGAAAGGAGGCAGGAAGGTGCCCTCGGTGATGCGGTGCAGCCGGCTGGAGCAGATGGTGGCCCTGGCAGCGCGCTGCGGTGGCGGCTGAGGGAGGATGCTCACACTTGCTCTGACAAAGAGGCTGTTATGTCAGGTCTTCATGGATTATTTCCCTCTGTCTGGGTAATGAGCATGCCAGCTTCTTTCTTCCTTGCCGGAGTAACTATTCCGCACCCCATTAAAACTGGTTGCTAAACTTCCGTTGACTTTAATGTGCTTCGAGATCAGGCCCTAATTAAATCTTGCAAAGAGCATTAAGTGGTTGATCATTACAAAGTACTTTGAAAATGCAAATGCTGTCCAAGTGCCAAATTGTCTGGAAACACATGGCACTCCTTACAGCAAAGACAAAAGGTTGAACTTTTCCTTTTCCCCCTCCGGGTGCACCCGCTTGAGAGCCGCGAGGAGCCGCCGTGGTGGCTTCGGTGCGAGTCCCCTGGCAGCGCAGTGACACTGGGGAGGGCAGTGGATGTCCCGTAAGCCTCAGCCAGAAAATAATGATCACTTAGAGAAGCAGTAAATAATGTTTCGCTTAAACCATCATTAGCCTGGATGAAGCTTGTAGTTCGGGTGGGTTGCCTTGGCTGTGCAACGTGGTCACGGTGGAGTGTGATTTGGAGGTCCCCAAGTGATGCTGATTTTCCACAGTCCTTAAACCCTCTGTGCACGTGTGGTCCTGGGCTTGAGCTGTGTCCCTGCCTTGTGTTGGGACAGCTCAATGGGAAAGAGCTGTCCCCTGGGGACATCAGGACCTCCCTGTCACCGAGCTGGGCCATGTGGTCAGAGGTCTGTAGAGAAACTAGTTAGTTTCTCATCACCTCCCGCAGAAAAGTACGAGATCTACAGGCAGCGAGGGGGCAATTCTCACATTTTGGGATGTTTTTCACCCCACCTCAACCTGGAAAACCTCAATGTTAAACCTGCAGAGCTGCTTTGCAAAAAGATGTGCCAAGGTTTTTTCTCAGGAAGAACGGCAGATTCCTTGGATGTGATTTCCATCTCTTGCTGTGACATCTCCATGCTCGCCCTTGGGGCTGAGGCAATCCAGGGGCCTTGCAAGGATTTTAAAGGAGGGGGGGGTTAGTAATGGAACCAGGGGCATGAGGCGGGAGGGAAGGAGAGGAGAGTGCTGCCTGTTCATTTGCACTTCACTTGCATCCCTTTATGGCTGGCTTTCAGAAACTGTTCCTAAAACTGAGCTCTCTTTAAGACCTCTCAGTTAATCATTCAGAAGATGGAGTCATGCTCCGTCACCGCTTCCTTTTGCGGATCTGCTGAGTGTGTGAGTTTGTAGTTTTAATAACTTTAAAAGTTTTAGACTCCGTTCACCCTTAGTTTTTCTTTAAAGGGCAAGACTCCGGCTAGTAATCAAACTTCTGCTGGAAAATTTCCCAAAATGTCACAGTGACCCAGAAATACTCGATCCAGCCAGTGGGGGATTGGAAAGCTCCTCCTGGATCCCGGCTGGCCGGGGTGGGAGCGGGGCCGTGGGCAGGGTGGTATGTGAGGCATCTCTGCTGCAGCCCGGCTGTGCGAGCAGAGGCAACGACGGCGACTGCGAAGCCGGTGATTCACCTCGTTCTTTTGACCCTGCTGTCAGGACGGGCCCGTAAAAACTCCTCGGACACTGAACAGCCTCGCTGATGTGGGCTGGGGGTTTGGCAGGGCTTGGCTTGGGCTCTGCCTTAAAAGGCTTCGTGCTTTTCTCCTGAGCCGATGTGACGGTTTGCTTCAGTGGAGACAGGGGGAGGAGAAGTCGTGCTCTGGGCCCCCTTTCTGGGAACAACCAGTGAAACCCAGTGTGAATCCCACAGATCCCTGCAGGGATGGAATCATAGAATCGTCTAGATTGGAAAGGACTTTTAAGTCCAAACATCAACCTAACTCTGATTAAATAAAAACAACAAAAAACCAAAACCAAAAACGCAACAACCCATCACTAATCCATGTCCCTCAGCACTATGTCAACCTGTCTTTTAAATCCCTCCAGGGATGGTGCCGCAACCACTTCCCTGGGCAGCCCATTCCAAGGCTTAATAACCTTTTCTGTGTAAAAATTTTTCCTGATGTCCAGTCTGAACCTCCCCTGGCGCAACTTGGAGCCATTTCCTCTTGTCCCATCGCCTGTGACCTGGGAGAAGAGACCCACCTCCGCAATGATGCAATGATGGGGGAGCCTGCCCATGAGTAGGGAAAGGGACACAGCATGGTGGCTTTGCACCCTCAGACCTGCCCTTCGGGGCACCTTGCCACTTCCCTTGCCCTGGGCTCTGGATTTTGTTCAGTGTTTTTTTTTTTTTCCTAGGATTTGTCGTAATTGGGTCCAGCAGCTCCTTGAAAGGGGGCAGAAGCCCCTCTTTTGGGTGCTCTCCTCCTCCGTGTGCTCTTGGCACACAGCTCAGGTGGTCCCTAACTTCCCGGTGATGGATGTGTCACTCGGGCACTCTCTGGCCTGCAGACAGACGTCTGGCTCCCATGCTGGCGTGGGGCAGGAATCAACCCGGCCAGAGCTGCTCCCATGTCAGAAGAAAGCCCATCGTCCTCCCTGACCCTTTAGCACCCTTTTTCCTCCACAGAGCATCCCTGTGCTCCTGGAGCCAGCCCTCTCCTGCTGGGTTTTCCTTTCCCCTACCAGAGGAGAATCCGAAATCCTCAGTTCTTCAAAATGAACGGGCTATTTGCTGCTCTCGAACGGGTCCGGGATTTCCCCCAAGGCCCTCGAAGTTTGCTCTTTTTCCTGTGCATTGTGGCTTTAAGTTTTGCATGGCATTTGCAGCAGGGATTTCTTTTGCGTGGTTTAATTATATTCTGTGGAGGAAAAGCCTGCTCTTTGCTTGCTGTTAGCTGCTAACACCACCGCTTTGTTAAAAACCCAAATGATTGATTATTTTTTAAAGTAAAAAGATTTACGCTCAAAGGAACAAAGATTATTTGATTCTTTCAATTTAATGTAGTCTTGCAGAGCTGCTCCAGTATCAGTTCTGGGTTTCTTTCTTTCCCTTTTGGGATTATGCATACGATCTTTCGAATCTGACTCTGCATAATGGTTTCCTTTGTTCTCAGTTGGGACTCTTTGGGCCTTTAAAAAACTCCATAAGGGGATGACATGAGTCATTGGGGAAATATTCGGCTATCTAGAGCAATGTGAATTGACACAGCTTTGTTGCAGCCATTTGAAGGAAGCTGATGTGCGCCAGATGAGTATCTGACCCCTTTTACAGCTGCCCTTTTTTTGCTGTATTATGCCCCTTCCCAGGGAACAAACTTTTATATTTTCAGTCCTGAAGTTCAGGTTCCTCGATTATCCTTCTTAAAATGCCTCTTTCCTCTTTGTCCAAATATATCACTTTGTTTCACTGGGCTGCTGGGATGCTGAAGAATTCAAGGGGCTGTATTAAGTCCATCCAAAGGATGCTTGAGCAACGACAGCTGGAGCCTTATATTCTTATTTTTGTCTCTATTTTGTCTTAGCCTCTGCCACCTTGTTTTAGCCAGTTATCCCAAGGGCTGCAGCTCGAAGTCCAACAGTGGTGAAAAGGAGTAGCAATTGCTGAAATCCCATGGGCATGACCTGGAGCCTTCAGGCTCCATGGAAATACATCTCTAAGTGAAGCAGCTTCCAGTTCTTGTCTGTGTTTGGCTGTCTCTTGTGGATCTCAGCACAGGAGCATTCACCCCTTGACATTTAATTCCCAGAATAATCCAAGACATCCATGTCAACCCCAATCCCTGTGAAAAAGCATCCTTTCCCTTTTACGCTCTGCTCTGCCTTGCTGCTGGTCGGAGTTTGGTCCTCCAAAGGCACTAATTGAGTGTTGATTTGGCTCTAAGAATAAACTGTCTTGGAAAAGTATTTAAAGAAACAAAAGCTGGTGAAGACGGAAGGGAAAAGGGTCTGTGTTTGATGTGTCTTCACTTGGTCACTGTGGTGCCACTTGTGAGTGCACCATGGTCTGATCTCTCACATCTCAGGGCCTTTTTGGGCTTCTGTTGGAAATCACCTTTTTCCCTTAAAAATATGCGATAGCCTCTCCTCTGTTTCTTCCTGGGAATGGGTTTTTGCTGTGTGTTCAGGCAGCTCTGCAGAATCCTCCTTTCCTGTTAGAAAGCAGTGAGACAGAGTGATGCTCTGCTTGGTGTTTGTGTGGGATACCTTGATATTATTAATTGGGGAAAACATGGTAATAACTTCATATTTGTCATCTGAGTGCCTGAAAGTGCCTTACAAAATTGTACCTCTTGTAACCTTCTCACAACACAGGTGCTGGTGGCTTGAAGATGACAAAAATGAGAGATGGGGATGTTAAGGAGCAGGTTCGAGGAGTGGACCTCGTTTCATTAAAGCTGGGGGGTTTAGATCTGCTGAGTTCCCTGTCATTAACTGTGGGGTGAGACAGCCCGGCCGGGTGCAGGAGTCAGCTCTTGCCAGCCTGGATGTCATCGGCACTCTGTGTGCAAGAGAAACGGGGCAATTTAAGCCAGTTAATTAATTGTGGGCAGGTTAATTATAGCGCATCCTTTTGCTTTTTCTGTTAAAACTGTCCTTTCCACCTCTCTGTGGGACTTGAGATACTTTTCAAGGAGATGCTACTCTTGAAATAATCCTTATTCCCCTCATTTACTGTCATTACCTGCTGTGGGATAAGATGGCAAGTTTGATTTATATGGCTTATTCATATAAAGAGGCTTTGTTTCCAAGTAAACCCATTTCACTGGGGACGTGACGCTTGGATACAAATACCCAGCCCTGGTGGGTTATGTATTAAATGACGAGAAAGTTGCAGAGGGCACCTGGAATGAGTTGGGACCATAAATGCTTATTCATTCTTCACCTTATGACCTCAGATCTTTGGCAATAATTGCACATAAAGTATAGTATGACTAAGTGCTGTGTCATGAAGTCCTGAAGGTCTTTGGATGCCCTTTAGCTGTTACGAAACCGAATATAGAAGAATTGGTTCCCCACTGTTATACGATGGTGACCCTTTCTCCAGACACCCAACTGCCTCAGTTATTGCATTAATGCAGCGATGGGTCAGCTCTGCACAATAAATGTGTGTCTTGGGATGCTGATGGGGAAATTTTTTTTCCACTTTGAAAGGTATTGTAAGGCAAAAAGTTGGAGAAAGGGAATTTTGTGACTGAATTCTAGGAACACGTTCAGTGAAGATGCTGAAGACATCCTTGATGTTGTCAGGAAACACAGAATAAGGTACAGATGTTTTTAGCAAAACAAAAAAATACCAAACACAACTGCCCAGTCTTCTTAAATGACAGCTGGAAAAGCTTGAAGATCACTCTGAAAACCTGGGAGGCAAGAGATTTATAAAATTTCGGAAGAGATATATTAATTTTTTGTGCATAATTTGATTTTAATAACATTCCTACAACGAACTGTCTGTAGTTGGGAAAATAAATATATTTAAACTGTATGATTTACTGGAATCCAGGCTGTACTCTTCTTGAATGTCTGGATTTGCCTTTTGAACAGTGCATGTTGGGGCTGCCCAGTTCACCCCAGTACGGGGTGGTCGGGGGGAGCAGCCACCCCCAAATGTCACCGTGTAAAGCAGGGAGGCCACGGAGAACGTCTGTCACCGCCACTGCAAGGCTACAACAGCTTCAGCCTTCAGCTCGGTGACAAGTTTAAATATTGTGGATTTCCTTGGGGATAAGGATTTAATTAAAGACCTTGAGAAATGACGGGGGAGAGAATTGTTTCGAGGTTTGTTATTTGTAATTTGGTAATTTTTCAGACACTGGAAACACGGATACTCACAAGTAACATATAAGCGACTTATGTATCTTGACGCTCGCTAAAGTGCTTTGGGGCTCATTCAAGAGCTTTGCTTCAGGTGTTAAAAATGATTATTACAGGCATAAATATGGCTTAGATTAATGGCTTCTGGCTAATGCTGCATATGGTGGGATTTTCAGCGTGGTCTGCAGAAGCTACAGTTCCATCTTGCACTGAATTTCTATAAGACCATTTCCATTAGATTCTTGGGTGGGTTTTTGTCTGTTTTTTCTTTTGGAGAGGGAAATGATATCTTATTTTCCTGCTGATCCATCCTGCTTTTAAGACCACTAAGCTGGGGAACAGCTGGGGACACCCGTTAGCCCTCACAGGAGTGAAGTGAGGGCAGAAATAGATTCCCCTGGTAAAAGTAAAACAAAATGCCTTGGCTGGGGAAGACGAAACTAGGAGGGTCTGGGCTTGATATCAAGCTTGGAGAAACCAAGCTGTTTCACCTTTTTATTTTTAGGTAGATGGTGCATGTAAAAAGTCTTTAACTGACCTTTACTGCAGTCTCTGAGGAAGGGTTCACTGTCCCCTTTTTTTACTCTGTGACTAGCAAGTGTAATGGTATTTAAAAAAAAATAAAAAATCATCCTTGTTTATTATTGCACATGTCCTGAAGGATCAGTGGGGCTTAAGACCTCTTTCCTGCTTAAATATTAAAGAACAGTCAGGGAAAGGAAAGGTGAGTATGAGCAACCCAGTTGTGCTGGGAATGGGGTTTGCCTGCGGTCAGGGATGCCCTAATATTCACCTTTCGGATGTTAACGATGCTCTGGTTTCCTTTTGAGTTCCGTGGGGACATTTCCGCTCCTGTGTCCCAGAGCTGAGCCTGAGCAGGCAGTTTGGCTGCGGTTGGGGGTGCCAGGGCATGGCCACACTGTCCCTGGTTTGGCTGGAGCCTGTCCCCAGCCCGAAGCCAAGGAGCTTATTTCAGTGAGTGCTGCCTGATCTGCTTTAATATTCATGTGGAAGAAAGATAAAGGGGCTATTGGCTGCTGCTGAGTGGGGGGTAGGGTTATAAACTTCATGCTGACTGCCTCTATCCCAGGTTTTAACAGGTAATTAAATCATTAGGAATCAGATTAACGCAAAGGATTGGTCTTGTAGTTAAAGCCTTGGTCAGACACAGAGGAATTAGGGATTTAATTCCTCCTTTTCCCACTGTTGGTTTACCTGCGAGTCAGTCATCTCTGCTCTGTTAAAACAGGGGAGTAATGCTCCTTTTTGGTCTCCTTCAAGGTTTTTACGTGCTGCTGGGTGCAGGCTTTGGGGGCAGCCTCTGGTCTGATTTTTGGTCTAATTTTGGCGATTTGGGGTTTGCCTCTGTGTACCAGGTATATTGGCACCCCCCTCCAGCAGGGACGGAGCTGCCGGTCTCTTTGGGGAGCCCCGTGCATCTCGGGTGAAAGAACGATCCTGTGTGTAATGCTGCATAGTGATGTTATTCATAAAATAGCAAGTGGGGGAAAAAAAGCTTTCATAAAGCAACAGCTAATTCAGTTCTCAGATGAAGGCCAAGCCCAGGGCAGGCTCGAAAGAAATACCCTTTAAAGCCTGGTTTTGGTCAGTCCGGTCTCTGTCCTTCTGTGCCCGATGCCGTCAGAGCTCCTAACAGGAGATTGCTGAGTTTAGATTTGGCTGAAAAATCAAAGGGGAATAAATAAACTGATTAGCTGGGCAGGAATAAGAGCTGCTCCTGTGTGAAGTTCATCTTTCTGGAAAGAGCTGGAGACTTTCATGCTGCTTAAGTCCTCCTCAAGGCCATGCTCTTAGTGATGAAGTGCAGCATGAGTGGTCTGGAGGGCTTCAGCTGGCTCCTCAGCTCCCTTTTGATTTCCAGGAGCAAGCAGAGGTGAGACCCTCCTGCACATCTGTGAAGAGAGGGTATTTCCTCTCCTGCTGGTTACCGGCGTGGTTTGCAGTTTGTTTGTGCAATACCCAGACTGTTATTCTACTGTAATGCTTTGCTTTGACCTAATCCATCATAGTTATGGAGATACAGAGGATCTTCATTCCAAATGAAGATGGATTGTGTGCTGTGTTTGGAGGCTCCCAGCAGCGCAGGGAGGCAGGCAGACACTGGAATCATCCTTTACAAATGCGAAGTGCTGCACAGGGCTCTGATGGTGTGGAGGAGGGGAGTTGCTCAGGGGGCTTTGAGCAGGGTTTGGGGTGCTGAGTCTGCTACCTGCCCATGGCTGGCTGCTCCTGGAGGAGGTCATAGAATCATAGAGTGGTTTGGGTTGGAAGGGACCTCAAACATCATCCAGTCCCACCCCCTGCCCTGGGCAGGGACACCTCCCACCAGACCAGGTTGCTCCAAGCCCCATCCAGCCTG
>JAOXNO010000008.1:2332360-2372973 GCA_028565335.1 Limnodromus scolopaceus
TCAGCAGGGGAGTTGGACTAGATGATCTCTATGGTCCCTTCCAACTCTAAAAAATTCAGTGAAATTCAGTGAAGTGGGACCTGGAGAGTGGTGGCACTGGTAGGGGACAGCCGGACTGCCCTGGGCTACCTGGTGCTCAAAGAGCAGTGGAGGACAAGGAGAAATGGGGACTTGGGTTTCTTCCAGGGATTCCTAATGGATGCGATGGGGAAAATAGAGAAAATAACTTTTTTGAGCCTGTTCTATGGAGCGCAGGACATTGAGCATATGCTTCAGAAAGGCAGCGTTATTTAGAATACACCGGACGCAAAATGAGGGTGTTATTTCAAAATTGTTCATTGTTTCATCTTCTCCTCTCTCCCTCTCAGCTTTATTAACTGCTAGTTAGAGGGCTGGCAGATCGTGATAGACAATGACATCCATTCATTTTGTCCTATTCATTTCTCAGAGGCCTGGGCTGGGCTTTGGTGTTTTTCTTTTTTTTTTTTTTTTCTTTTTTTCTTTTTTTAATTTCCTTGCTGGACAGTGGAAGGTCAGGCCGACACTGTCCTCCCTGTATGTAAATGCCTCCCACAACGTGCCGGCCATCAGTTAATGTAGCTTTCCAAGCGGGCCTGAATGTGGGTTTTGTGGGATGCTGCTGTCCTGGCCATGCCACCCTGCGCTGGTCCCCTCACCCCGACCTCGGGGCACCACCAAAGCAATTAACACCCTGATGGAGGGTGATGGTGTGGGTGCGAGCTGCTGCCAGTGGCGGGAGCAGCAGGCAGGGTGTGCATGCAGAGGAGGGACAAACCTTTCATTTTTTCCACTGCGAGCGCTGATGTGAAGCCAAACTTTGCCTGGTTCTGGCTCCTTCCCAGGCTGTCCCAGCAGTTGGCATCGCTGGTTGGCGGGGTCTGAGCCCCGCTGTCACACTGGGTACTTGTGGTGGCTGTCAGGGAGAACATCACCTTGTCACGCCACCCCATGGTTTTATCCTTGCATGAAAACTTCTTTCCTTGATCATCAAGAAGAGTCTGCAGTTGTAAAAGCCCGTTGCCAGGTGCCTCCTGGGTTGCTCTACCTAAGCATACCCATGGAAGCAAGCTCTGAGTAAGAAGGAAGAGATTATTTTTTTTTAATAGTCTGATTTGCTGCTTGCAAGTGTTCAGAAGCGTAATCTGACTTGCTGCTTCAATTAGGGAACAAAACAACACTATGTGAACAGACCTGAGCCAAATCAGCTCCTACTGGAAAACAATTGGAGGAACCACTTGAAAAACTTCTGCCGTGGAGTTATTTGCAGTTTTTATTTTGCAAACGCTTTGAAATAGACAATAACTTCAAGAAAAGGAAAAAAAGAAAACCATGTTTAAATTCTGGATAGATATCTGATAGCTAGCTTTTGGTTTTTTTGACTGATCTGTTGCTATGAAGTCACTCTCAGCTGGTGGTATTAATATTGTAAACAGATGGAGGGTGTATCTATTACAGAATACCTGTGAACTCAGCAGTACAATTTTTGAGCAGTCTTTAAAGTATTCCTTTCAAACCTATAGATTCACTGTTTCTGGCTAAAGATTTGTCATCTGGAGAGGGGAAAAAAAACCCAACAACCGCATAGTGACCATGCTATAAAGGTTGTGTTTGGGCTGGATGTAAAGACAGTGACAACAGAGCCACGTGGTGATTGTGGGGCCTCTATTTTTAGGGATCAATGCTGTAATTTGTATGAAATATGACATAAATGCTGATTTTAAGTTACCAAATGAAGAGTTTGAAGGCAGCAATCACAGAGTGGCGAGCTGCTGTGTGGTCGTATAGGAAAAAAATAACTCCCAGGGTTTGATTCCAGTGTGTTTGCTGGAGAGCCAGTAATGATTACAAGGCTCTTGTGCGGACGGAGAAGCCACTCTCTTTGAGTAAAGGCTCATCCAAGGTTGCCTGGGTGGCAATGCCAGACTGAATGTGGCCAGTGTCTGATGACAGGTAGCAACAAACCCTTGGGATGTGTTCATGGCCCTGGATGTTCCTCTTGAGAGCTGCCAGGGGAGTTGGCAAGCTGAGACCTGGAGGTGCTTGGTTTCTCCTCCATTCTTCTTGGGTCTGGAAAACTGAGGAGAAGAGGGTGTTTTCCATGTATAGGCAGAAATGGAAGAAGAACTGCTTATTTTGTGGTGCTTCTGCTCATCTTTTTCCAGTTACTGTGGGAACTGAGAATCTCAGAGATGCCATGAGATGAGTCAGGTCCAGCTTCCTTCTAATTTGTGTCTCATGGTTGCTTAAACTTTTCTTATGGTAGGAACACTAAAGAGATGTGTTCATGTAGTGTGTGCCCGTATCTGATCAGATGTGAACTCGCTGCAAAGCCTCCCCTCAGAGAATGAACTTGTACGATGCCTCTCTCTCACCTAGCTGTCTGTTTCCATGACATTTATAGGAGTTTAATTATCCTGAGCCTTTTTCCCCTGTCAAAAGTGATTGAAATCAGCTATCGCATTCAAGAGTTATTGACATAGACGGACACACCTGTGGCTGCACAAAGAGATCACACATGGCTTGCTTTCAGGGGAAGCCAGCCAAAAAAATGCATGGCTGTCCTAATGAATTCGTTAGAGGAGAATGCTTCCTCATGTGTTAGTTTAAACCTTCAAATTAAATAACTCTCAATGTGGTTTCTGGTATACACAAGAGACGAATATTTAGTTGCTAGCAGTTGTAATTGCAGAGGTGGCCAGAAGGTTGGGTGGTTTCTTTGGTGAAGGTGTTTCCTTCTAGCACATATAACAGTTCTACTCCAAATATATTTCCTCTAGGTAGGATCCTTAGAGAGAGAGACCCAGTTCTGCTCTGGCTCGTGCGCTGGCAAAAATGCCAGAACTGGTTCTGCCTCACTGAATGGAGGCAACTTTTAAGATCCCACACAAGGAGCATGCACAGATCGGGTCTGCTAAGGACCTACACCAGGTCTGACCTTAACATCTCACACGTTCCCTAGGAGATGGTGCAAGTGTGCCAAGTCCTTCTGCCAAGCTGGCCCTGCCTGCAGAGCCTAAACCTGCTTTTCTCTCATTCCAGCTCTTCTCAGAATCGGGTTTCCTATTTTTCAGTCAGAAGTGGAGAGGGGAAAAGAGTCAGACTATTTACCATGTTCATGGGAGTTTTGGAGCAGCCAAAGAAAACTGAGTCATTTTGGAAGGGTTCTCTGCAGTCAGGTTTTTTACCTTTTTTTTTTTTTTTTTCCCCCTCACTCTTCCCCTGAAATAGAAGGAACACCTTTGCCCAGCCAGCAACTCAAAAATATGCCAGCAAGGAGTTATTTCTTCCAGTCGCACCGGGTTAGTAACATGGTCTAGAGAGATCACACTGCAAGGTTTCCATCCCACAGCTGTGAGAACCTCCGGGCCCTTTGATGACTTGGTCCCGGTGAGCCAAATGACTCCAGGTCCTGTCCCATTTTCAGTTCTTGGGGAAGGTGTCACTGCAGAAGATCTGTAAAGGTTTTCTCAGAGAGAAATGTCAGCTGAGGATGGTCCCCACCTGGCCAGCAGAGCCACTGCTGGCTGCTCGTTGTAGATGGATGCAGTTCTTCATCCTTCAGGATGAAGGATCCTTCATCCTTCACCCTAAGGCCCTCTTGGAGCTGGTGCTCACCAGCTGAGGGTGTGGGCTTCTTGCCCTGTTGGGGCTGAAATTGGAGCTTTGGTGGGTACCAGGAGAAAGATGTGGCTTGGCTTTACATCTGCTGCAGGTGATGAAAATCTCCAACGATTTGTAGGGCTTGGCTTGGGTGGCTGCTGAAGGAGTGTGAATGGCACATGCTCAGCTGGCTTCCTGGGTCAGCCCTTCAGAGGAGGGGTCCAAGGGTGGTGGGGAGCACTGGTGTCCTCCAAAGGGCTGGGTGGAACAGGGACCCCATCCTCGGCTGCAGGTTGCTTCTCAATAAGCTCTGGTGTAGGCTCTTGAGGCTGTGCTGGTGGGTCAGGGTCTGTCCCCATGGATGTGGCACGTGGCCGATGCTGCAGTGGGAAAGGTGTGCCGGGCTCCAGAGGCAATGTCCAGGTGCTCGGTAAGTGTCCCAGCTTTTGCAGGAAGAGGAGGGGATAAGGATTAAGCCCTAGCCTCAGGAAAGCTGCTGGGGACGTGTCAGGCTTTAGCAGTGTGTGTACCCCATGCCAGAAGTGGAAATGAAGTCATTAGGAAGTCAGTATTTTGAAAATACCCAAATCTTGATGCTTTTCTCCTGTGTCAGAGGAGATCCTTTAAGGCAGCAGTGTTTAACATCTGCATCTATAGATGCCACACTTAAAAGTATACTTGCTTACATACGTAGCATACATGTACAAAACACGTACGTGAGCACTGAGCTGCAAAGTGGAGCTTAGAGAAGTGTGTGGGTGACATGCAAAGGGCTGCAGAGGAAAGATCCTGGTCACTTGTGCCATCACATGAGGTGAAAATACTCTGGACGAGTATCGTGTTCCTGGGTAATAAAGACTATATGCATCTATAAAGGCTATATATAGACTATCGGTAAAGAGGGACAGATGTAGGGTCTGCAACCTTGAATTTGATATTTCTGAAACTTTGGAGCCCTTGGAACTTTTTTTTTTTTTTTTTTTAAATTGGGTACGTGTGTGCACAGGCAGGTGGTTTCTCAAAAGAAAATTGCAAAATCAGCTTCAGCCGTGTGGTCTCCTTGACATCAAGTTTATCAGCAAGCACAGGACATGCATGTATGGGTGGGCACCTGCATGCATGTATGTGTACATATATGAAGTGTCTATTCCGGATAACCTAACATGCAGCTGCTACTCTAGAGAGAAAATATTTACTTCGATGTGATGAAATTTGAACTAGAAGTCACACAGTTTAATGAAAACGTGTGGTTTGGATTCCTTGTTCTTCACATGTGTTTCTAATCTGCTGGGGGGGGCAGTCAGAACACAGAATTTAAAAAAAAAAGTCTAAAAATGCTCATTTTGCAAATATAAAAACTGACTTTACAATAAGAAAATGAAACTTGAGAGTAATGCTTTCTCATTATTGGGGTGGAGAGAGATGGGACTGTCAGGGGTTTTCTTCTTTTTTTTTTTTCCTTTAAAAACCTGAACTGCGTGCTATTATTTTTTTCTCCCCCTTTTTGAAAAATAGCTGCAGAAACCTCTCATATTATTTTTGCCTGTGTTACCACAGCGCTTGGCTGGGCTGTAGAGAAGGAGGGAATATAAAGCAGCCTTTTGTCACACCATCAACCCAGCCCCTCTCTGTGTCCGTCCGTCCTTCCAGGCTGGGGCTGCAGAGCAGGGGAAGCCGTTCAATCACAGCCCGCTTTCCGTGTCCATAACTGCTTGTTTTACACCCAAAAATCCTAGCAGATAGATTGTGGTTTGTTTGACAGACATAAATATACAAAAATAGCCAGTGGAGCTGAGCGTCTGAGCATGACGGCTGTTGATTTAAGGATATCTGTCTCTTTGGGTGTTTTTAGCAGGTCTTTGTATTTGCTTTATTTTTTAAAGGCATCTTGGCTGCCTTTTCCTTTCCTGCAGTCCCTACCGCTTGGCCGCCGCTTTGCCCTGGGTGTATCTTCCCGTCCCGTCGAAAGAGTTACGCTGTTTGCACTTGCCCAAAGGGAGGAGGAAGGCAGAAAAACCAAAAAGGGTTTGAAGAGGGCCCTGGGTCAGAAGGGGGAGCAGAGGGAGCTTGAAGTGGAAGGGAAAAATCAAAGCTTGGCAAATATTCTCTCGCAAAGGAGCGCGGTGCGGGACGGTGATTCCACCAGGTTTGCAGCGGCTGATGCGAGGCCGCCTGCCCGCAGCTGTGAGGCGTGAGGATAAACAGAAGCCCGAGGAGTCGTTTCTCCTCTGGGTTGGGTTCCTGCTCCCTTGGGCAATTAGCTGCGGCCGGATTAAAAAGTACTCGCCCGCTTTGCAGCGCAGTCGGGGGAGCACGCAGCCCGTGTCTGGGAGTTCGCAGCCCCAGACATGAGTCAAGGGAAAGCTGGCCGCGTCCCCCGGTACGTGCGTGGGACGGATGCTGCCTCCTGCTCTGCCCTGCCTGACCCGGGATGCTCCCGCAGGAGCCGCTCAGCCAGCCTTGGGAGGACAAGGGATTTAAACCACCGTCCAGTCTCTGCTGTGTTGGCCACGTCTGCTTTCAGATTTTTTTTATTTTTTTTCTTTTCCTGTTAGTTTTGGGGGTTTATTTCTAGCTTAAATTTTCTCATTTGCTGGAGGAAATCCCCCCCCTTCCTCCCAGCAGCCGTGTCCTGCCCCACCAGTGTCCCGGCTGGAGGAGGGCTGCGTGGGGCAGACCTGCCAAGGGATGCTGCGTGGTCCCTGCTGTGCCTTCTCCACCTCTGAACCAAAAACCCTGGAGAAACCCATTGCTACCATAGCCTTGCAGTAAATACCTTATAGAATTGATGCTTTCTGTGCTTCTGCCAGCGCCACCTGTTTTCCAAGCTGCCTCTTTCTTCAGGATTGTTTTTCTCTCCGCCCTGTGTCCCCTGAGTTCCTGGATCTTAATTAAATGACAGGTTGCTAATTTGCCTTAGCTGGGTTTTTCCCACCCATTTGGTAAATTTTCAAACAAAAGACTGTCCTCTGAGGTCTAGGCATCGGCACTTAGCTGGGAATGACACGTCGCCCGCTGGAAGTAATGCTCATTCCTGGCTTACGGTGGGAGGCGCAGGGTGACAAACGGTGCCATGTGCACGTAACGCTGCATCCGAGCGCTGGGGCCCCCCTCAGTCAGTCGAGGTCAAGGTCGAATAAGGTGAAGTACAATTGCCTTAGAGCATAAAGCAGCCCCAGAGCTTTTGGGGATCTTTGAACTGGTGATTAGATGACCCTGCTGAAAGGATGGAGGTTTCAATTAGGCAAAGTGCCTGGGGATGGATGGGTGTTGGCAGTGAAGGGATGGGGAGGATGGGACCTGGTGGTCCGGGTTGATGGGTCTGGAGCTTGGCTTGGGCTCTTGCCCCATCATTCAATGGCCATTTGAGCTTGGTCAGGTTTTTTCATCTTGTCCCTTTTCTGTTCTCTTCGGGGCACTGCCAGACCCTACACAAGAAGCTCTTTGGGCAGGACGTGATGGTTAAGTGGACCGGGGTAGCAGAGGGATGAGGAAAGGGCTACTGTAGAGATGTTACATGGGACTGGAGAGAGCAAAGGGGCTCTGGGCTGCCAGGATTTGGTGAGAATTCCAGGGAAAGTGGCAGGAAGATGTCAGCAATGATTACTGTGTTTGACAAATTCAGCCATTTGGAAAGGCAAGAAAATCTTTCCCCCATTGAGGATAGGAAACTGGAACGGTGGATGAGTCCCTCTTGCCTGTAAAGGGCTATTGTGTAAATAATCCATACTGCTGATGAATACTGTGGATATTGGCTTTGGGAATTAGCTCTGTGCTGTCACTTAAACAAAGTAGGATTTTGGTATAAGCTCTGGCTTCACGTTTGCTCCATCAAATGCAGAGGGTGGGAGCATTTACATTAGGGCAAGGCATTATTTACATTGTGTGGCTATTGGGGCTGGGGCTGAGGGGGAAGTAGCCACCTGGAAATGAACCTTGTATTAGTGTCTCCTGCTCGGCTAATGACTTGAGTCCTTGACTGGTATTTGGGTATTGGCAGAGTGACAGCTTCTTCAGGAGAGCTTTCCAGAATTAGCAAAGCCATCTGGCTTTTGCTCTCCTCTTAGAGAATCGCTTGTCCTTCCCTTCCAGTAAGGAGTCCTTGCTAAACTGCTCATAATTTGTATTTCGATGTTACGTCAACAGACCTACAGCGTGCTGTAGTCTCTGCAAGCTGGGATGAAATACAGCCCCTTGCTCTGGAAAGTCTCTTTCATAAGGAACAGCCATGGAGTGAGCTGTGGACCTGAGGATCCATCAGTTATGGATGGAGAAAGCAAGACATGGCATTGCCCGACCATGTTTCCATCCATCAGAGCAGGGCTGGGCGTTGAGGACAGCTTGGAGCAGAGGGGAGCAGGATTTGGGGACAGGGAAGAGGCGTAGGGGACCACACTTCCCTGCCCTGCTCCTTCAAAGCCAGCAGCCAGGGCGAACAGCGAGTTAATGGGTCCTCGCGTGATAGGAAATTGGGTTCCTCCCTGGGATTATAAAATATAAAGGTTGAAAATTACTGGGGAGGTTAATTACCTTTGAGCCAAAGGGCTTATTTTCTTCTTGTTGTTGTGGTCAGGGAAAGAGGCATGTGGGTTGGCCAAATAATTACTGTAGTTTGTGTTCTGTGAGTTTAATATCAGAAAAGGCAATGGCTTAGCTTTGGGATGGGGATGCAGGACTGGGCTGGTGTGTCATGAGAGCGGGGTTTCTTAGGGTACCTCCTTTCTCAGATGGAAATGCAGTGAGAAAGAGAAACTACTATCAGCCCTTAAAAGAGGTTTTTTCTTGAAGCCATATTTGGTTTTAGTGAAGCCTCTATCCCTTTTTTGCTTAATTAATCCGATTTTTTCTAAAGAGGGCTCAGAAGAGGCTCCTATAGGAGTGCCAAAAGCCAAAAGGAGCCATTCTTGTGGTAACTGGAGCCTGAGAGGGGAAATAGCAGAGGTCTCGCAGCAAAGCTGCCCCGTCCGTCCCCCCAGCCCCTGTGTGCAGGATGGGGAAGCAAACATCCGGGTTGGATTTATCCAAACCACCAAGTATTTGTAGCTGACTCATGACTGTGTGTGAGTCAAGCCTTTTTCTTTTTTTCTTTTTTTTTTTTCTTCTTTTTTTTTTTTTCTCACCAGACCTTCAGCTTTTGCCTTTCCATTTTGAAGTCCAAAATTTTTGGAAGCCTAAAGGTATGCCCATTAGGTACCAGTTGCTCCATCCAGTGAGCTTCCTCCTCTCTGTGACTGACCAGCGAGAGGGCTTCAGGACACAGGGGCCAGAGGGAGAGATGAGGTTTTGACTGAGCTCTTGGCTGGGATTCTGCTGCTTTTCTGGAGCAGCTGTGATTAAAGGAGGGACTCTGGGATGATGTCAGTACAACAAAGGATGCACCGATGCTCTGAGGTTGTCATACCTCTGATTGGGGGTCTCACTGCATTGGCAGAGCCCAGAGGCAGGGTGGGCTCTGGGTCACCCCTTGCTTGCTTTCTTTACTGTCTTCTCCAATACCGTTCTTACTCTAACCTGTGCAGACAAGGAGCTGCTGGGAGCCCTGGAGCCGGGCAGCTGCCGTGTCCTTAGCAGAGAGCCTCCATCCATGGGCGAGTGCTGATGACAGGTTTTATCAAGTGGAACATCTGAGGGCTGGCAGGCTCTCTCCCAGACAGGGATTAGGTTTTTTGGAAGCTTTCTGGTGGCTGGGATCTCTGAGCTTCCACTTCATCATCGAGCCGTGTTGAACTTCTGCCACTCTTAAGCCACCTGACTGGGTTGGCACCTACGGAACCAGTGAGTTTGTCATAATAAAGCTCAGCGACATCCCTGTTGCTTCCAGCAATTTTTAAGATTTTGTGTGTGTGTGTGTGTTACAATTGTACATCCTGAGCCCGTGGTTTTCCAATTTAAGTGTAGGAGTTGAAAAAAGCACATCAAGCAGCATTTATTCTTATGGATGTTAAGAGGAGGCTCTAAGTCTTCTGGGGTAACGCACTCAAACAACAACCCAGTTAATTATGGGTGCGTTACAGTGAGAGCCCTGAAGAATCCCAGTATTTGTGGAGCTGCTGCCAACGCCAGATGAAGTCACTCCGCTTATCCTCACCAGCTGTTTGTTTTGTTGAACCACAGCGATTTCTCCAAGTTACTGAAGTTGATGTCATTGGAAGTGATGTGACATTTTTTTGCACACATATAGAATAAGTGTTAAAAAATGCTCCAGAAGAGCTTTTCCAGTCTTGTCTGGGAGCTGGCTGGGGAGTTGAATTAAACTGGCTTGATGGAACTTAATCCATAAAGCAAATGAGTCATCAGGCATAAATGGCTTTACCATAAATGTCAGACAGATTCTTACTGGTCGTGACAGTTAGTGCTTACATCTGTTTGGAGCAAATAAAAGCCCCGCAATTCACTATCATCTTCATAAATGTGCTGTCCTGCCTCTTGTCTTCATGGGAAGCTCTGGGAATAAAGGTCAAGATGTGATTTATTCCTCTTTTTAAAAACTAGCTCTGCTGATGGATGAAATATTGGTTATTTTCAGACAAAAACTGACCTTTTTTTCCTCCGCTTCAAATTTTTGTTAAACCGGGAAAGCGCAACTGTGCCTTGCCTCTGCATACTGAGAAGCATCCCAGGTACTGGAGCACTTTCTTTGAGCCCTGTGTGCCCACATGTGCCCAACTTGTTCACGTGCCAGAAGGGGACTTTACCCCACCATCTGCATGGGTGGCTGCAGGACACCCAGCTGCTGACTTCTCCTCTGAAGCAATACCAGTGCGTTACTGACTTGCTCCCTGACTTAGATACCTCTTTACTTGAAAATAAGTCTTAAAAACCTAAATGACTTGGCTGGTAAAGTCTTTAAACCACTCTCTTAGTGTAATTGTAAGTTCTCTCTCTTACAAAGGCTTCATGGAAAATCCCTTGTTGGTGCGTGCGTGTGGAGGGGGGTGGAAATTAATGGTATCTTCGTTATCACTGCTTTTGCTGGAAAAAGCAGATGGTGCCATCAGAAGGGAGAGAGGTTTGGGTGTTTTGTGTAACCATAACAGTGAAACAAATAGAGGCTTGAGCGAGGAAAGGGAGCAGAGCAGGCTCCTGCCTTTGTCAGCCCGCGCTGGGGCGGGGGGCAGCTATCTCTTGGTGCAATTTATTAGCAGCAACACACTTGAGAAGACACAAAAGGCTTGCGAACCTCCCAGCACGGCTTGCTCTATTTAAAGTCGGCTTTTTAAATCAAAGAAATGGGGCTCTTGACAGCGGAGCTTTGTGCATCTTTTGTGAAGTTCAGATAGTAGGGCTTTTTATTACGGGCTAAATTAGCCCATTTTATTGTTTTGCACTGAGGGATGAGGTCAGTTGACTGGGAATCTTGCTAACAAGGTTTTACTCCTGTCTGCTTTTTACAAGTGTTAACACGGGGTATCCACCAGTGCCGTGCACTTACTGTTAATGAAGCAAAGATGAATGGTCTGGTGACCCCACGAGCTCTCCTTTCTCCCCACCACGGAGCTGCTCAACCCATGTCCGTGTAGTTGAGCTCAGATGCTCCGTGGAGCGTTCCTTTCTCCAAAACCGGGTGCGTTGGTTTTCCTTCTGATGTTGCAAGCTTGCAGGCTGCTGCTGGAACACCGAGAAAAGGATGAACTTTGCTGGGCAGCATGATTGATTGGGTTTGAAAAGGAAATGGGAAAATAGTAGGCATGTAGAATGCTGCTCACGAACCGTGGTGAGCTCTGAAGGAGCTGTCTGATGTGGCTCATGCTTTTTCCTGGCACCCTTCACATACCAAATTTATTCAGTTATGCACTGGTTTTCACAGATTCTTGACTAGAACTAGCAGGAAGCTTCCCTTCTTCATCTTTTCCCAGTCTCTCAGTGGCGACCGCTGAGCCAACGCTGTCCTTTGGTGTGTTGAGTGAGGTTGGGATTTCTGCTGTGGCCGCAGGACTTGAGCCTACAGCTCCTGGAATTGCAGATGATGTCCTTCCGTGCTCTCAAAGGAGCTGCCAGTGCCTTGAGCCATCAGCCCCAGAGGATGCTCAGCTCCTGCTGTGCTGCAGGGATGCAGGGTGGGAGGGAGCCAGGATTTCTCCTCATGCACAGCTCAGGAGCTGCCATCAGCTGAGGCTAAAAGCAAAGGCAGCTTTAGGAAATTCTCTTCTGCTTAACCTTTTGCACCGTGTTTAGCCAACGTGCCTTTCTTTGCTTTATCTGTTCCTCAAGGAAACACAGTTATAGTGCTGGTCACTTATAGGATGCAGACTATCAGCTCTCCTTGAGGTGTAAATCCAGCCTTATCAGAAGGAAAAAGCTTTCAGCCTTCCTTCCTTGCCTTTCGGAGACAAGTACCAAGTCTGCTTTTGTGGCTGTTTTATTTCAGCTTATCCCAACAGCGCCGGACACTCCCCATAGCCCTATGAAAACTGGGGGGAGCTTTAACCACCTAACTGAGAGAAGGGCATAAAAGGCTTTACCCAGCTGTCAGGGAGGGGCAGGGGTGGCTGAGGTCCTCTGTGCAGAAATAACAGCTGGAGGGATCTTCACATAGTCAATTTTAAGCAAATTGCCTTGGCTGGGTTGAGTGTCCTCCACTGGAGGGAGCTCCAAAGGGGCAGCCTGATTTGTTGCTCTGAGCAGCCTTTGGAGACAGGGATTATGTTTTATGGTGTGAGTAACCCCATAACACCCCCCAGCTCCTTCAAATCTCTGCTCAGGGCTGAGCAATGTCCCCTAGGTCACACCGCAGGTCAAGTTCCCCATGCAGGTCACACTGTCAGCTGGTGGCCAGAGCTGGCTGGAAATTGGAAATGTTCTTTGAGACAGAAACTTGGTGTTTTCTGTTTTCCCAATGCTGCATCCCCGTTTTTGGTGGTTACATTGAAAAAGAAAAAGCCAGAAGGTTAATGACAGAACTGCTCTATGGATTTACAAAAAAAAAAAAGTAAAATAAAAAAATAAAGGGAAAGGGAAGGAAAGACTATTTCTTAAAATAGAAAGTTGAAAACCACTTTGCAGACAGTTATGTTAATTTTGTAAAGGTTATTCACAGGAAACAATGACTAATAAGCTTAAAGCAGTGCTCAATTGGGGGTTAGCTTGCGTAGCATCTGAGCGGTACCTAGACATTACGGTGAGATGCTGCAGGGATGGATGTGAGAACCTGGAAATTGAGGAGGGAAACCCCATCAGCCGAAAGCTGCCCCTGCTTCTCGGAGCCAGGCAGGATGCGGCCAGGTCCACACGGTCCTTTCAACCATCTTTCCCTGTTGATCTCTGCCAAAAATGTAAACAACACTATTTTTTTGGTGTAGTCGATGGTATGTGTCGATGGGAGGCTGAGATCCCTATGGACCTGGTGGCCCCCGTGGCTGGAGGGAGTGCAGCTTGCGTGCACGAAGGCAGATTTGGCCCGTAATTTCCAACATATCCTTTGGTTTTCCAGGGGGATGTTTGCTGGTCTGGCCTGGCTCTGTTTGGAGCTTCTGGTTCCTATTACGTGGCCAAGTCATCCTCCCAGTTTTGCTGTAATGCTCCTTCTTTTTCCCCTGACGCCTTAGCCATGTTTTTCTATTATTAAATAAGATTCTTTTTTTCCTCCTAATTAAAATACCAGCTCTAATAATCCAAGTAGTAAAGTCTTATGTAACTGCCTACTAAATAAACTGCTTTCTGGCGTTACGGGGAAGCAGCGCGGTGGTTCTTTAGGAAACGAAGGAGCGATTTCTGCTCTGACCTTTGGGCTGTGGCTGCGTTGTGCTTTGTTCATGTAAAGCGAGTGGCTCGTTAAGCAGCCTTGGTGCCTAACGAGCTTGCTCTGCACCTGGTTTTCAGTAAGCTACTGTAAACTTCCTCACTCTATTCTCTTTTTCTGATTATCAGATACATTTCTAATCTCTTTCTGCATCTGCTGCGCTGTTGTGGGTGGAAAATCAAGGCGAGGCAAGGTGTAGAAGTGGGGTGATGCCTTCTATGACACCACCAATAGGGTGGCTGAAAAGTTTTGAGGTCAATTAACAGCTTTTTGGACTGAGCAGGGCAACTCCGGAGCTCCGCAGAGCTGCGTGGGACTGATTTGGGGATGCATATAACCCCTTTCTCCTATTTTTACTGCACCTGCCTTGGTGCCCAGGGCTGTCAGCGCCGTTGTGTCGTAGGGGTGACCTCTCTGCAGACGTGGTTATCTTTGGGGAAGGTGCATTTGGTCCTGGGTGTGAAGCGTGGTGGCTTCACACCTCGCGGAGCAGCCCGAGATAAGCGGCTGCTTGACCCGGCCCTGGACACGGAGGGTTTTCTCCTGGTTCATCTCAAGCGACGTGCTCCTGTCGAGGAAAACGGCCTGCCAAGCGTTTTGCTTTTCATTTCTTGATGGTGTTTTATCTCCCTTGATTGCTGTCCCAGGCTTGGTGGCTCCATGTGTCCCATCCCTCCCCCCCTGACGCTCTGTTTGTCCTTCCCCACAGGGTGACATCCAGCAGCTCCTGATCGTGGCAGACCCCCGAGCAGCCCACGATTACTGCGAGCACTACAGCCCCGACTGCGACACCGCCATCCCCGACGCCCCCCAGTCCCAGGACCCCAACCAGGACGAATACGTAAGTCTCTGGCAGGGTTTGGGGATGCTTCTGGGGCAGCATCATCATCATCATCCAGCTCCATATTGTGGTTGCAAAAGCCCTGGGCTTCTTGCTCCTGTTCACCTTCCCTGGAGCTTGTTTTTAGGATTCACAGGTTATGGTTTTGGGTCTCACCCTCAGGGGTTTCCCTTCTTTTCTGCGCTCCTCCCAATCCAGAGATTTAAATGAATATTTGCTTGGAGCTCAAAAACTTGCAGGAGGGACAACCTGAGCCAAGTGTGAAATACTCACCTTCCCTGGCGGGTCAAATCCTGTCCAAAACAGGCACCTGTGTCTACATTTCAATTTTTACTGTTGAGCTTATAAAAAGATTAAGTGATTCTTTTTCAATATTCTTTGAAACAACAGGTGTTAAAGGAGGGGGAAATGTTTTTTGCCCGTGTATTTGCCATTTGAATTTCATTTTTGGCAGAAATGCTGCCGGCTCCTCTGTATAAGCTGCTGCGCTCCATATTTATTTCTACAAACAGTTAGCCTCAGATCTTTTCGTTAAAAAAAAAAAGGGAAAAAAAAAAGAGACTGATACAGGATACCTTTTTATTTCTACTGCTCAATTAGAAATGTCTGGACGTGGCTGATTTCCAGAAGAGCGTCACCTGAATTTTACACATTTTTGGGAGGTCTCAGGCTCAGCTCACAGCACTTAAATGTCTGGCATCCTCAGCATCTTGGCTGCTCTCTTGGTCTGATTTGCCGGTCCGTGCGCTCCCTTGCTTTCAGCTGATCTCAGATCTGCGGGCTCCGGCCGAATCCCCGTGAAGCTGTAATGCCATCAGCCCCCTCCAATTTAGCTTGGGGATCGAATTAAAAACCTGAGCGTTAAATCCCGAAGCTCACCCTGGCAGGGTTCTGGGGAGCGGAGCGATGCTCTCAGGCAAGGCACGGCTCTGACTGCTCCGCCAGTGCTTCTGGAGAAACAATAAATAAGTAAAATAAAATAGACCTTGGGTATGGTCAAAATATGTGGTAGTAGGAAAATAAAACTCTTCTTTTGAAGCCAGCACTTCAACAAGGGCTGGCTTGTCTTGGGGCTGTGTTGCTCCGTGTAAGAATAACTCTTCCACGCGCCGGCGTCTGCTGCCAGTGAGAGCGATGGACTGGCAAAGACATTTGCCATGCCCGACTGTAACCAAATGTTTTGTTTGTATTTCATTTCGAAGAATGACTGACGCCTTGTGGAAAACGCTGAAAATATCTTGTTTTCAAAGCCCTTGTGCCTGCGGGCCGCGGGTGGACGGGGAATCACACGGATGCTATTAGCGCAGTCAGATGAGAGAAAATAGATCCCCGCTTCTCAGAGCGGCTGCGTGATTCAAATGCTTTCTTCCCCCCCTCTGAATATCTCAGATTTGTGACCTGGGAGGTCTCAACAATCTGAGGTTAAAAAACTTTATGTTTTTTTCTTTTTTTTAATTATTGTGTTATCACGTTGAATTGCTGCAGGGTAGGTCCATCCTCTCTGATAAGGGGTAACGTGCCACAGCTGAGAGGTGGTTGGGAACCTCCTCAAATCACAGCTGTTGCCAAAGCACCCAGGCTCTTGGTGAAGGTGTCGCAGCAGCTGATGGACAAGAGGAAGGGAAAGATTTCACTGCAAGGATCTGCATCACGGCGTGGCCCCGTTGACATGAAATACCATCTAAAAGAGCTGGCAGGAGCATGCTTGGGTGCTGCCAACTTATTTTCTGCTTTTCATCTTCTCTTTGCAGTACACCGATGGGGAGGGAGAAGGTGACACCTACTACTATGAGTACCCCTACTATGAAGACGTTGATGAAGCTGTAAAGCCCGAAGCACCCACCACCAAACCCGGCGCTCCCGAAGTGGCTGCTGGAGAGAGACCCGAGACCAAGCAGGTACCACCGTGAGGTCCTGGCAAAGATGTGGTTGATAAACGGCACCTTTACAGAGGGGGGGAGGCGGAGGACGATGCCCAGTTTTCTCTTTGATTCTCTGATTCTGGCATTTTATTGCAATAGGACTATCCTTCCCCAACACCATCACCTGATGGAGGGGACCCTGCGACGCAGACGAAAGGGGATGCTACTGTGGATGATCCCCTCGTAGATGAGTACAACTACGAAACCATTAACGAAGAGTACTTCACGCCCCTCCCCTATGAAGATGTCAACTACAACGAAGAAGTGGACCCCCAGGGCGGACTCACTGAAAACGCTGTGGAAGCTGAACTCCCCACCAGTACCGTCATCACCTACAATGAGACCGATGTAATTTTAATGAAAGTTTATTCCTTTCACTGTATCTTTTATTAATTCTGGTATTTGATAGCCCTGAGAGGAAAAGCGATGTGATCGTCCGTATGGTAAATCTGTAAGTGGGTAGGGCAGCTGCTGGAAGAGAAAGTTTCTTGTAAAATAATTTCACTCCAGATACTTCAGGGTGTGGAACACAGATATTTAGAATTTGGTTAAGGATTATTCCCCTGGAAATATCTGTTCATGTTGACATCTGCATTTGCCTGTGCGAAGTGTTTGTCTGACAAAAAGAAAAATGAGGGTTGGTTTTAAAATCTAAGTAAAAACATTTTATTTCAAAGCTATTAATATAAATCTTTAAAATGTTGATTTGATGGAGAACATCAGTATTTTTCATCTTGCCGTTCCCACTGAAATTGCATCTTTATGTTTTTCAGATTGTAATTTTTAAAAAAAATATTTCAATGCAGGGACAAACCCTCGATTTCACACAACTGCATTCAGCCAGGGACAGTCCCTCCGTTTTGTGCACGGATCTGCTCAAAGATGAGATCAGTCTGGATCCCACAGCTGACATTTCTGTTGGAGCAATTACATTTTTAGTTACCCACATTTTAATATGCTTCAACTGAAATATGTTGCATCTGAGACTCTTCTATCCTTAAGGCTTGCCCAGTTCTTGCCTTTTTTATTGGTGCTCAAACAGATGAATGTTGGTCTCATCCTTAGATGAGACTGAGATAAATTCTCATGCAGCTGCAGGAAATAACTGCGTTAGACGAGGCAAATTCTTTGTTCTCCAGGAGCATCAACAAGGGGAGTTGATAGTGGGATAACGTTTCTTAGGAGGTAGGATGGGACTTGGCAGAGTTTTGTGATTCCTCCTCAAATGGAGAAGAATTACTTAGTTATGAGGATGTCAAAACTCCAGGCTTTCTGGGAGGCGCTGGGGGGTGGCAGAAGAGACAGCAAAAGTTGGCCAACGTATTTGGAGTTGGACCTGGAAGCTTGAATGAAAAGGTGTTGGGGAAAGTGTCCAAGCAAAGAGCTGAGCAGCTGGAGCGAGGCGGGAGGGCAGCCAGCCGCCCCGAGGGCTGGTGGTGCGGCGGGGATCCAGTCCAGCCAACTGGGGATAAAGAAATGCGGTGGAGGAGGAGGTTGAGCAGCTTAAAATGATACACAGAGAGAAACAGAAGAGGCTCCAGCGTATCCAGGAAGCGAGCGCCAACCTGAGGAGAACCCATGGTTGGGAAACTTTTCTGGTTCCTGACAAAGAGCCAGAAATCTTTGGCCAAGGTTGAACTTTCTAATAGAGAGGAATTAAATATTGGATAGCATGACCTTGAAAAAAAAAATAAAATTGGAAGAGGAAGTAGAGACTCGAGGGGCACTTTAGTTGTTAGGAAAAGGAAATGGAAGAGAAGGAAAGTTCAGGTCGGGAAACACATGGCAAAGCTTTCCTATGTGGAAGCTCAGCCTGCTCTCAGCAGAGCATCTTGCGGGGAGAGGGAGCAAAGTCCCCCTCCAGCAGCTCCAAAAGGGACAGTGTTTGGATGGGGAGGGCTGTGGGACACCCCTGGGGTGGGATGTTGCTCCAGTGAATCTTTCAGCTGATGAAAGATGAGAAAAGGATGCAACTTGCCTGGCTGAAGGAGCTTCCCATGCACTGAGGCAAAGGCTAATGCAGGATGACATAGGGAAAAGTCCCAAAAAAGTGCCAGACTGAGGGACAAATACCCACGAGGGGACAGATTTCGGGTTTATGCCTCAGAGAGGGAGCCAAGGGCCCTGCCTGCAGCCCTGAACTCCTGGGGAAACCAAATCCTTTAATCCAACAGCAGAGCAAGCTGCTTTATGAGCAATATGGAAGTGAGGATCGGGAGCTCGTGTGTGTAATTAACCTGCTTAATACCTGTTATTAGAAACAGGGTTTCCGTGGGAGATAGACTGCTGAAGTGGTTGGAGACATTTATTTGCTCTTAAAAACAATAATAAAAAAACTCTCGTAAGTTTTTTGGCTAGTTTAGGGGAACAAAATAGTGCTCCTGGTCGCGAGTAAGTGGGGTAATTTCAATGGTCCCAGGTTCCTGTTGGCAGCTGGGGAAGGCAGTGGGACACCCCGAGGTGTTGTACAGGGGTGCGGTGGGGCAGAGGTGGGCTGGGACACGGGTGTCCCCAAGCTGCCAGCGGTGCCAGCCCTGGCACTGCTCGCTCTAGGTCCTGGGATCAAAGGGGATAATGTTGGCCTGGTGCAGAGGGGTCACTTTCAGCATCCCTTCACGGACCTGCCGCAAGAGCGGGATGCGTCCGTCAGTGTTGAAGTTCACCTGTCTCTATTTGGGGAAGATTCTAATTCCTACAATTGGGAATTAAAAGGAGATTGAGTTTTAAGCAAGTGAAACTTTGTGGGAGGGCCTGTGTGAGAGGTTCTGGAGGCAGTAACAGCCACGGAACTCTCCTGGGCTTGGGTTTCATTATGGCTAATAACTCCGTGATAAATGCCAGTGAAGCAATTCCGAGATTTAGCAGGCAGCAATACTCCCGTGAACAAGAGGAGCTGGGGACAGATATATTTTGTTCATTGCCTGCTATTCATCAGGCAGTTTGCTTTACTTGTCCGGATGCATATACCAGGGCCGCGTATCTGCATCTCTTCCCAAAAGGGAAGAATAAAAGGTGATTTAAATGAAGCTGTTATCAGCAAAGGAGAGTCACAGTATTTTGCACCCTGATTTTTGGACCTTCTCTTTTCTTTGTGGACGGTTTTCTGACTCAGGTGGTCTAACAGCATTGTTAAGGAGATTATTTTTAGGCTTCTGTTTTGGTTTGTTCTCCAAAGCACCTGCAAATCTCAGCATGGAGAACTTTCCTCCTCCTCTGCCCGGTTATTCAAAATATCTTATCTTTCCATGAAAATTGACATGGGGACCTTAATCAAAATATCAAACCAGATGTTTTTGACATTCATTTCAAGAAATGCAATTGGAAAAAAAAAAGTTGCTCTGTTATCCCCAAAAGCTTTATAGCAAGATAAACAGGTTTCAAAGTGCAAACCTAGATAAAAGATTTCCGACAGGATAAAAGTCGTGTGCGAGAGCATTAGATCCATTTGAACGGTACAGAGGAAAAATAATGCTAACTTTTCCAAGCTTTCTAATTAATTGCCAAACTATAATTTCTGCAAAGACCAGGTGGTATTTGCAGAGGTAAAAGACGATGGGGTGGCAGAGCGATGATCGCCTGAGCTCTAGGCTTATTCTTACTTGAAAACCTCTTGAATTTAGATACAGATGCTCGTGCTTATGGGTTCTGAGCAGTTCTGGCACAGAAACGAGGTCTGGAAGTGGTGGTGGCATTTAAGTGATTTTGAATTCGTAGTAGTGAGGAGATAATTTCTTTGGGAGGCACTGAAAATAATTCAATTTATGGACCATTTTAGTCATTACCTGGATGGGAAAGAAACAACAAAAAATATCATCAGCACATGTTCTTCTTCACAGTGCTGCTCATGGTAAAGGGTGCCAAGAGACGGTCTCCTGCCAGGCTGCAGGAAGCAGAGGGGTATGGAGAGAAGCAAGGAAATTCTGATATTTGTCTAGATGTCCTTGCTTGCGGTCCGTAGCATCTGTTGCTATAAGGATTCAGAAAGGATTCAGGGATTAATGCACCAGATTTGTAAAACTTTCTGCTTTTTGGACAAGTACAATCGCTACTTGGATCCCAGACTAAACAAACAGGAGGTTTTTCTAGAAGCGAACTCGGATTTTTCCACATTTCCTCCTGTAATCCAATACTCGTAATGACACATCGTGGTTTTGATGTGCATTTTAAATATGCGACTGGATGTGTGAATTTTTACGCTTAATAATTCCAGTGTCTGCAATACTGAGGCTGTGGGAGATGAGTAGAGCCTGGATTTTGAAAATTCTATTCCTTTTTTGCTTAGGCCTTTAGAGTGTGCGGGATCCCTCTGACAGGAGCTGTTGCTTTGTTGCTGCGTTTTGTTTTCCTCACTCAAACTTTTACACTCACAGTGTTATTTCAGGGATCGAGAGAAAAATCCCAGGGAAAGCCAGGATGTACCCTTTGACATAGAGATCCTTCCATCCTTCTTGCCTGCCATTGGAGAAGACTCTTGGAGGTCTCTGGAGACCTTAAAATTCCAGACTTTAACTTTTCTTGTGCTTTTTATTTGCAACTATTA
The DNA here is from genome assembly GCA_028565335.1 of Limnodromus scolopaceus. Lineage (NCBI taxonomy): Eukaryota > Metazoa > Chordata > Aves > Charadriiformes > Scolopacidae > Limnodromus > Limnodromus scolopaceus. The sequence goes on from JAOXNO010000008.1 coordinate 2,353,024, forward strand.
TTATAAAGCATCCTCGCTTTGCAAAAACCGCAGTCTTCCCCTTAGATTTCCAGCGTGTGTAGCCCCAGAGAGATTTGCAGCCTGACGCGTTGCTGCTCTTCTGCTTCCAGGCTGCTCAAGGAGGAGACGACCTGGATAAAGATTTCACCGAGGAAACAATAAAAGAATACGATGGGAATTATTATGATAACTACTACGACCGAACAGTCTCTCCTGATATTGGCCCCGGCATGCCCGCTAACCAGGACACCATCTATGAAGGGGTAAGAGAGTTAATTTTCCATCGAGGGTAAGCCCTAGTTGAAAATGTTTGTCTTCCCATAATTTATAGTGCAGAGATTAGGAACAAGGCGAGGAGGAGATACCCCATTTCTCCTCTACGCAAACATCAGCAGCCCTTTGGTTGCAGAAGTTGTCCCAGGATCTCGGGTTCCTGCTCGGGGTGGTGACACCGACGCAGGCGATGTCCCCTTTGACTGTCTGCCTTTGTGTTTCCCTTCTGTGCTACAGATCGGTGGCCCACGGGGCGAGAAGGGACAGAAGGGGGAGCCTGCAATTATCGAGCCGGTAAGGACCATCTGGGTTTTTGGTGTTCTTTTTTTTTCCTTTCCCAAGGGAAAAAGTACAAGGGGTGTGTTGGGTATGGCTCGATGCTCTCAGTGGTACAGCTGGGAGGGAAATCTCCCATGGAAGAATTACTTGGTTCATTTCAAAACTTTTAATATAAAATACTGGAATTAATTTATTACTTTTTTTTATAACTTCAAGAAGCGGCCTAAATTATGAAGGAAGTGCAAAATTTCCCATGAAATCTCTCATTTACCAAAATAAAACCTAGGTCTCTTAGAACTGAAGTGTTAGACAGAGGGTACATCTCTCCTCTTGGGGGGTTTTGAGCTGCCCCCGGCTCAGCAGTGAACCCGCTCCCCCGAGCGCCCGCAGCCGGGGGCCAGCTCATATCCTGACCTGAACTTGCAGCTTGGGGCCGGCTTTAATTGTGCAACTAACGAGTTCATCTCGGTGGAAATAAAAGGGTTCTCCCTGCACACAGCTGCAGGAGAGGAGAAGTTTGCTCCCGCGCCTGCTCCGGGGTCCCACCAGCTTTCCATCTTCAGAGGAACCCCATGTCAGCCCCGGAGTGCAATCCAGCACTCTCTTTCTTGATGATTCTGCCCTGGCCTGTTTCTGAGGTTGTTTTTCCTTTCTAAAGAATGGTCGTAAACTTCCTGTGCCCTTTGCGGTCTCCAAAAAGTGTGGGTGCCCAAGCGAGCACCCCCTTAGGTGAGGAGGGAGCCGCTCATGGTGGGACCTCATGGTGTTTGCTCCGAGGTGCCTATTAAGCAGAGCAAGAGCCTGTTGGTGGATGTCTGTGTGTCTGTCCCTCACTGCCTATCAGGATGCTGAGTACCCCCATGCCTGCTCCTCCCCGGGGCTTGAAAAAAAGGGGCTTTGGGTCCTTGGAAGCACCTCCCCAGAGCCTCAGCCCCAAAGGGCTGAGCGCACGCTCGCTGCGCACCAGCAACTCAATTAACCTAATTTCCCTTGGCAGAGGGCCAGCGCGGCGCCCAGCGTCGCGGCAGCACTTCCCATCCCTCAGTGGCCATTATTTGTCTTTTAATTCTTTCTCCCTTCCCATCTTTGCCTGACGCTTTTGCAGATAGCGAGGAGGTGGTGGTGGGTGGAGGGCAGTGAGAGGCTGGGGTGCAGCAACGGGACTTGAAAAGCCGGAACGAGTGCCTTATAAACGCGTTTTCGACCTTGCCTTCCTTTTCTTCCTCTCTGGGTCTCAATCTCACTCCGCAAACAAAAGGAGGAGCGAGCGATTTGCTTTATCGGAGGAGTGGGAAGGCTGGGGGCGGGGGGGGTTAAGGGGGGCAGCCGAACCCCAGGAAGACGCCCGCAGAAACCCAGCCTGCCCTGTCCAGAACCGATCTGAGATTGCTACGAAGCGAACAAAATAGTTAAGTTTAATCATCCAGAAAGAATTTGGCCGCCTTCGCTATTTCAAAACACTGGAGCATGTATAGCTTTTGCCAGAAAGTAAACAAGACCAAATGCCGCCTTTTCCCTCTCCGTGTGGCTCCTCTTCAGCAGAGAGAAATTCAGATTTGCTGCGCTCTTTAGCTCTTTTTCTTTCTTCTTTTTTTTCTTTTCTTTTTTTTCCTTTTTTTGATGGGAGCTGCAGCAGAGGGGGAATAAAAACCAAATGCAGAAGTCGGATTCTGCTGGATTTTCTCTCCTTTTCCCTCAAAGCGCCTGTCCTTCAATCCTTGCTCTGTGCTGACGCTCGCTGGAGGCAGCGGGGCAGCACAGGCGCAGGGAGAGGAGGGATGGAGCCCAGGGATGGCTGGGACCCCCCTCTCAGCCCAGTTCTGGAGGCACCAGGCTCCCTTCCCCTCCTCAAAGCCCTCTTTCCTTCTTGGGGGGGACCCTGGTGCTCGCACCTGCCTTCGGGGAGGGTTTGGTCAGCCTTTGCACAGCACCTCTGTGTGTGGCAGCCAGCTTTTGGGCTGTTTCTGTGACACCAGCTTCACTTATGGGTGTTGATTGAGTGGAAGCAACACCCTGTTTTCCCCTGGGACAGTCCCAAATCCATGCTTTGTTCGCAACCCCCAAGGTGATCACCCTCAGTGGCATCCCCCCCACCGGTCCTGGTCCCCAAACCTTCCCACGTTTCCATCGCTGCTGTTGATGAGCAGTGGTATAAACAGTGGAGGTTTCTCACCGAAGAGAATCTCCAGATGTCCCTAAGGCTGGAGCTCAACATAAACCAGCAGATAAATATGGGAAGATGCCAAGGATGTTTGCAGCGCAAATTGGCTAATTAGCCCAGACTCTTCCCTCATGTGGAGGAGCATCTCAAGGTTCTGCAGCCGGCCATGGGAAGCAGAGCCTCAGCGCTGTGCATGCTCGGACCGTGGTCGTGCTGGCACCCAGCAACCCCAAAAAGTCCTGGGGAGACATTTGTGGGCCCTGACTCTGCTCCAGCCCAGAAACAATGATCACTTTCTGTTTTGGAGCCTGCCACACCAAACCGTGCCGTCGTTGGTCTCAGCAGGGATGGACCTTGGGGTGTCTCCATGGGGAAAAGTTTGGGACCTCTGGGGTGTCCTGTGCAATGTCCTCAATGCGTGTCTGAAAAGGAGCTTAGGGGATGTCATTCTGGCAGGACACCTTCTCCATCAGCATAGCTGGCCTCATCTTGGTAGCCTCCAACAGCAAATACCTCATATTTAGTGTGGGTTGGAGGAATTTTGTGTAGGGTTCACCCCTAAGTCCCACCCAGAAGAGAGCAGTGTCTCCATGGCAGAAAGGAAATTGCTGTCAAAGTGGGCACGGGCTGAAGTCCATGACCTAATTCCTTACTGGTGAAGAACGACTGTACGGCCGCTTCTGTGATGACAGCAGCAGAAAATTTCCCCTAACGCATCCAAATGAAGCGGAAGCCGGATTTTAAACGAGGTGGTAATGAGTAGTGTGGACACCGGGAAAGAGAAAATAGTGCTGGTCATGCACTGGTGGTGCAGCAACGCGCATCCCACTAATGAAGCAGGGATGGTTCGTGGCAGCATGGTTTATCCTATTTTTTGCTCCTCTGGGCTTCGAGACTGTGACTTTTGGGGCAGGAATGCCTGGATTTTCCTGTAAACATTTCAGATTCGTTCAGCTCGGCCCTGTCTGCTGTAGTGGCTGCCGTGGGGTCAAACAAGGCTTTTGGGGCCTGAGTCCAGGAGACCGGCCAAGGGTGACCCGAGACCAGTCCCAGCACTTGCTTCCTCTGGGTTTCTCCCGTACCAGCCGACTGCTTATCTACAGATTTTTTTTTTTAGGCTGATTTCATCCCGTGGGAGAAATGTCCCCGTTTGCTAGAGATGAGCTGGCAAGTGCTGGGACCGCTTTGGCTCGACCTGGGTGCTGCTGGGGCCATGGTCACCGGTCCAAAGATAAAAGGGCAGTGCTCACTGTGGGGCTCTTCCCAACAGATTGTCCTGATGCCTTCTGGAAGGCATTTGCCAGGTTTATTGGGAGATTTCTTTCCTGCCTCTTACATACCCATGAGGCAAAAAAAAAAAAAATAAAAAAAAAGCTCAATTCTACCGAGTACATGATAGACCTGATTTAAAGTTATGACAAAATATTTAGATTAAAAGGAATGGAATAACATTATTCTACCATTTTGCCCACACAGTGATTTCCTAGGTACACAGAGTAAATCACAGCATGCAGTCTGCTGGGAAAGTAATTTAAAAAAAACCTTGCGATTTCATTATTAACTTTCTTTTTTTTTTTTTTTTTTTCTTTTTTTTTTAAAGCTGCTGGGATCTAGAAGGAGCTTCTTCCTGGAGAGGAGCTCTTCTCCCACTCCCGCACCCATCAGGGGTGGCCGTGCCCCAGGGTTTGCCCTTCGCTGGGCCATGAGCTAAGGGAGAAGGGTTATGATGAGGAGGGTGACCCTGTGCCGGGGCGAGGGTGGGCTGGGTGCTGGGGGAAGGGGCTGGTTTTCCATACCCTGCGTAATTCAAATAGACAATATTTGGCTTTTCAATGGGCAGTGTCTTTTGTGCTGCTGGCAATGGGGACAGAGGAGGTGGCATCCAGAGAGAGTGGAGACCCTTCAGCTCTGGGATGCCCAGGCCTAGCAGCAAGACCTGAAATATTGAAGAACACATAAAGCATTGGGTTTTCCAGCTCTGTAGTCAAAGTAATTTTGAGGATGTGCCTTGCTAATCACTTTTTCCCTTCCTCTTGCTTTAGGGTATGCTGGTGGAAGGCCCACCTGGTCCCGAAGGCCCAGCAGTAAGTGACACTTTGTCTGTACCTTGCACTGGAGGGTGCACGTGGCTCTGGGGATGATGCTGGATGCAGGGGGATGATGCTGGATGCACGGGGAGGGCTCAGCACACAGCTGCTCCCGGCCTCTATTGCTTCCATATGCCAAGCATGTGTATGGGGCGCTTCGGGGTTGATTTTCTGGTGCAAAAATAAACAGAAAGCTCTAACTCTTTTCCTGCTCGTTGTACAAATATGTTACAAATAATAACACATTTTCCTTTAGTGGCTTATTTTTTCTCCTTGTCTTTTCAATGCTAGGGACTTCCAGGACCTCCAGGACCAACTGGACCTGTGGGCTTAATGGGTGACCCTGGGGAAAGAGTGAGTACCTATTTTTCTCCTCTTTGGCTGAAGCCTTGGATCATTTTGGGTATGCAAAGGGGGACTGTGGCGTGTTACTGGAGCCCTAAAATACTCTTCATCCTGGAACAGTGTTCTCCTTTGGGTGACCCCCAAAAGGAACTTGTGGTAGGGTACAGGGCAGACCTTTGCATCCAGTGGCAAAGGGTTGGGGAACAGCCATGCTAGTTAAATGCATTAGGGAGTTTTCTCCAGGATTAAGGCTGGCAAACCCTCTGCTCTCTGCACCCTTTGGTACGTGGCTGCTCTTTCCAGTGTGAGAACTGGGCTGTGGCACTGGGAAAGCAGGATAAGCGAACACACAAAATAGCTGTTAGCGCACTAAAATGAAGTTCAACAGCAATTCTGCATCCTCATTCCAGCTGGTGGTGTGAGTTCTGTTGAGGGTTTGGTTTTGTTTGGGTCTGGGATGGTCCCAGGGTCACACCAGCATCCCTGCTGTGGGTCTTTCCTTATGTTCATTTAGTCCAGGACTGCTCTGGTGGGAAGGTGGCTCTTGTGCACCACCTCATCTTTTCTGTAGGTGGATTATTGGTCTGTACCAGCGAGCACTAGAGACTGATTTATGTGCTTTAGCAACGCAGTAACTTAGGTTTTGCATGTTTGGTTTTGGTCTTACTTTAAATCAGTTTTGTCCCTGGCAGACACGGCTTGGTAAATGCTGCCTGCAGAAGCCTCCAGCTTCGGGGTGGCTCATCGAAGGCAGCTGCTCTCAAGCACTTTTTTGGACTGTGACCCCAAATTCCACAGTTCAGCACCACACTTTGGTCAGAGTTGCATATTTATTCATTACTGCTGAGCCCTCGCCTGGGATCAGGAATGACCAGTGTTTTGGGAGCTGCTGAACTCGAGCCTTGGGTCAGTAAGTGGTGCACAAGCACCACTCGAGCAGCAACCTGTGTGCTTGGCAATGCCGAAAATTAGGCTCGACTCATTTCACTCCCTGAGACGAGTCTCCGGTATGACCCTCGTACCAACATGCACCTCATTTGCTTCACAGTTCAAACCAATTCCCCCTCCCTGGCAGAGGCAGCCAGGAAGGTGGGTACCTGTGCCCAGTTGCCTGGGCAGAGGGGACCAGGCTGTTCCTAGCGAGAATTTTGGCCTGACATCCAGTGGAAGATCCACCATAGCGCAGATGGGCTCTGGCTTTGCACAGAGGCCGAGCTGGGATCAGCCTCAGAGCAGCTCGGTTTGGGTCTGAGAGCAGAGGAGAGCACGCAGTGCCCTTGAGGAATACTGGTTTGGGTGATGGAGCACCCAAGTCAGGGCTGTGCTGGCAGAAGAGCAGTTCCCATCTCGGTGCAGCCCAGCGGAGCGACGTGCGGTGCCCGAGCAGTGGCACAGAGGGACACGTGTTCCGTTAGCAGTTGCCTCGCATGAGTAAATTCATTGATTTCAGCAGGTTTGCATGAGCAAAACAAAGGGAGCTTGGAGCTTGACACCGTTTTGGTGTCTTGGCACATCTTGACGTTGAGCGCGGTCAAATACGCCTTCAGAATAGCTCCCAGCGTGCTGGTGTTTCATCTGGGGAATGAAATGTGGCTCCCAGCAGCCCTAACGCCAGCCACCGCCTGTAGCTTGTTGTGGTCTGAGGCATCCCAACAGTCCTGTTAGCAAAAAAAAGGGCAAAAAATTTGCCTACAGGTGGGTTTCTGAAGGCAGGCTTGGTTGGAGGTCTGTTTTCCCAGAGTTTCTCCCGGAAAGCACAGGAGGCAGGAGCAGAGCAGCAGCAACAAGAGACGTGCCCAAACACACAACACCCCGCTGCTGTCGGTGCCGTCACCCGGCGAATGCAAAACACCTTTCCGAGGAAGGGAGTGCTTATCAGCAAACCTTTCCCTGATCTGATCGCCGAGGCCATGAGCACGTTTTTCTGGCAGATAAAGAACCCCCCACCCACAGCGAGCTCACACGCACCCCAGCATCCTCCGCTGAGTCAGCAGTTGGTTTCCAGATGGGGAACCTCATCCCTTTGGCCTCCTGGGTGCCTGGGAAGGGTAAACTGGGATGGTCCAGGCTCTCTGCATTTGTAGGGCTTCACGCTCTCCTGGCAAATCTTGGTTGAATTCTGCCCAGACAAGGTGAGCAAAGCCAATGACTGGGTTTCACATGCGAAGGTCTGGACAGATAAGGGGTGTTGTGCCCTTCTGATGGGTGTCTTAGCACAGCTAATTGCTGCGACTGCCACTAAGGATTTGTGTTGTGGCATTGCTTATATTTTTTTTTTTAACTTTTTTTTTAATCTTCATTGAGTAATTTAAGACCCAGAAAGAATGAGAGGGAGAATTCATTCCATTGCAGAGGATCAGAACAAGATATCTTTCCCTAAGTCTTTCCTAGCCTGGTGCTCTGCGTGGGTTAAGTGGAGACTGTGCCTTAACTTGCGGAGGTCTTTTTTTAAGCTGATGTTTACCCCTCCCTTCTCCCCTCAGCATTTTAAATCCAGCTGTGTTCTCTTTTCTGTCCCCTTGAGCTGTTGTCCTTCCCTAGCATTCCCCTCCCACCCATCATGGTGGTTCTCCATCCCACCTGCTCGTCAGCAAAAAGCAAGAGATGGGAAACTGCCCCTCTGCAGTTTGGTGCTCTTCCGAATTAGCATCCCATCAGGGTGGCTTTGGGAACCCTCAGGGCCTGGCTGCCTTCCCTGGGGGCACGGGCAGGATGGTTGGGTTCCCAGCTGTCCTCCCTGCTGAAGGACAAAGCAACCAGTTGGCTACAGACCTTCATTAGTCACCTCCCAGCCCGATGACATGTTTCAAAATACAACCACTGGAATAAAATCATTCCTGGGACAGGAATGGGACATTCCTGGGACATTCCCAGGGACTACTGGGAAGTGTCTGCTGTGGTCTTAAGGTGTACTTGATAAGATTACTCAGGTGTTGGGGCATTCTTGTGATGATGACCCTAAACTGGGCCCCGTTTTTAGCTTTTTTATTTTTAATTAAGGCTCTTTGTTGCCTTGTTGGTCCCCAGGGTCTTGGCTGGAGTCCGCTGGCCTCTGAACAACCACATTTCCCCCAGAGCATTGCTGTAAAGACCCCCATCTCAGTTACACTCTTGGTGTATTTATTGTTTTTTGATGGAACAGTAATAACGTTTCTTGTGGTTGTGACATGATTGAGAACGAGAGGCCCTGACTGAGCTCCATCGATCAGTGCCTGCGAGCTCAGAAAGTCAATACTCAGCTGCAGGCTCAGCCCATGGCCAGGATCCAGGGCCACTGCTCAGAGAGGTTGGCTTAACCCTTGAGGCACCACAGTCCTGGTTCTTCCTGCACTACTCCAGCAGAAAGACCAAAGGAGGGCTCTGCATCCTTGGATGTTGGACTTCATAGAGGATGGGCAAGCTGGGGAAGGTCTCATCGGTGGTTTTCATCTTGCAGTGGTCTAGGATTAGTCAAAAGAGCTGTGTGGCTTCATCAGGCTCTTGGTGGGTCTTCATCCTGCAAGGGTCCTACACATTCTCCAGCTTTCTCTTCTCCACTTGATGTGCTTCTTCTGCTCCAAAGAATTCAGTTCTCTGGCAGGATGGATGCTGACCCTGGTGACGAGGGAGTCTGTATTTCTGCCATTTGTCCATGCAGATGCAGACATTTGCTGGCCAGGCTCCTCTTGAACGGCCATGCAAAGCCAAGCAGCAGCAGCCACACTCTCCCCGATGATGTTGCTCCACACCCTGAAATGAAAGGCGCAATTTGCATTCTAGCACAGACGGCACATTCTGCTTTTCTGAGTGTCCGGAACAGAATGTGATACAACATATTGTGCATAGAGAAGTGATGAACTTGCAGAGCCAGGAACTGCAACTGGATTAAAATACTCCTTTTCAATTAGAGCAGCTCCTCTTTTAATTTGTTTATTATTAACCCTGCGCATAGCTCATGAATTTACATGACACTTCTATGTGTACAGTGAGGAACATTTCCTATGCCTGCATCTGATGGAAGGACTTTTTATTTGCAATCAGGCAGGTGCACTGAATAAATATACCAACAATATTCGGCTATGTTAATATTGGCCAACACTCATTTAGCTCTGTTTTATTCATCATGTCAGTTTGTTCATTTATCCCAGTTATTTTACGACGCGAAGCAGAGCTTGCGTCACCGGCAAAGCTGCAGAGCAGCCTGTTTGTGGGAGGTTTCAGAGGAATCGTCTCGGGGGGGTGGAGGGAGAGGGTGGTTTAGGATGACTTAAGCAGGTTTCTTCAAGCAGTGGGAAGAAGGAAATATGGCACGTGGGGGACCAGGGAGCTATTTCATGGCTGCTCCGGACTGGAATGAAGGAAGTGGGAAAATGTGCTCCTTGGAATGAGACGAGCTGCAGCGTTAGAGCAAATGGCAGCTCTGTCCCCCAGAAAATCTGGGGTGTCTGGGTGCTTTGGGCTTGATCAGCATGTCTCCAGGGGAAGGCTGGTTGCAAAGCTACAGCTGTATCTTCCGAGACCATACAGTCATTGCGTCCCAAAGGATTTATTCCCCCGAGGACAGTTTTGCATCTCATAAGTCTAATAGGATCCCTAAAATCCTTATTTGGGTTCCAAAAGGCTTGATGTTTTCAGGGTGCCCTTTTACCCATCAGTTGCCAAGCGCTGCTTTACCCGGAAGACCCCAAATACTGTGAGAAAGATCTTCTGTTGCCTAATTTTCTGACCAGGGCTGAAAATGGCAGAAAAATAATCCCAGAGAGAGACACTTAAGGCAAATTTTGAGGCTCGATACTGTGGGCTGCTGGGCACCACTCTGTCTGTCACCGACTGCTGCTCGAGGAGCCCGAGCACTAACGCACCCAGGTCTCAGTTTAAAGATTCCCTTGAAATATTGCATTAGTGTTTGCTCTCAGCACGGCGTTTTAGAGCACAGCACCAAATGAAAGTTGAAGTCCCCATCCCTGGCTGCTATATATCAGCAAATCTCTATTTACATAATGAGAGCGACACAGATTTACACCAACTGCGAGTCTGGCACGCGGCGTTTCTTAAAGGCATTCATGAATTCAAATTTACAAAGTGCTTTCTGGGTTTGATTTTCCTCCGTGCTATTGCCCCCCGCTGCTCCACCCCACAAGGAAAAGACCTCACGCGCCCCAACCTGAAACAAAAAGAGGTGTTTATGTATAAAAACATGGCATCAACATTTGTCAGGCAGAGTACGCAGCGAGAGGTAAACAAGCTCATTCCTGATCCATCAGATGCAGGACGGGAGTTAAAGGAGAAGAGAGAGAGGGGGAAAAAAGTTTATTATATAAAACGAGCCTGGCCTAAATTATTTATTGTGCTTCTGCTCCAACAGATGGGGCTGCCCTCTGCACCTCATCAGCGGAGTCAGGGACTCCGGTGTCGGCCAGACTAAGTAAACAGTATGAATGTAACATCATGAGCTTGTCTCGAAAAATGGATGGGCTGCTGTGTGATGCCGTCTCCCTTCGGTGCTGAGGGAGCTGCTGGGGTTTTTGGGGGTTGGTTTTTTGTTTGGTTTTTTGGGGTTTTTTTGGGGTTTTTTGTTGTTTTTTTTTTCTGATAAATCAGTGGCTGCAGGGCAGTCTGCTGCAGCACCGGGAGCAGCGTTGTTATTCCGGGCTGGTTGCGGTGCAGATCTCAGCTCCTGGTCCTCAGCGCTGCTCTGCCCTGTAATTATGGTCTTGGGTCCAGGTCCAACCCGGCTGGGGCGATGCACGGACTGGGGCAGGGTGGAGTAACAGCAGCTCTTCACCCCAACCCTGGGGCCGGGCTCTAATTTAGTGCTTGAAACTGTGGCTTGAATGTTTTGGGTTCCTTTTTAAGAGGGAGACGGTGAGTTGTTAAGTTGAACATGGCATAGAGGGAATGGAAGAAGAGGGAACAAAGAGATGTGAGAGATGCAAAGAGACACGCCGAGATCTTGCTGGAAGACAGTGGGGCAAGGATAACACACCAAATGTTTTGGTTTTGTTGCCTGTTTTTTAAAATCTTCTGATTATTGGGCACTTCGTAACATATTTTTCTTTCCCTCTTCCCTTTCCTGCCCTTATCTACCTCCCTTTGCCTCGTGGGGTGAGCGTGTGACTTTCTGGGGCAGGGTCTGGCTCTTCTGCATCCCCGCAGCATGACCATATAGGTCTGTGATTTGTGGCAGGGTTTTATTTGTACTTTTGTTTGGTGTCTGCTTGGGCTGGAGGGCTTCAGGCAGGTTGAAGAGAATGAAAGTTGATATAGATGTTTGTTGCTTGCCCTTCCAAGAGCTTTGCTTCTCCACAGGTGGATTTATTGTTAGTGTTTACTAAATAGAGGAGCATCCAAGTCCTCAAGCTTGAGCTGGTGGCCAGGCAGTCCTGTCTGTCTTGCCATGAAATGAGCACCAGGGCTCCTCTTGGCCTCACTGGGACGTGAGTGAGTCACTCTTGCCCTCGGTTCGTTAAGCTGGTGTGAAAATTGCAATTAGGCATGCACATTGAGTAGCTGGATGTCATCCTCATTTGCATGTAGGATTGCTGGATGGATGTGCAAATTTGGGTTAACTTAAACTTTTTTGCCAAGTGCACAGTTGGGAGTACAAGTAATCTATGGGCTGTCTTAGGAAAATTGGCCATATTTGATTATTTATAGCTTCATCAATAGATCTTTTACTGCATACTCGTTTCTTTAGCGCCAGTTAAAGATACTCAACTGATGTTAATCAGCACAGCTCCATTGAGATCCTCAGAGTTTTGCTGATTTACAGCCGTTGACAGGATCACTCCATTGTAGATGGAAGTAGCCTCATAGGATTAAAAAGAAAAAAAAAAAGAAGAGAGAAAAATGGAATGACCCAGATGACTGAACATGTACGGAAATGTATTTATCTTTCCACGTTTCTATCACACTGACCTGAGTTATGAATTTTCATATACTTTTTTAATAGGTTTTAACAGACCCAACTAAACATTGATTCCATTAACTTGGAACATTGCAGAGGCTTTTATTGCTCGCTTGAAAATTGCATATGGCAGGCCCTGGAAATATGGAGGCCAAGATGTAAGAAGAGGGAATTACTAAGAAAAATCGTGTGCGCTTACAGACGTGCTTCCACAAAATTTGCCATAGTGTTGGGACGCCTACGTGCTCAATGTCTGTCTGTCAAGATAGGGAGCCTTTTGTATTGCAACAGGTGCCTTTACAGCCACAACTACTTATGTATGGACATGACTAAAATGACACTATAGAAATTTCTTTTTATTTCTTCTTGTAGGGACCACCTGGTCGCCCAGGTCTTCCAGGAGCAGATGGTTTACCAGGACCACCAGGGACAATGCTGATGTTGCCTGTAAGTACAAGTACAACTGAAAAAAAGCATTTAAATAGTTGGGCTTCTTGGCTTTGCTGCTGCTTAGTGCCTGTTCTTGCAGAAGTCTGCCATCTCTTTTACACTGAGGACACATTTTCCTTGGTATAAAAGATGGATCCAGTTGGTTCCCCTTGTAAATTTACTTTTTGCGATGCACTGTAACTTATTCACAGGTCAAAAGCGCAGGGCAGGTAGGCTAAAATTTCCAGAAACAATGAATAAGCGTAAGTGTTTCTGACTGGACATGGTGCTGGAGGGCAAAAGTCGTAAAGAAGCAACTGAAGACACCTCCAAGGCCCAATTTCCAGGCAGAACCTTCCCTCCTACAGTGAGGAACCTCTAACAGCTCTTCAAAGCAGGTGCCGAAATTATTAACACCTGAATGAACTGGTCTCTTTTGATGACCAGTGGTTAATTTGCATTGATTTTTTTTCCCTCATCCGTGAAGGTAGCAAGTACCGAGTCAGCCTTCTTGGTCCTGGGATGCTAAAGGAATCGTTATAGTTTGTGTCTGCTTTGATGTGAGAAAACCCTAAGGAAACCAGCTGCTGAAAATAAGTGGTTAGGTACCAAAGGGAAAGAGTCTTTAGTGAAAAACCACAGTGCTCTTGTACGGGCTCCAAATGGGAGGGTGATACTTGTGTAGGTTGCTGGCAGGGTGCCTAGGACAGCCTGGGCCAAGTGCTCTATGTGGAGCTTAACTGGCCACTACAATACATTTGTTGGCCCCTATGGTACCCAGCCTTAGGCCCATAAATTGCATCTCTTTGAATCTGCTTGCCAAGTTGGCGTGGTCATATACCTAGCGCCAACCAAGCCAAACGCAGAGGTGAGAAGGAGGTGAAGGAGACGTCCAAGTAGGTCCTGCAGCCCGGAGAGTCCTTCTTGCAAAACCCCAAACACACATGTGGTTCAGGCAGGAGAAGGGTGTGTGTCCTGGAAAGTGGGCTTGTAGCTGTTGGGGGTGGAAGAGCCAGAAGAAAACACGAAACTCCTTCCCTTTCAAGGTTGTGAAAATAAAACATTAATGCTTGGGTTTTTCTAAATCCTTTGTGTGAGGAAGGATCCTGGTTTGAACAATTGGCCAAACTCTGCTCTTTGAAGCACAGCACCACACTTGAGAAACGCAGCCTTTGTCCCAGGGCACACAGGCAGCTACAGTCAAATAACCTGATGCAACCCCATCTCTGGGGGTCTTTGGGCCAACAGCATCCACACGGAGAATATCAGTCCTGTGAGAACTTTGCATTTAGTTTTGAATGGTGATGCGTGAGGTCCTTACAGTTCAGAGCCTACAATCCCTCTTATTGTGCTTTACGTTGAGCTGGCAGAATTTGCTGTGCGGGTACAGAAATGGGAAACAATTGCTTTGTGCCTGTGAGCTCTTTGACCTGAGAACATGAGGGTTAATAGGGTGGTCTGGAAGGACAGTGATGGGGTTGGGTCAGTCATGCTGAACAGAGTTGTTTAGGACTCAGGCTAGCGTGAAGGGTTGGAGGGACAGCAACCCTGTGACCTGCTTTCTTCTTCTTGTTCCTGTCAGTTCCGCTTTAGTGGAGGAGGAGATGCTGGCTCTAAAGGACCTCTCGTTTCAGCCCAGGAGGCCCAAGCCCAAGCCATTCTGCAGCAGGCCAGGGTAAGTGAGGGGTGGTGGGGAGGATGTGTCTTGCAGCAGGTTCCCGAGGAAGCAGAGGAGGACCAGAATAAATGTGTCACAGGAGATGTCTTCATAGTTGCACCATCTGTGGTGCTGGTGGTGGTAACAGCTTCTCATCTGAGATGGAATTGCTTGTGTGTCTTGAGGTGATGATGTCTGAAGGACTTGGCCTTTTACTAACGGCTAAGGATAGCCCAGGCCATGGGTTTAAATCACTTACAGATCTTGGACCAGGCCTTCTACTGGAGCCGGTAGACATAGACCTGCTGGCTTCAGTAGTGTTTGCTGGTTATCTGACAGTTTTGAGAGTCTTTATGAACAGCTGTGGTATGTGCTTGAGGGGCTTGCTTTCTTTATTTTGTTTTTTTGTTTTTTTTCCAGTAAATAGTAATAATTAAATGTATATCACAGATGTAAGCTGTTCCCGGCTCCACAAATCTCAACAGGCAGACTGCAATTTTCGTTAATGTATTTATTTGGAAATACATGATAACTATCCATGCAACCTTTTTTCCTTCGGATATTGACTGATGATCAAATAATCCCTGGCGGTGTTAATTATGTGAAACCAGATTGGCCATGTGCGTTCCCAGTACAATTCCTGTTCCCTGATGCAATGAGTACCTTAGTGTATAAGGCTTCAAACTCATCTGTTCAAAATAAAATTCAATTTCTAGCCAGTACAGCTTTTAAATTTTTCCTCCCTGAGTGCTTGGTGTGAAGTTACATTTGATCACTGATGTATTAAAAGCAGAGGTGCGAGAGGCGCAATTACAGCAGAAGGGGAACGTGTGGGGACCCTACAAATGCCCTTCTATCGTGTTTGTTCTGATCTTGCCCAGGAGGGACCAAATTCAAGCTGTAAGCACACCCTTGCAGTGAAAGTGGAAATAATATAGTTTTGGGAGGCAGTTCGCAAAGGGACATGGCTCTGGGGCATCACTCCTGTCCCAGCCAAATACAATCATCCAGGGCCAGAGCTCAGGTGTGCTCCTCAGGTCGGAAGCCCACATCTGTCTGCATCTGGAGCGTGTCGCTCGGACGTAGCCACTCTTGTTACTCAGAGATGTTGACAGTCACTTTAGCATAGGTTTTTTGAGCCAGCCTGCTGAAATAGGCTGAAAAGCAATTTATTTCACCCTTGAATGATATAAAGTCCATTGGGGTCTCCACCCAGCTGGGTGGCACGTGCCCCTTGTCAGTTTATAGCAAAGGTTTTGGCTGTTCTGGTTTCCATCCAACTCCCCTTTTACAAAAGAGTTTGATTTTATCCGTATTCCGGTAGAGTACAGAGCCCTGATGGTACCAGCCACTGCATTTTCCTGTCCATTAACCTTGCTCTGAGAATAATATTGGTGGATTATGTTTCTGGTGTTACCTTGTCAGTCTTAATTTCAAGGCTGCCTGCAGTTTTTCCATCAGCGTTTTATTTTGCTGGGAAATAGGGGTTTTGACCAGATGAACATTTCATGAGAAGCATCTGCTTTCTCAGACTCTCTGATTTTTGGGGTTTTTTTTTCTGCCTGTTGAAAATTGTGACTGTTATGAAACAACAAACTCAAAGTCCCTTTTGTCTGTTGGTTTGGTTTTTTTTTTAATTCCCAGTTTTTGGGAAAAACTTAAGCAAATCCTGGGTGACTTCTGGGCTGTGGATGAAAAGCTGATTATTTCCACGAAGGAAAAAATCCATTTCTTGTTTAACTTCAACCTATTGTCAGATAATTTTAGCTGAAAACACTGATACCAAAGTAGAAAGGGAAATAAATAACATTTTTTGTGCAGAAGTTAGAGGATATGGCAGGAATGGAAAAGGAGCCCTGCATGGCGGGGGGGAGAATATCTTCTTTCCTTTTTAGGGGTTTGTTTGCCTTGTTATCGTTGTTGTTAATTGCATTATTAGGTTGATTTATTCCCTTAAAATTTGGCTTTCGTCAGACACCGAACGGTGTCCCAGCCGGCAGTGTTTCAGAGCATCTCCCATTTAATGGGGTGTTGTAAAAAGATGCCACAAAATCTAGCATTTGTGCAATATTTATGCCATTCCAAGTGCAATCACGGGTAGATTTTAATTACTGGAGTACACAGATAATTACAACTCTCTTAAAGTGTTGAATTGTCACGAGGGAACAAATTGTCCAAGTGATGTTTTAAAGTGTGGGCCAGCCCCATTACCCACCATGGAAATTACTGACTTGATGCATGGTTACATGACTCCTTAATTATTGAGCTGAAAACTCCCCGTTGCAAATCGAAGTGTCGGTCTGTTTGTAGGGTATTAAATAGTAACCAAAAAAAAAGGGAAAAATTCCTCCAAAACCCATAGAACTTATAGGATCATAAAGAAAAAATCCTCCTAAACAGAACTGGGGTCATAAATATATGTGAGTAAACCCCTGTAGCCTCCTCAGGTAAAGTTTTCTCCTTTACTTTCAATAATTTAGTGTCAAAAAGTGTCCGTTTAATTCTGTCTATACGTGATATCAGGGGGATCAGACCTACAGAGCTGGATTCTCATCTGATTTAAAGGCAGGTGATCCCTCGCCCCTCCATCTGCCCTGGGGCTGGGCCAGGTGTGTCTGTAGTGTCTATACGTGTCTATACTGGGTTTTTGTGGTTCATGGGTACGGTGTGGAGCGGGTGTACAGGAGGAGGATGCCTTTGGGCAGATGGGATGTAGGTCCATCCATCCTCTTCCCAGACCCATGCACCATCCGAGGGGGTTGGCCATTTGTGGATGCAGAAAAGAGTTGATGGGGCAGCAGGTTGTGGATGTTCTTGGGTGAATTCACTGAGGGTATGGACATTGCTCCAGGGACTGGTGGTTCATGGGGCGTGGAGAGAACACATGTGGTGGCTTTGTCCCATTGCTGCAACAAAGCAGAGGCACCGACTGAGCAGCATTTCTCTTTCTGTTGCAGCTGGCGCTGAGAGGACCAGCGGGTCCAATGGGTCTGACAGGGCGGCCGGGCCCCATGGTAAGTGAATGGGCAATCAAGGATGGAGTAGACCCAGTTGGCACCAGTTCCGTGGATGCTGTGGGTTACCTGCATGAATGACTCTCTCTTTCTTACCATGGTATGATTCTTCCCTCTGGCTCTGTTGTGGGAAAAAAAATGTAATAAATCATGTTCTCTGTCCAAAGGGACCCCCAGGCAGCGGAGGACTAAAGGGAGAAGCTGGAGAAATGGGACCTCAGGTGAGTATGGGCAGATTGGGCGACCAGGAGGGTCTGGGGGAAACGAAGGTGCGGAGCAGCCAGTTCTTCTTTAGAGGCTGTTGTGACGGAGCGATCCAGTAACCCAGTGTCAGCTGAAAGTAGGAACGTGTGGAAACATCTGTTTTGTGTATAAACGTCCCTTCAAGTATCCAAATGCAGGCTCAAGACATAATTTTAAACCAACAGTGTAAAATTCTGCAGGTGGTAGTCCTCTCCTGCAAAGGCATCTGCGGAGGAGTCTTGTATATAAGAGATAGGTTGGAGTGTGGGGAGATCACTAATGCTCAGGAAATTATTCTTCCGAGCCGTAAATCCTGCATTAAAGGAAAGTTCCCATTTTCTAATGGTGGGGGAAGTGATTTGTCTCCGCCGTGTGGAGCTGCTTGCAGGGCAACAGCCTCCTCATGGATAAACGTGTGCGGTTCCTCTCCAGGGATGCTCAGTCCTGAGCCTTTCCTGTGTATTTTGAACCACGGGCTGTGCCCAAAGAGTTCACATTCACCCATTTTGTAGCCCGGGTGACCTTCACAGCCCCAGCAGTTCCTGATCTGAGATGCCAGCGGGCACTGGGTCTGTCTGTCCTGCCTTTGGGTGACGGCATTTCTTCCTCTCTCCTTGGTGCATCGCAGGGTCCACGAGGCATCCAGGGTCCTCCCGGTCCGGCAGGAAAACCAGGCCGCAGGGTGAGTGTCCTGGGAGCTGCGCTGACGACCGCGTTAACTACAGTTTCTGCTAGAAATTGTCTCTGCTGCCAAAGAATTCGTGAGCACCGAGAGCGTTGCACAAGAGCAGGCGGGTGGCCAGCGGGTGGCTTGTCCAGGACCTCTCCGTCCACCCGGGCGGACGCAAATGAGGATGAGAATTAAAAGCCGGGTGGTGTGGGGAGAACTGCAAATCCATGCTTCCCACTCTTTTTGTCTTCATTTTTTGTCTGGCTCTGCGACGTTGGGGTTGTAGCTGCATAAACGCTCCGGGGCTGGTTTGGACAGTCCCCAGGTCTCGGTCCCCAGAGGGTTTTGGGAGCCGGTATGAATCGAGCTCACTCGCTCTGTCGACATCCCCGATGCTGATTTTTATTTCACGCCATCCTCTGGCTCGTCATGATTTGACTTGCCAGAAGAAGAAACAAAGTCTTTTGTGTGACCCACTTCTGGTTTTCTTAAAAAAAAAAAAAAAACCAAACAAAAAACTCATTTCAATTTGCAGACAGCATCATTAGCATATCTTAGAATGTGCTGGAAGATAATTATTTCAAATTAAAATCAATGACCGTCTCCCAGCATCCCATGTAGGGAAGAAACGTTGCTGCCGTTTATCTCACACCCCTCATTAGTGCCGGGCTGAGCCTGGGATGATGCTTCAAAAACAAACCAACATTTTTCCCTCGCCGAGGGAAGCTGCTCCCCAGCCGGCGAGATCCCACTTAAATAAAACTTCACTCGGCCACAGACTGAAGAGCAGATGTCTCTGCGGTCCCGCCTTACCCTTTGTATTTGACTTTGCTTTTCTCTGTTGCAGGGACGAGCTGGCAGTGACGGTGCCCGGGGAATGCCAGGCCAGACAGGACCGAAGGTAACGCCGCGTATTCGTGTGCTTTTAGAAATTGCAGCCGCTTTTGAGCACCCGTGAAGGGAGGGACCCTTGGCAGAAGGAGCCCACCTCGCTTGGAGGAGGTTGTTGAAATGGTCCAGCGGCTCCTAGGAAGTCATGAGCTCCCTGTTTGAGAGAGGGAAATTAAACACACACCTAGAAGGCAGAATAACAATCTTTCTTTTCTTTTTTTTCTTTTTTTTTTTTTTTTTTTTTATGCAACTTTTATAAATTGCTGGATCCTCTTAATAATTAAATATGCTCCCTTGGCTGCAGTTGTAGAACAAATACTTTGGAATCCCAATTATGAAAAACAAACATGAATGAGCGGTTGGAAACATCCTAAAATATAACTACCAAAAAAATACCTATTAACTGGGTAAGGAAATGTAGAAGGCGTGGTGAGGAATTCTAATGCCTGCATTTTTATTTGAGACAAAATCCCTTCATTCAGCTGTGATCTGCTGGTATTATCAAGCAAGAAAGAAGCTGTTCCACTGAAATTGAATGCAGAGAAAGTTTGCTCAGGGAATCATGTATTAGAAGGTTTAAGTACTTTATTATGTAGATACTTAAAGCTGGAATAGATGGGGGGTTTTGATACAGAGACAGGAGACTGCAAATCATTTATCCAGTAAAGTGCTTTAATGAGCGCCGACTGCCCTCAAAGGAGTGGATGCCAGGGAAGAAGGGAAAACAGAATAACGAGCTGGGCTGGAAAGGAGAAGGAGATTTGCGGCGAGCAGAGACAGAGCGATGCTCTAGGACCTGCCAAAGGACAGAGCTGCTGGTCCCACTGGGTGCACCTCGGCCAGGCTGATCTGTCCCCTGAGCCTCTCAGCTGCCACTGCCTTTCCTTTCCCTGCCCGTAGGTAAAGGGTTTGTGGAATAGAGGGGCTGGTACCATCTCCACATACTATTAATATGTGAAAATATATGTGGCTTCACCTCTTTACAGAGAAAAAGGGACTGTTCTGTCTGTTGGGT
>JAOXNO010000008.1:2373073-2400311 GCA_028565335.1 Limnodromus scolopaceus
ACTTGTGCTCCAGACCCCTCACCATCTTTGTTGCTCTTCTCTGGACCCACTCCAGCCCCTCAATGTCTTTTTTGTGGTGAGGGGCCCAAAACTGGACACAGCCCTCAAGGTGGGGCCTCACCAGTGCCCAGTACAGGGGGACGATCACCTCCCGAGTCCTACTCACCACGCTGTTCCTGAACAAACACCTGTGTCTTCTGTCTTTTCCAAAGAGTTGAGGCTTTCAGGAAAAGGCTGTCTCTGTGAATTCCTGTCCCCATATTTCCCCCCAGAACACAGGAGACTGGAATACGGCACAAGTTTGGAGAGAAATCCTATTGCTATGGTTCGCTGTGAGCTCTCCATGTACTGCCCCGGAGGAGCTGAGTGGCCATGGGTGAAAGCCCTGAGAAGGTTCCTGGTCCCACCTACTCTCAGTACTCCTGGGGTTTTGCTTTTCCTTCCTCACACTTGAATTTCTCAGTGTTGCCCATTTCCTTCGAGACCATCCATGGACCTGGACAGGGGATGTGAGGAGCGCGCTTAGGGGACACTCGCATGGCCATTTGCAGGCAAATGCTGGCGAGCGCTGCCCGTGCTCTGCCAGCCTGAGGTTGCATTAATTTCTCAACACGGTGCCAAGTACAAATTAACACGCCCGGCCTTTTAGCAGAGTTCATTATTTTGGGCTTGGCATCGTGCTCTCCAGAAGGATGCCCAAACCTCTGTTTGGCCCAGAGCTGCATTTTACAGCAATAGGCAGTGGCAGGAGCTGCTGGTGATATGTGAGAAAGGAGGTGATGCCAGGAGCCAGCCTTGCCTTGATTTGCCTTCCCAGTATCTGTAGTTTGGGGCTATATATCCCCTATATGTCCCTGGTCTCACAGCTGGCTTTGTGCTGGGACGGGCAGGGCAGGCTGCTCTTTGCAGGGTGCCATGGAGATGCCCCTGTCCCAGTACCCTTAAGCGTCCATGTGAGGTCACCAAATTTCCCAGCTGAATTCCTTTTTAGGTCAAACCATATCTGTCTTCTGACCTTGACTTCATTAAGACAGTTTCCAGAATTTATTTATAAATATATATGTATTTGTATCCTTGGAGTGCCCAGCAGGGTTAAAAGGAGGCATGGGTTGGATGGCAGTAAAGCTCAGGGTGGTGTGTGGGGACCTGTTGGCAGGCGTGGGAATACCAGTGTCCAGTTTGCTCACCGGTGGATTGTTGTTTGCAATTCCATGGCATTAAAATTAATTAATTAAATAATTGGACTAGAAGAATCTGTCCAGAAGGGAGATGCTTTAGATCATGGAGAAGTCACCCAGAGAAACCCCGAAATCTACGGGGGAAAACATTTAAAACTGCAGGTGCCGGGGGGAAAGGGAGGAGGTAAAATGACTTTGAGCTTTTTTTCTGGTTTTAATCTATAACTTTGAAATCATTGCTGGTCTGATGGGAGGTGAGGACTGAATGTCTGAGGGGGAAAATCGATCCCTTCTTGACACAGAAAAGAAACAAATTGGAAAGATACTCAACAGCAGGTGGAAACGTGTACTAAACTGGTTTTTCTTTTAGGGCGACCGAGGGTTTGATGGCTTGGCTGGTTTGCCTGGTGAGAAGGGAAATAGAGTAAGTTGTCATCCACTTGTCTTCTGGCCACCATCTGTAATGAAACCTTGGCAGGAGGAGGTGACTGGGAGGTGCTGGGAGGAGGGCAGCTATTGCTGGGGACGAGCTACAACGGTGCCATTAGGAGAGGGTGGCAGTGTCCCGTAAGAGTGTGTGGGATGTCACAGCATCCCTCCCAGGCATGGCATTCACATCCTGGGAAGCTGCAAGATCCTTCTGGAATCGTTTGAAATTGGAAAGGGGGGGAAAAATATCGCTTTAATAAAATGCAGGCTAAAAAATAAAGCAAGAAGCAAAACTTGCTTTTAGACAGTGCAGTCAAGGATGGAAATTGCCAAAAACATAATGGGATTATTCTCTTCGTTTTATAATTAAACAATGGGGAAGAAAATGCAAGCAGCCAGGTATTTTGGCAGGCTGTTCATGCCTCCCCTCCCTGGAGAGTGCAGCCACTGCTGTATAAGGCAGGGGAGTGTTTGAACAGCAGAGATTGCATCGTGATTACCAGCTACACAGGAAAGGGAAGAGAGAGATGCTTAATCAGCCAGAAATGGAATGGCACGCCTTGGGTAAAGCAATAACTGTGTGCAGAGCCCAAGTTCCTCTCCTGAAGGAGCTACAGCGCCTGCTTGGTTCCCAGACCTCTGCTGAAGTAGCCCCAGTAAATCCCATGAGCTCTAGAAGTGGCACCAGTAAATCCCGTGAGCTCTAGGAAGTGGCACCAGTAAATCCCATGAGCTCCAGTCCCTGGAGGATGTTGGTCTGTCAGTGCTGGAGCCCATGCGTGGTCCTCAGCAGGGGCTGCTGCTTCAGAGAGCACAGGGACAGGACCCCTGAGGGGATGAGGACCTTCAGCACATGGTACAGACAGAAAAGTCAAGCCCATTGCTTGGTTTATCACGTTACCCGATGTTTTCCATTGCCAGAGCCTGTCTGCCCTCTCTGAAGCTTCTTCTGCCTTTCCTTTATAGGGCGAGCCAGGCCCCCACGGACCCCCGGGGGCACCCGGAGAGGATGGGGAGAGGGTAAGTCTGTCTCTGGACTCGGCAGTGCTTTGAATTCATAACTAACTCCTGTAAACAAGAAGCAGATGTAACATCAGCCAGAGACATGGCGAGAGCAGCCAGGGCAGCGAGCACCCATGTGTCGTCTGCTGCCGGTCCTTGTGTCCTGGGGATGCTGAGGGTGGCCCTGGGGAGAGGGAAGGAGAGCAAGGAGGTGGGAATAAAAGTGGAAAGAAGAATTTGGTTTTAAAGATCTGGTCAGAAAACTCAGTTTTTGTTAGAAGAAAAGAAAAATAGCACAAGAAAGATGTTCATCCTCTAGGTGAGCAAACTATCGCTTCTGATTTTCTAACGTCCTGCAAATTGCAGCAACACTTGGGGAACAGAAATTCCAGACAATTGTGGGAATCAAAGATTAAATTGTTCTCTTCTCCTTCCACACTGTTTAGTCAATAGTTGAAGGTCTTTAGCAAAGCTCAAACTATGTGATAACAGGTCTGGTTAGAATGGCTGGTTTAAGAGGAGAGATTGAAAATGCTGAATCCGTGGCTCTGAGGAGCATGTGGTTTAATCGGAGGAGCGAGTATGGATTTCCCAGGCTTTAATTCCCTTCCACGATGTTTGCTTTCCACCTTCGGCTATTTGTTTGCTCTGTAAAGCACAGATAATAACACCTTCCTCACCACGAGGTTGTGAGGATTAATTAGTTGCGGCTGTAAAGTGCTTTGAAGTTGAAAAGACCAAACCTGTGTCCTGCGGGGGAAGAACGAGTGTCGGGAGAACTTTAATCCTAAAGAGAAAAAGAAACCGTTCGAGGTGTGTGGGGAGAGAAGCTCAGAGGGCATAAGTTGGAGGAAGAGCATGAATTTTATCAGGAGAAGAGAAGGGTTTACAAGGGCTTGCAGCTGGGATTGATTTACTAAGAGGGAGCCTCAGGTTTTGGGTGATTTAAAAGCAACTTGGGGGAAGCACCATCTAATACTGCCAGGGGATGAGTGGGGGCATCAACAGGGGATGGGAGTGAAGGGATGAGGAATTCCCCCTTTGCTGCCTCTGGTTTACCTGAGGAGCCCTAATTTGGCTGAATCACATTCTCAGGGCAGCGCTCCCATGCTGGCTTGCCGTTCTGTTTGGTATTAAATCTTGTGGTTATTGACTCGCATGCCCTGAATTGTTTCTACAATATCTTGTCTATTAGCAAAATCCATCTTTATAAACATCGACATGAGTTATGAAGTATCCTTACAGCATTTCTAATCCTCGGTAAATTCTGCACATGCAATATTAGTCTCCAGGCTTCCTTATGCACGGCTACCCCTTCATTACTCCAGGGAAGCTGGTTTTCTCTGTGATTATTATTTAACAAGAATGAAACACCTGTGATGTGACTGAAATATAACTGGTTTGTTCTGACTCTTTTGCTGCTTCTCTCTGTGCCTTCGCCACTGAACAGGGAGATGATGGAGAAGTTGGACCCAGAGGTCTACCTGGAGAACCTGTGAGTATCTTCTCCTTGGGCTTGATGTACAGCAGCACTGCTTTGGTCAAGGTCTTGATGTGCTAACGGTGGTTTAGAGGTCCCATGGGGCAGCTCTGCTGGTGCTAAGCAAGACCCCTGAGGTCTTGCAGGGTCTCACCTCTTGCTTGAATGGTTTAGAGAGCTCTCCTTGCTGTAAAAATTCTGGTTTGCTTTATTTTTCACTAAGGTGGCTACCAAGAAGAGAAGATGCTTTCTGGATTTTTTTTTGTTTGGTTTATTTTTTTGTATTTTTTTTTTAATGAGCAAAATTCTCATTGATTTTGATTGCCCCCTGGCTAGCATTTGACATTTAAACCCTTAAGCATGAAGTGTGTAAGGCTTTAAGTGTAAAGCTTAGCTTAGATTGATCTCATACCTTTCCTGCATGTATCCTTCTTCCTGGTGGGTTATTTAGGATTCAGGTAAGTAGGCAGGGCTAGAAATCACGCATGGGAAACATCTGTGAAATACAGTTTTCCTGAGTGTTCATAGCAAACTCTAGTGGGAAAAAGGTTTTGTCTGCTCTTGCGGGTAATGATAACAATTAGCCACGCAGCTCCCTTGCCCACACGCTTAGTTTTGTGCAGTGTGAGTGATCCCGTTTAAATCTTGGGATGTCCTGTCAGGATTGAGCTTGAGGAGGGGGCTTTTCTCTTAGCTCTGACTTCCGCGGGGTCAGTTTTCTGCTCACGGTGGACAAAACTTCATAAATCTGCAGAGTTTGTCAATGTTTTGGGTCTCCACATGCTGCTGACTCCAGAGCGGCTGAACCAGGAGGAGGAGGGAGTTCCTACTATCATTAAGGTTAAGAGGAGATGCTAGTGTTGGACAAAAATCTCTTGATCAACCCAAAGAAATGCTTTCAGAGGGCATCCCACTGAAAAGAAGCGGTTGAGTTGTCAATTTGAGATTCTGAAAGCATTTTTTCCCCCCCTGGTACCAAGTATTTTTTACTTTATTGGCAATGGTAAACTCTGCTTCTGGCTGGCTGTGGATTTTTGTGTGTAGTTGAGTTGTTGGCTGCTTATTTCATCCAAAATACATTTCCTTTGTTATGAAAAGAACATTAACTATCTATCATTTACCATCGGCTTTGCTTTGAAAATATCTTATTTTGTTGTTCTAAGGCCCAGCGTGGTGGCCTGAGAGTAATTGATGAGAACTGTTGGACACACTTCATGACAGAAAGAGAAGCGTTGGCATTTACGGACTCACTGGAACTAAATTATAGACGAGATGTCTGATTAACTTCTGGGAAAGATTAATCAACTCAGCTATCTCCTTAGCATATGTCTAAGCAATAACTTATGGGTTATTAACTTCTTAAAAGTGTTTATGTGCTCAGGTAACACAGTAACAGAAGAGGAACTTAAATGATGATAATGCATGCAGGGAAGTTTGTTTTTATTTCAGCAACACAAGTAAAAATACCTGTGATGGCCAGAGTAAAGGTTCACACAGCATTACAGGAAACCTTTTGTCATAAATATATACACCCCAAAGCTGCACGTTTGTCTTTTTCTCTGCCCTGAGCCGAAAGAGGGTCTTTCTAAATTCCATGGTAACTGAAACTAGTGGTGGGAATTCAGTATGTGTTTCTCTTCATCCCGCTCCATTTCCTTCCAGTTCCCATCGCCAGCTGATACAAGCAGAGTTTCTGCTCTGCTGGGGCTCGATGCATCCAGTTTTTGCTGCAGCCTGTGTTTTTTGCAGTCTCTGCAGTCTCCAAGATCAAACAGTTTCTTAATGTCTCCGCTTTTATCCTGTAACATTTCATTTTAATTCCTCAGTCCTCTCCGCATAATAAAAAGGGAAGTATAATATTTGGGCAGACAGATAAAGCTGCCCGTCCATCAAGAACAATTTTGCTCTGTGACAGTGAACGAGCACCATCCTTCTAACTACCCAGGGTTCCCTAATTTTAGACAGGGCCTGCGTTTAAAAGGTGAGCTTTCAGGTGTGCAGCTGAGCACACACAGGACCCCATCCCTTTCCTTTTACTCCAAACCCACCCGAAGGCACCAGGCAGAGGAGATGCTGGGCTGGGATTTGCAGAGCTTCCCGGTGAATGAATACAATTCTCCTGCCATGTTGAGGCTTATTCAATGGGATGCTCCAATCCCACCCGTTTCCCTGAAGATGATGTGAGTTAAATCTGGTGAGAAAGCTAGAAATGGAAAGAAAACACAATGATACCAGGAGTCCTGACTGGTTAAGGTATAAGAACCAAATGTCTTTGAAAATGTAGATTTATGCTGCAGGCTGAAAACCTTTTCCCACCTTGCTGAGTTGTCTAGATTGTCAATAATAGAAATTAAATCTGGAGAGATTTTTGAAATGCTAACCCTAACGATGCATTAGCAGTATCAGGGTATCAGGTCATTCTTCATGATACTCCCTGGCTAGAACGACTCGGCTGCAGAGTGTTTTGCATCATGGTCTGCATTACAGGGTAATCCAGGAATATGATTAAATTAATTTTAAAGAAGTTGATTTAAGTGGGCCTTCTTCCAATCCAAGGAATAGATTTATATGTGCCAATATTATTAATCTTTATAATTCAAGGATATGTGTACACAGGAATTCTCCTACTGGTTATTGCAAAACCAGCAAGGTCATTGCCGTGCCAGCCCTGACGCTTCCCCGGGCAGAGCAATGCTCAGCTGGGCACAGTCTCACCCCAGCCCACTCTCACGGCAGTGCTGGGGGGAACTGGAAACACTAACCCCATTTGTTTTCCCCCAACAGGGACCCCGAGGACTGTTGGGACCGAAGGGGCCACCAGGACCCCCAGGGCCACCGGTGAGTTCCCGGGGCTGCTGTTCTCCTCAGGCCAGCAGCTGAGCTTTCTGGGCAGAATACCCTGTCCCCATTAGTCATTCAAGCAGATAATACAGCCACATAATGTTACACATCTGTGCAATGAAAACAAGCGGTGTTCAAGAAAAGTTATGGCTCAAAGTCCAGCTTCTCCCCCATTTTCAGTGGCGTCACGTCTCCATTTACGGCAGCTCAAGATTTGGCCCACCTGAGTAAATATTAATGCCTCGCTCAGGCTGAAAGGGAAGAATGAGAGTTATTAACACCGTGGCTTTGCTATTAACTTTTGCCTGAGGGCTGGTGAGACTTTAAAGCAGTTTGTTCATATTTCGGGCGAAAGCCAAGGAAAGAGCGTGCCATTTTTTATTCGGGAGACAGTCACCTTACCTGTCGTGCGCTGCTGGAAGTGCTGATGCAAGGGCTCTCTCCATAAATCACTGCAGCTCGCTGAAGTCCCAGAACTTAAAAACCGAAACTCGGGCTGCTGCTAGAGCTAAAGGGGTCAGCGTTTAATGGTGAGCGTTGTGAAGCCCTTAACCCCTACTGGGATGTGAAGACTTCTTCCCTCTGAGCTCCTAGTCCTGCTGAATTTAATGAGGCTTCAGGAACTGCTCCAAAACTGTCTCATCTCCCATGAGCATGCCATTATAACCAGGTACCTTACCCTGCCCCAGAGCAAAACAGTGACAGGGGAACCGCCAGCGGGACATCTCCAGTTGACCATGTGCCATGTTACCCTCTTAATGAAGATGCTCAGGGTGTGTTTGACCTCAGTTGCCTTTTGTGGTGAAATCCTCATTTTGGCACAAGACAGTGCAGCCCCATTGGCTTCACCCGCTGCCTTGTTGAACGATGTCCTAAGCAAGGTCTTTTGTCCAATTTTTCCTTTTCATTTACTACTCCGTGCCTGCTCACTGTTGGAGGCAATCGGCTGCAGTACTTAGCCAGGATTTGCTCAACCTGATGCTGATTCTGCCTCCCAGGCAGGTTAAACCGGTGGGGAAAACACTGAAATGACTTTTTAAAGTGTAAACTGGATTCGTGGAATTGGCTGCTTTACGAAACACCTTTAGAAAATTGTTCTCTTTCCACAAGGTCCAAAAGGCCTCCCGATGTTTTGTTATTTTTATGGTGATTTCTCTGCTTTTGTCATGCGAAATAACGAGATGTTTTCTTAGTGCTGTTTTTTAAATCCTTTCTCAGGGTGTGGCTGGTATGGATGGACAAACAGGTCCCAAGGGGAATGTGGTAAGTTTTCACTGCAAACATCACAGTCCAGATATTATAAAGAATCATAGAATGGTTTGGGCTGGAAGGGACCTTAAAGGTCCTCTAGTTCTAACCCCTCAGTAAAATGTACTCTCTTAAATTAGATTTGCTAATCGCCTTTTTAGTCTGGTCTAGATTCCTGTCAGAGCCTGTGAAAACCACATAGGGTTTCATCCATACAGCAAATGGATGTTAATTTATTATAATTTCTGATGGAATTACACATTATTTCCCCATGAAGGATCAAAAATTTTCATCGAGATGTGTGTTGTTTTAATGAATATAAAAATTTAGTAATTTAACTGAGGGGGGAAAGAAAATAACCTTTATGTGCCTCGTACTTTATACTAATCAGATGATATGGCCTCCCTGCAGAAGAGCCACTGCAAAGCCAGGTAGCGTTAGAGCCCTGCTCAGCTCTGCATGTCCATGCAGGGAAGTGAGAGCGCCCTGAAATAACTTCAACCCTTTCTATCCCACTGGGGAGAGAAGCTCTTTCCCTCTCCCAGGAGCTCTCGGTTCCCGTGGGGGGATGCAGAGGGTGTGGAGATGCGGTGCCAGGGGCAGGAGCCGCGGTGCTCGAGGAAGCTCCGGCTCCGCTCTCCCCTTCCTGCCTTCAGCTCTGCCCTTGTCTCCTCGCAGGGTCCTCAAGGTGAGCCGGGTCCCCCAGGACAGCAGGGTAACCCAGGTGCTCAGGTAAGAGGAAAACTCCTTTTCAATGGGTAGGAAAAACGAATTATAATTTTGAACGAGCTTCTCTGTCCCGCCAGAGTCGGGACCAGCAATAAGTAGAATTGCTTGGAACTGGCTTGATGATACATCGCTGGCCCAAAAATCTTCCAGTTTCAGGTCCCCACAGTTCTCACCTGGCTTTTGCTGCCACGATGCAAAGCCAAACCCAGGTCCAAGCGGTCTCTTCAGCCGAGCCTCTTCCTGTGGCTCATGTCTGACTTTTAGCATCCCACGGTCCGGTTCCTCTGGAGCCAGATGTGTGATACAGATGTCCAAGCCTTGCTGTCAGTCTTCTTCACGGCTCCCACCAGGTCTCACTCCTCACAGCATCTCTGTTTCCATCCTGGGAATGAGCCTGGCTGCCCATGGCAGAGCAGTGCAGCTCTCCGGAGGAGACATGCTGTGCAAAAATGAAATTTTATCGTCTCTCTCAAGACATTTTGAGAATGAATGGAGCTGGGGAGATCCCCAGCCGTCGCAGGGACTAGAATGATGCTGAGCTGAGGCACTGCCAAAATGTATTTGGAATGAATAACTTGTTCCTTAATGACCCTCATTTTTTTTCCTTTTCACAGGGTCTTCCAGGTCCACAAGGCGCGATCGGTCCCCCAGGAGAGAAAGTAGGTTTAAATACTGCAGCTCTGACTTAAAACAACTGTTGCCATCAATGTGCATTTACTACTTCAGCTGCTCCTTTGCCCCATATGCAACATCTGTTTGCAGCCGTGTCTATGAAAGTCTAATGCTTCTCATTCCAGACAGAAGAGAGACAAGGAAGCACGGTTTACCTCTAATTCACAATATTTGCATTCATTTCCCATCTTAAGAGAAACATTTTGAAGGCAGCCTATGGTAAAACATTAGGAGAGGACTGAAGGTTGTCTTTTTTTTTTTTTTTTTCCTGCGGGCTCAATGCCTGGAAGTCTGAGCAGGATGGAAATGGGAAGAGCCCGTGGATTTGGCTCGCTCAGCCGGGATCCCTTCCCTCTGGTCCTCCCTCACTGTGGACGTGGCAGAGGTGCTGCCCTCGGTTCCCCCAGGCAGCCCCGTCACCATCAGGGTTGAACAAGGGCAGCAGTTTTTCCTACAGAGGAGTAATTCTCCGGGTGTTTGCTCGGCTCCTGGTGAGCAGGGACACGGTGTGCGTCCCCGGAGAACCCCTCGTTTGTGTTGGCAGCGTGGGGTGGACTCAAATTATCGATAATTCTCCTGCAAGAGGAGGACATCAGCGGTTCTGCCAGATAAAGGGTTCTCTGGTTTCAGCGCTGAGTCACACACTCGCAGCAGTGGCGCTCCTCGGTGGTGTGGGAAATGAGGGTGGCTTAATTAAAAAAGTAATCACTGAACGGTGTTAAAGCAGCAAGCACAGGCAGTTGGGGAAGCTCCGCTCGTCCTTTGCCTATTGATCACCTTGCCATCACCAGAGAGTGGGCATTTCTTGGTCCAGCGAGCCCCCTAGTTTGAGCCCCTCCAATCTGTGCAGCGTCGTCCCCTCTCTGCAGGACGGCAGCTTCGATGCCTCGTCCCCACCGTCCCCCGTTGAGCTCTCGTTGGGGTATCGTGACTGTCTGTGTGAGGGGCCGGCATTAACGCCGCGGCATCCCAGGATGCTGGAACGACTCTGCCCACAGAAATAAGTGGACTCCTGCAAGTCAGGGCAGCTTTTCCAACAGGCTCACCTCTCTGCCGCCTTTCACAGCTAGGAAAAGGGAGAAATGGGTCTGAAAAGCCCCATCCCCTGGTGTTTTGGAGACTCTGACTGTTTCAGCTGTTGGTTTTCTCTTTGTTTTTAGGGACCACTGGGCAAACCTGGTCTTCCTGGCATGCCTGGTGCAGATGGACCTCCGGTAAGTCATCCTCTCCTGGGTCTCTGCTTGGCATCAGGGCTGTGGGGGCCTCATCCTGCACCCCTCCACCCATGGGGTGCACTACGGGTTGGTGAAGCGTGTGAGCCTGCACCCTGCCCACGCTTCGGCTGGGTGGAAGGGTCTGAGTTTGAGAAGCCCTTGCGCAGCACCAGGCGCTTCTCACCACCCTTTTGTGCTTTTCTTCCCCCTCCTCCTGGTTCTCCTCTCTGGTTTTCGGTGGGTTGGCAGCTCACCGAGGTAGGGATGGTCTCCTGGGGGTGTGTGTTCACGCGTACGGCACACGAGGTGGTCCTCGTCTCGCTCGGGGCCTCTGGGCACGGCTGTGGAACGGTGATAAGAACAGGTTGAAATTGCATGTCGGTGTTGTATTCTTGCAGCTTCCTCCTAATCCTGCTTTAAACATCGTTTGCTCCTTGCTCTAGAAATTGGTCTTAAAAATCCCTGTCCTTTAAACCTGATCTCATTTTTTCACACACCTCAGAGGCACCTGGTTTTAAGAATGACAAATGGGAAATAGTTACATTCCACTAATGCAAATGCAGAGCACGGCAAAGAAAATTACATTTCCCACCCTGGGATTATCATTCCTACAGAGGGCATTTTTGAACATTGGTACAATTGTTAGCTGAGTCAACAGAGCAGCTGAAGCAAAGCCCAGAACATCTCTAAGGCTGTAGCTTTCAATGTGAAATTCCTCCAGCGGCCTCCAGGGAAGTTCAGGCTGGAGAAGACACTGGGTCTATTTTAATGCAGGTTTTTTTACAGGTTGTATGAGACCTTCATGCTGAGCACGTGTGGGTGTGCGTGGACACAGGTCCTTTGCCACAAGTAGCTCCTGTAATTTGCAAATGGTTTGTAAGCACATGGGTTGCTCTTTCCAAGGACAAAAAACAGCCCATGTCCTCTTTATGGAAATTGGTCTTGGGAAAATATCTGAAAATCCCTGAGGGCCTGAAAAATCTGACTCCGAAAGCCAACCAAGTTGCTCATCAATTTTTGATCTTAGTAGCAGTGATGGAGATGGGCGTGTGGAAAATGGTGATGATTTAATGCAGAGTGGGCAAGGGCTTCTGAAATCTTGTTGCACTTCCATTTTGCCTCCCCTGGGGTGCAGATATCAGAAGGTGAAGGCAGGCACGGTTGGATGATGCCCTTTGTGCTCTGATGCTCTTGGAGCCATTTAAACTCCCAGGACAAATTCACACTGCATTTTCTCCTACTTTTTGTTGGTGTATAAATGACAGCTGTCATTTTGTTTCTTTATTAAACCAGCGTGTTTTATGAAATCCAGCTTGTCTGACATTCCTCATCTGAAGACTGATAGAAAATAGTCTTAGGATTTTACTTGTTACATTGCTGGAAAGTAATTTGTGTTTTTAGAAGGGAATTCATAAGTAAAGAAACTATTGATTGCAGAAGGTCTTAGTGGCTTTAGAGCAGCTGGATGCGCTCTCACCATCTTTATAAAATAAAAGGTGTGCAGTGAGTGCCCTCACGGGAGGCTTACTGCTTTTGTACAGACGTTGCCAACCAAGGAGCCATCTTCCATCCTGGCTCCATTTTGATTCCAACAGGAAAATCCATACTAAAAACTACTTTCATGGATTTTCCCTGTTTCTCACTGATCCTTCGACCTATATCTCAGGCAATTCACGCTTTTGTTTTCTGCTGACTGCAATCCCAGCAAAAGGATTCTAAAGGCTGTGAATGAGAATGCGTTGGAATCTCTTGGATGTTGAGTTCTTCAGCATCAAATCCCAAGAGGAATGCTGGCCCGCATCCAGCCAGCCGGCATCTAACGGGGGTGCAGGTTAGCTGAGCATTCATCATGGGATCTTGTAATGGAGTCTAGGAATTAGGAAATTAATGAGGGGCTTTGACCAGTCTGGGCATCTTGTGACCTTCACAAGTTTGCTCACACATGGAGTTAATTTTATCTGGTTTTCTATCTGCAAAATTGATATGCTGCTTGCTGCTGAACTCACTGAGGTGTTCTAATATGTGAAGAATATTGCAAAATGGTTTGTGCTTCTCTGCTGAAAGCTGGTGAAAAGTGTAAAATAACCAGGTGGAATACCACCAAGGTCTAAATGCTGCTCTCTTCCTTTTTGGGAGAAACTTGAGCTTGCAAGTTGGCTTCAGGGGGCCACTTGTATGAGGAAGAGCTTCCTGGAGAACGACTGTTGTTTTACAAAAACATCTTAGCTGCCTGAGTGAGCTTGTTGGCTTCTGAGGCATTAGATGTGCACTAAACCCATTTCCCTCTTCTCTTTGTCTCTTTTCTTAATAGGGGCATCCTGGCAAGGAAGGACCTCCTGGAGAGAAGGGCAGTCAGGTGGGTGTCAACAAGATCCTCATCACTGCCAAGGGGAAGGTCACGGTAGCTGGATGGAGACAGATCTCCATGGGGCTCCAGGGGTGGCTGGGCAACCAGGAGATGTGGGTCAGTGGAGGTGGCAAGAAGTAAACCCTGCTGAAATTTGAAAGCTGAGCCCAGCTTTCATCTGCCTGGGAGTCTCTTCTGGTGCTCGGGCTGGGCTTTTCTCAACTCCTTCTGGCAAGCGGTGCTCTGTAGCCCAGTGAACGTAAAAATTGAAACTGTGAAGGGAAACTTCTCTTGGTCAGACACAAATAAATATCCTTTGTTGCAAAGGGAATGCAGAAAATAACTCTTTTTGTACTCCTGGTCTTCCCTTTTCTCCCCCCCTCCCCCTTCAAAGTCCCTCTTTAACAATATATTTGAGAATATTGCTGGAGGCTAGAGTCCTTGAATTATACAGTCGTCTGTCTGTCGGGGAGATTTGCCATCTGCGTTCCCGCTGTGTCCCATTCAGTTGAAAAACATTGCATTTGTCAAAAGTCTTTGATTAGAATGCAGTCTGGTTTGATGGACATCCACTCGAGTCTTGCTCGGGTGCTGCACAGAGCACAGCCCACGGCCATTTGTCCGGCTGGTGTCACACCAGGCTGAAAATTCAAACATTGGCCTCTGCAGAATGTAAGAAGAATGTGAGAAGTGGTTGTGCTGGTGCTCCCCGTGCTGGGAGATGTTTAGCAAACATCAGGGAGGTGGTGTCGGAGCAGGGCTGGCGCTGCAGGTCTCCTCTGGCCACCACTTGTGCGAGGTCTGGGATGCTGCTGGACCATCAGCTCCATCTGGCTGGAAAAAAATGGTCCGTCACAGGCTGGGAGAAGTGGAAGGGTATTTGTTTAGTAAGGGAATTAAGCGAAACAAAAGCCAACTGCATTCAATAAAGAACCTGATTTATTTGCGGGTATAAGAGGTTGAGAAGGAGTGTTTGCAGGGCACATACTGGGCACCATGTCCAGCACAGCTTGTGGTGTCCCTGGGGATGTGCAGCGGTGCCAGAAAGGAGCTTTGTTGAGCATCTCCTCCTTTCCCACACAGTTGAGGCTGAAGGACATCACCCTGAGGCTTGTGCCTCAAGCAATAACTCCTCTCTGTGATCATCATCATCACAGGCTCTGCTGTGTAGTTGTGAAACCAGGATGCTTTGGGAGTGGAGAGACAGCAGAACATGTTCTTCATCTCTCAGAGAAGTTGTTCTTTTCTTTAATCCAAAACAGAAATAGTCACCCCCTTTCTAACAAGTTATTGCTGTCTAGTCTCTTCTCTTCCTCCGTTCCTATCATATAGATCTTTGCTGATGGCTCAGCCCAGCGCACCTGCAGGAGGTGATGTTCCTGTAGCTCTCTGTGCTATTTTGAGTTGGCCCCTGCCATTTCCATCCGATCTGAAGAAGCTAGGTGGCTGGGAGATTTGTTTTCCACACATTCTTCTTCTTGCTGCACCTTCATATTGACGTTTGATGCATTTTTCTTGTTTGTGTTTTTTTCACCCCAGGGTCCACCAGGTCCTCAGGGCCCCATTGGCTATCCAGGACCACGTGGAGTCAAGGTAAGGAGGACACAGAAACAGTGTCCATGGTGTTGCTTGATCAACTTAAGTTCTCCAGCTTGTGCTGGAAGTGGACACTGGCCAGTGGGTACAGATGTCCTACCAGGGCACTTTGGGCCACCTCAGTGACCAGCTGGATTTACCGCTCAAGTGAGCCTTGGTCCAGTGTCATCTCACAGGCCATGAGAATTACAAGTCCCCTGCTCTCCAGTAACCCCTCCTAGCACCGTTCAGTGCTTCGGAGAGATTTCTCTTTTAATTCTTCGTGAGCATGGCTCAGTCCCATTCCAACCGTTTCCAGTTTACAACCAAAGTAAATCTCAGCCAGAATGTGAAGGCTTTAACAAGGCTTGTTAATAAAACAAAATAGCCTATTACTAAAACAAAGCAAGCTTTTCATGCTCCTGATCCAAAACCTTGTTAGACGAAGCTTGTGCGTCTCAGCAATGTGCTTTTTCACTAGATTGAATTCCAGCTCTTTCCTCACTCCTGTTGCCTGCAGCGCTTGCATGCTGATAAGGAGGCAGTGGGTATTTTGTTTCCCCATCCAGCCCTGGCTGTTATGCCCATCAGGATGTATTAGTTCAGGTGCAGATGCATCCTGCATCCCAAAGGTCCAATGAATCTGCAGGGGATCTGTGCTAGCAGATACAAACACAGCTTGGGGACTGACTAGAGGTGAATTTAAGCCCTCTTAAACCCCCTTGTATATTTTTTCGGTAGCAGAAACCCATTTGCTGTTCTGCCTTCAAAATTTAAGCTGGATGTGTTTGGCCAAAGCAAGCTTTCATCTCGTTTCCTGCAAGGTTGCAGATTGAGACGTAGTGGTCCATTAGGGAACGGTTCGCTGTTGTGTTTACCGCTAAAGTGGAACTGTTCCACACTAGAGCCATCTCGAGAAAGTGTGTCATGCACCAAACCCGTAGCGCCAACAGACGAGGTTTTGCTTCCTACAAACAGCGTTCTATTGACTGCACGAGCCTCCAGTTCGGGGGGGAAAAAAATGCCTCTCATTGGGTTTGCAGCTATAAATAACTTTCAGATCTCGCCTCGCTTTCCAGAACCCTGTCCTGCTGCACAAATGGTGGTGTGCTCTTCTTAAGATGCTAAAGGGAAGAAAAATATAAAATACTCCAAGCAAAATACTATTCCCTAAAAAAAAAAAAAAAACCCAAAAAAAACCAAAAAAAAAAGAATAAAAAGAGCTTCTGGTTTTTATTGTAAAGACTTGCATTGCACAGTCCAGCTGGTGTAGATACCTGAGGGTGATGTTTTATCCCAAGAGGCAGGATAGAAGCGTGGAGTTCTGCCAGCTCTGGGCTGGTGGCATAGCAGGGGCCAGATCCTGACCAAACTCAGCACCTTCAGGCTGAACACCATGGACTGAAGCTTTGCAGGGCTTCTGCACCATGTCACCAATGTCCACACCAGTCATGTTATTTTATATTCTTTTTCCTCCTTTTGGTGCCTAAACGTACTTTAAAAAAAAAAAAAAGTGCACGCACAGAGGTGAGAACCATGGTAAAAAGGAACCAAGCTGAACCTTTGTAGGTGCTAGAGACAGCGATACTACTTGCTGCAGAGCAGTGTGCTGGCAAGGCATTTGTGGAAATGTGGAAATTATTTGTAGAAAACAAACTTTTCATAGAGAGTTTTATCCCTGGAAACAGAATTCCTGCAGTTAGAGAGACCACCGGCCCCACCTGCCAAATCAAGTCTGCAGAGGTTTGCGACTGTCAGGATTCTCTGGTGACCCCAAAGCCAGACATCAGTGGCTGATATTTGATTAGCAATATGTTTAGGAACATCATGGTTTGCAGAGATACCATTGTCAACAGCAGAGGAAGCAAAAATCACCATGGTTAATGATCCCTCACTCTTAAGCTTACCTATACCCTTGTAACATCTTCTTTTATCTCCTGCAAGGGAGCAGATGGTGTTCGTGGATTGAAAGGCACCAAAGGTGAAAAGGTGAGTTAATGCTGCAGGTTTGGGTTGATTTTCTACTGCCTCTGAGCACTTTTGCAGACTGGTCCCACAGGATGGTCCCTGTGACATTTGCTCCTGCATGGGGTTTTCTCTGAGCACCCAAAGGACTGGTAACCTATTTGGTTTTGGAGCGGGTGTGGGCTCAGTACCCACCATGATGTTCTACCATGTCTTGGCTCAGACCTGGGCATAATCAAGCCTCCGTGGCCTGCCTACATTTTGAGGCATTTGCTGGGGCAGCTCAGGGTCCAGCGTCAGGATGATTTTCTCCTTGCAAAATTTGTAGTTTGAGTGATTCAGTGGAGCTGAAGGGTTTGCAGTGTGTTACAGCTGGGTAACAGCAGGGGATGTTCTGCCCAGTCATCAGAGCAGCTTGTGAAATCCAAGTCGATAAGAAAGTCAACACAGTCTATCTCTGCGTGTCTCAAAGATGCAATTGGTTTCTCCCAGAGGATGAGCAGGAGGTGGAGAAAGATCTCACCTGGTCCCATGAACAGATCCATGTTCCTTCATTCTTGCTCCCAACAATTCAGCAGCAAAGCTGGCAGTTTTAGCCAGGGAATCCTGGCAGGGACCTACCAAACTTTAAAAGTCTTTCTGGGAACTGTGTCTTCATTGCCCATGAGAGATTTGCTGTAGGATGAAATACATTATTGATTTGAGCTCTGCAATTAAACCTTCTTGGCTGAAAGAAATATTGCCACTGTCCTAGAGGTTGCCTCAAAGCCTGGTGTAAAACATTCTCCATGCAAATAAGACCAGTTGTACTTCAGAAATAATTAGTTCCTAGTACTGGCAAGGTGTTGTTATTAACATTGGGCCAGATTTGTGATCTTGACTTGCAGCCAGGATGGGATGTAGGGAATACATGCTGTGATCCCTTGGGGACCTCGGTAGTCACAGCCTGGCTGGGTTTCTGTACCCGTCTGTGCACACCAAGGACTTACAGAAGCTGATGTGACGTGCAGTGGGGGGACCTAATCTTGTTCTTCCTGGGGAGGGGCCATACAGTGAGGCTAGAGAAGCCTTTTTGTCTTTTTTTCCATCTATACACCTTGTCTGTTTTTTCCCCTCTCTGTCATTTAGGGTGAAGATGGCTTCCCTGGCTTCAAAGGAGACATGGGCATCAAAGGAGACCGGGTAAGAGTCAATGACTGATGTGATCGTGCAGTGTTTTGCCTTTTAAACCCATGTGTTATCATGTAAATGCAGCTCAGGGAGGGCAGGAAGGTGGGCTCTTGTCGAGTCCTTCTGGCACATCCGATCTGGAGGCAAGAACTCAGAAATTTCATCTTCACATCGAGCACAGCAGTTGTAAATCCCTAAATTTGCTAATCCCACCTTGAAGATCAAAAAACCTGAGTGATGATAGAGGGCCCTGCCTCGCTGCTTTGACTGCTCGGAATACTGCGTGATCCAGCTGTATCATGTATTTATTTCCAGTATCTATTTTCCCTTGCAATATTACATCTAGGCTCTGCTAGGAATCTTTATTTGCTGAGCCTGATGTGCTTCCATACCATCAACGAGAAGTGTGAAGTTACCGGGAACACACTTTAATAGAAACCAAAGCAGCGCTGTGAAAACTGCCGGTGGTGGAGTTTGATATCAGACTCGTATCTTTAGCAGAAAGTCACATTGTCTGGTTGCAAAAGCTTTTTAAAATCAGTGGAACACACAGACCAGCAGAAACCCCAAATCGTGCTCAGACTTGGGCAGCGGCAGCAGCCTGTGGCCTTGCAGCAAGTCTCTCCATCCTCCTCGCCCAGCCCTTGGGGACAGGGGACTGTCCTCGTCCCCTCTCTGAGCAATGCACTGCCTGGGGTCTGGTGTCCCCTGCAAGCTCTGAAGCCCTCCCAGGGATCAAGAGAGGTCCTTCATCATTTATCCCCCTGTTTAAAGGAAAAATGAATGCTTTGCATGAAAGCTTGTAAAAGTAGAAACCAAATCCTCCATTTTTCCTGGTGTTTAACTGTGTAATTGAACAGTTAAAATAATTGGAAAGTTCCCCAGACCCAACTTCTTCCCAAGGAAGAAGGACCAAAGGTGGCATCTGAGGGAGGTGACTCCTGCCCTGGCCAAACGCAGGCAGAGAGAAGCTCCTTCATGCGAAGCTCGCGGCTGCGGTTCCCACCATCGAGCTCTTTGTGTTTTATGGTGAATGAAAGGACGAGGGGTACTCGAGAGCCTGGCAGATAAATCTGCGGCCACCCAGCTTCTGGTGAGCGAGAAGAAGGCTGCCTGTGTTCCCAGAGTGGAAGCATCCCCTGTTACTCTGCATGACAAAGTGACAAGTGTTGTTTTGTGTGCCCGAGCCTGCAGTGTCACAACAATTCACGTTAATAGCTCCGTCCCCTCCGCTCTCAGGTTTCCTAATGATTTTCAGCACAAAAGTTCCAGCCTAGTCTTTCTTCTCCAGTCGCCCCGTTCGACCCTCAATTAAACACTTCCCAGGGCCTCGCTTGTACATCCAACTGCGATTTGGGAACCGGGAGGTGGGTACAAGGGTGCGTGGCAATCAGAGCTAATGGGGGCTGTTTTGGTGGAGAGGCACTGCATGTAGATGGGATAATTGGGCCACAGGAAAAGAGGGCTGTTGCGGGAGATAATGGCCAGGCTGTGTGAATGAAAGCTCAGTGCTCTAATAACACTCTGCAATTTACTCAATGACAGTCTCGGCTGAACCTCTTGGTGAACACCAGCTTTCTCCAAGAGTTCTATTGGCGGCTCCATGGAGTATCTGATTGCAGCCGTGAGGGTTTTTGCTGTCAGCAGACATAGGGTTTGGGACCTACCTGCTTCATCAATCCTTGTTTTGTGATTAACAGGGGGAGATTGGACCTCCTGGGCCCCGAGGTGAGGATGGTCCTGAAGGTCCCAAAGGTCGGTCTGGCCCCAATGGAGATCCCGGTCCTCTTGGTCCTGCTGGAGAGAAGGTGAGTCTCAAGGAGGGAATGGCTGAGGGATGTCTAACAGCAAAACCTGCTTTTCTTTGGTTATCTTGGGTGGGTGCCCAGCATGGGGGGGCAGTTTTAGGGCAGAGGGATGAAGAGGAGCTGCAGGAGCTTTGTGTGAAGGCTGGCCTGAGTTGTTCAACACAAAGACCAGAGGAGACCCAGGGGAGATGGTTTTACTGCAGTGGCGTGACTTGAGCACATTAAGATGTTGGTCTCTTTCAGGTTATCTATCTTCTTATGTCTTGAAAAAAAGACCAGAGAAAAAAAATGGAGAAATTGAAAGTATCATGGACTCCAGTTTAATTTCTAGGTGCATCCTTTAAAAAAAAAATCAATAGCAAAAAAACCCGATTTCCCACTAAGTCCCTGACACATTTATAGCCCTGACTTTGCATGGTGAGCCATGCGTGCCCTCCCCATCCCAGGGAGGGCAGGGGATGATGGCAGCGCCCCACAGCTTTATTGCACCCACGTCACGTCTGCTTTGCTCTTGACTTCTCTGCGCTTGGGATCTCCCCTTTCTGCTGGTGCAAACCTGAAGCTGCTCGCGAGGCCTCTCTTGCCAACGCTAACATATTTTTATTTCTGTTTCAGGGAAAACTCGGCGTGCCAGGACTGCCCGGCTACCCGGGCAGGCAGGGCCCGAAGGTAACTCGGTGGCGTTCGGTCCTCGAGAGGTGTGGGGGTTGCTGGGGACCCCAGTGGGCACCAGCCCAGCTCTGCCGGTGGTGCTGGGCAGAGAGCTCCATCCCCACTAATGGGATGAGGTGGAACAGCAGCGTTTCCCTCCTTCCCACCGATGTGGGACAAATTGATAGATGGGTAAAAGTAGGTCCTAGCTCTAAGCTGGTGGAAATCGGTGACTGGTTCTGCATCGCTTTGGTCTCCTGTGAAGCGGTGGGAAGAGTTGCGATGGGACAGGGGCATGCTCTGGTGATGGGTATAAACAGGCTCCATGTGAGCTTTCGTGCTAGTAATAAGCATAATAGTCCTTCTCCTTGTATTATATCTTCAAAGATCTGCGCCCGCGTTAACTAATTAATTAAGAAGAACAGCTAATGAATCAGGGTCTCCCTGAAATTAAAATAAAACTGCCATTTGCAGATTTGCAAACATCCTTTGTGTCTTATCTAAACGCCCACCTTCATTTGGGCCATTTTCAAATGTTCTTTTTAAATTAAAACTGTGAATTCTACTACACAGACTAAGGCTGCAGCCCATTTTTTACAAGCCCTGGAGGCTTTGGGAAGTTATGTTTTTGTTAACGTTTTTTTTTTTTAAGAATCATATTTTATTATTCATGTTTGTTGCCTGAAAAAAAGCTAGGCTTGTTTAACACTAGAGACATAATTATCTGCGAGAGATTGTTTCCTGGTTGTGGTGTTGAGGGTTTATTTTTTAATTTGCATTTTATATCTGGGGTAGGGTTGGGGTTTTTTCTGCATTTCTTCGACTAATTCATATTTTAAAAGCATCAGCAGCTATTCTCCAGGCGCTCACATCAGAAAGGAACAAGCCAGGAGTTAAATTTTCATGTGCAGAATATAGTGACTTAGGAGCTAAAACCCCAAACCCCTGCCTGTTCCCCAGGTGCCCGCGACAACCCTGGGCTTGGGCTTTTGCAGCGACTCCTAATGAGGCATGGACCTTTTCTGATTTTGTTGTTGTTATTTTTGGAGGAAAAGTAGTTTCTGAGGTCATTTTGGGTCTGTCTCCGGTTATGTTTTTATTAAAGGAAGGTTATAAAAAAAAAAGGCGTTGGGAGCTGTAGCCATCAGCGGGCACTGGCGGGGGTTATTCCAGGCCAGCGGGCGCCGGCGTGGATGGACAGAGCTGCCCCTTTCACCATCTTGAACCGCTCTCTCTCTCTTTGCTCTTTCTCCCAAGGGCTCAATCGGCTTCCCAGGATTTCCAGGAGCCAACGGAGAGAAGGGCACACGGGTAAGAGCCACTTTATCTAGCCGCTTTGCTGATTATTATTATTATTATTATTATTATTATTATTATTATTATTTAAATTTCTGTCCAAAAAAAGAAAAAAGCACCTTGGGCAGGACATGGGGAACGCTCTGGTTGGTTTTGCACAAAGGGGATGCTCCGAGAAGGGTCATCCCACCCGCCCGCAGCCTGGGACCAGGTCACCGGCACAGGGAGCGTGGGACCAGTGAGAGCCTGGAGCAGGAAAAGGGCTCCCGACGGCGGCTGTTGGGAGAGGAGGATGCCAGTAATAGCAGAGTCAGCTCCGCAGACAGCAGCTTTCCAATTAAACACTGGAAATTTTTCCCTCAAGATATTTTAAGAGATTTCTCTGAACCCGAGTCCTTCCCGCGCTGTCAGACTTTGCTCAGGGCACGAAGAGCTTTTTAATTAACAGTAATTATTAGAGATGGGTGGATCTGTTCAGAAGCAGCAAGAACCATCTTTAGCCTGACTTGAGATTCAAAATGCGTAGATGAAAACACTCTCACAAGTTCCTCCTCTTAATGAGTGCAGCTATTCTAAATTCATGAACACCCTTAAAATGTGGGGGCTCCAGACTTGTCTCTCCCTCTCACCCCACCTCCACAGACTTTGCTCCCGAGCAGGGATTGTCTAAATACAACTGGTGATTTATTTATTATTTTTTTTATTTTGTGGAGGACAAGCTTGAATTAGGGGGTTCAGGATACAAATATAAAGTCATTTTCTGCACCAGCTCTAGTCACAGGGAAAAAAAGGAGGGAGTGAGGAGAGCGAATGGAATTAGTTTCCTTTTTGCTCTCATTTAAATACAAATGACTTCTAACAGACATGTTTGATAGGAGCCCAGAAAATATAAATCACTTTGCACTGCATTAATATCAGGCCACTGAAATTTGGTTTATATCCCCCTCCTTTTTTTTTCTTTTTTTTTCTTTTTTTTTTTTTTTCCCCACTGAGTAATTTTCATTTCATTCTGAACTACAAACACGGCACCATCTCCCCTCCCTCCGCTCCGGCCGGGCGGGAGGAGGGAGGCCATGAATAAAGCAGCTGCCGCAACAGCCTTGAATTCACTGTAGCCCTATAATTACCACCCGCCCTATCAAATACACAGCAATAAAATCCTTGGGCTGGATTTTTTGGGTGGTATAAAACGGGACATTGGCAGCGTGGCGGGGCTGAGACGTCCCGCTTTGCCTCCTCGAGCATCCCCATCCCTCTTGCTCCCTCTGCTAATTTTATTCCAGTGGGAAGGAGATCCAGACCGCTGGGGTGGGAAACGTTCCAGGGAGCGGAGCAGGTACCAGTAGCTGGTCATTTATGAGATGGGAAAAACCCCTGAGGTTCAAGTTGCACCAGGGGAGGTTCAGGTTAAATATTAGGAAATATTTCTTTACTGAAAGGGTTGTCAGGCATTGGAATGGGCTGCCCAGGGAGGTGGTTGAGGCACCATCCCTGGAGGTGTTCAAGAGAGGAGTTGACATGGTGCTTGGGGATATGGATTAGTGTTGGGTTGGTGTTGGGTTGGTGCTGGGTTGGTGTTGTCTTGGGTGTGGTGTGGTGCATGTGGGGTGGTTTTTGGGGTTTTTTTTCTTTTTTTTCTTTTTTTTTTTTTTCTTCATTGATTGGACTAGATGATCTTAAAAGGTCCCTTCCAACCTAGGTGATTCTGTGATTCTGCGAGTGGGTTGATTTTTGGCAAT
Source organism: Limnodromus scolopaceus (assembly GCA_028565335.1). Lineage (NCBI taxonomy): Eukaryota > Metazoa > Chordata > Aves > Charadriiformes > Scolopacidae > Limnodromus > Limnodromus scolopaceus. Next base: position 2,396,418 of record JAOXNO010000008.1, read on the forward strand.
GCCCAGCCTGAAAGGGATTGAGGAGGGAGCAGGCATACTGCGAAAGGGTCCCAAGCAATAATAAGCTAAGAAAAGACAAAAAAAAGCAGCAGTTTGCTCACTTTTATTCTATATGAGCTTTGTGCTCTTAGGAAGAGGTAGTAACACTTAGTTACACCCCCTGGAATGCCACATTTTTTTGGGTTTAGGAACTGAAAAGGGGTTTTTGCAATTCAAGCCCAGCCTGGAAGGAGATGGGGCAGCTCCTGTGGTCCTGGTTCAGGAGCTGAGATACGACTGGACCAGATCCGGCTCCAGAGCACGCTGCGGTGGGGCTGGCACCACCTTTCCAACAGCCCCAAAACCTCTGGTGTAAAGGAAGGATGCAGGAGTTTGGGGAGAAATGAGGGGAGTTCTTGTGCGTGGGGAGCAGGGACTGGCACCCCGACCCTTAAGTGGGAGCACAGTCTGCCACACCTCTGTCAAATAGAAACAAGCTGGTTTATTTTATGGTAATTTTAACTTTTTTCTTTCCAATTTTCTCTCAATTGGACCATTTATGCCATTCCACACCCAGACCAGCAGCATGTGCTTGTTTTATCAGTGTGTTCATGTGTGAGAGAGAGGAGGAGAGAAAGATAAGAAGATTTTCATGGACAAATCTCGCCTTTACTATAAAGAGCCCAGCTTGAAAATGTTCCCAGAGTAGCAAAAATACTGATTTTCAGGAACTGCTTTGGTTATCCTTTTTCTTTTTTTTTTCTCCCAGGTATCTGATTTGAAATAAGTGAAAAGCAGTTACATACAGAGCGATAGGCTGAGCTGGGATCACACCACGCAAACCAAATGGAGACCAGCAATTTAATTTAAGCCTCGTTGAGTTAGGCTTGATAAATCCCACTCCGTTTCTCCTATGACCACTAAATTTGCTATTTTTATGAGCATGTCCACGTGTAGCCAAGGAAGAGGGTTTCTAAGCTTTGTTCCTCCAGTGCATTGCGGAGTAACCCAATTTGCAGCTGACACAACCAAAACCCATTTGTTTGTCTTTCCCTTTTTACAAGGTATTACCATCCCGCTATTCAACGCAGTTGTTTATGTGTCCAAAAGATTATGAATCACACGTTTCTCTTACGATCGTCATCATCTAGGAATTGAAATAAGCTTTCCAGCTCGTTAATTCAGCAACACGAGTAGTCAGCCCAAGTCCTTAAATAATAAAAAAAGGTGAAAAGCAAAGGCAGAAGAGCAGCCGATCCTGCCAGCGCAGGCAGCTGGATTTTGGTGCTGGCAGAGCTAAATCTGCCCTGACCTCAAACCGCAGCTTCTGGCTGTTCAGCTGCACGAAAGGGCTGGCAAATTTAAAAATTGAGGGGGAGAGGGGGGAAAGAAAGGGTGTTTGGTGGTTTTGGAGAAGTGTGACCTGTTAAATATCAGGATAGTTTTGGTGAGCTTGTCATGGTGCTGGTTCTCACCCAGCTGCCCGCAGCCGGAGGCGAGCTCGGATGAGCTTGCTTGGAGGTTTTCAAAACCTGATCATAAAATCAATAGTTAGACGTGAATAAGTGGTCTTATTTTTACAGCTAATAGGCCTCTGCCATTAGCAGGGGGTAATAGATCTCCCTGCTCACCCGCTCTGACAGAGCCTGGGGCGTGTGTGGAGGTACCGAAATCCAACCATTTATTTGGGTGCCTAGAAAATAATCTGAATTTAGGTGCCTTTCCCTCGGTATGCCTGTTTGAAAAATATAGGTCTGTGTACATTTACAGTGCTATATAAATTCTTCGCAACAGTACACAGCGCTGTATGCATGATTAATGATAGCAATAAGCAAGGGAAAATTTTGCTTAAAAATAGAATTGAAGAAGGAGGAGAGGAGTGTGTGGGGCTACCTGCAGGGAGGTGGCACACACTCCTCTCCACCTGCTCTGGATTTAGCCTCCCGTAGCTAGAGGAAAACCAGCTGGAGTACTTTAAAATTATTTTTGTAATTAATTAAAAAAAAAAAAAGGTATGCCAGCAGGGTTTATTAAATGGAGCCGCAGAACAAGGAGGGTTCAGCAGGACTAATTTTAGTAGCTCGAAGAAAGTTGGTTGTAAAGTTTTCCAGCTCCTGTTTTATGTTCGCCTGGTTAATGAGCGCCAAACGCGAGAAGGCAGGATTGTGAGACGATGGATTTGGGGCAGAAAATGGCAAGTGATATTTTAAGCATTCTGTGTTCCTTACATAGAAAGCAAGTCTTCCTCTCCCTTCCTGTAACAGGTGATTGGGAGCAACACTGGGCTTCGGGTCCAGGGGAAGAAAGTTAAACCGGCGGGTATATTTTTGGTAACTTGACACAAAATAGCGTTTTCAGGGAGCGAGCTCTATTCGTTTTCTTTTAGGCGCAGGGTAATGGAGCTTAACGTAATGTCAGATTTAGGACCCAGCCATCTCTGTCTTTTTTTCTGTCAGAATTAATCACAGTCCCCCATTAGAAGAAGCTGAGTGCGTCTGTCAGATCTCGTAAGCCCGCTGCTTTGTCGCTGCTGCAAAGCAGCCTCTTAAATTACTTGTTTAGCGCGAAGTTCACAGAGATGAAAAAAGATTTGTAAATATGTGGGGCAGCTTAATTGGCTTTGTGTGGTGTAAAATAACTGCTCGGAGCAGGAAACCTGCTCTGCTGCTGTTATTCCTTAAAATATTTAACAGTACGGGTCTTGAAACCTGTGTGTGCGTGGGGGTGAGCCAGCCTGCCCCACTCCCGGCCAGGGCAAGGACTAGGACCAGCCCTTCCTGGGTGATGGGACCAGCAAAGATCAGAGGAAAAGGGGTTGTAGGTTTTGGGGTGGCAGAGTTGAAGACCTTTCTGCTGGCTCTGGTGTGTTGGATGGTTTCTCTAGGAGACTGCTTGGTCCAAGGGGGTGGTCTCATCTTTGACAATCTTTGTGGTGTTTTGAAGGACTCAGGATGCTTTTGCTTAGGACATTCCTTCCCTCAGATGGTAGATGTCATGTGGGCATTGGGATTACCGTGCAGGTCTTTCTAAGCATTATAAATGAAAATAAATAAAAGAATCAGGAGCCAAAAATAAACTTTTCGTTGTCGTTTTTGTTGAAGATGAGAACCAGGGAGGTTTGGGGAGCAGTTTGTGTGTGCAACAGGCTCCACTGTGGGTTCATCTCCTGCAAGCTCAGCCTGTGATGCTGGCCACTAACTCCTCTTCATTTCTTTTTTCATTCCAGGGGACACCTGGCAAACCAGGTCCAAGGGGGCAACGCGGTCCAACGGTAACAATCCAGTTCTTCATTCATTGCGAAAGCTTGTTAATGCCAGGGGAAAGTGTGATCTGATTTGTGTCCTCACTGGGAGGGATTGAGCCTTCAGCAGTTAAAGCTAAGCTGGGGGGACACAGTATTGTGGGGCTGGGGCTCACCAGTGGGCATGGTTTAAGGTCATAAAAAGATCAGACCTCCAGTGGCAATGTTGAAGGCTCTTGTCATCCTCTTGTTACTGGTGCGACGACTCATTGACTCGGTGCAGCCCAGGAGCTTGGGTGCTTTGGCTGATCACCGTGTAGTGCTGTGGGTAGCAAAAAGGGCTAAAATGTTATCTTTTGTGTCTTTTTAAGGGTCCACGTGGGGAAAGAGGCCCTAGGGGAAGCACTGGAAAACCTGGCCCAAAGGTAAGCTTTTGGGGAGCCTGCTGGAATTGTGTACCAAAAAGTGCTGGTATAAGAAACCATCTGGTTCGTTTCCCTTCATTCCCCTTCTCTCCTTTCTCCATTGTATTTTGAAAGCTGAGCCCTCCTGAGCTTCATCGCCCAGACAAATGGCTCAGAACCCAACCATAAAGTACATAGAATCATTTAGGTTGGAAAAGACCCTTGGGATCATTGAGTCCAACCATCTACCCTACTCTACAAAGTTCTCCC
>JAOXNO010000008.1:2400411-2435751 GCA_028565335.1 Limnodromus scolopaceus
ATTAGAACCCCCAGGTCCTTTTCTGCCAGGCAGCTCCAGCCACACTTCCCCAAGCCTGTAGCGCTGCATGGGGTTATAGTGGCCCAAGTGTAGAACCTAGCACTTGGCCTTGTTAAAGCTCATCCCATTGATGTTGGCCCAAATGCACAGGTCTTAAAAACCCATTGGCCCACATTTCAGCAGGACATAAAGTGCCAGCATGAATTAAGGGCCACTTCAACCAGAAGGGGAGGGAGCACCCCCACGTTGGGGATGCTTAACCCTACGACCCACTGACGCTCCCTCTAAGCCCTGTTTTTTGGTGTTTAAGTGGCATTAGAGTCACCTTAGAAGCCTTAGGCTGTGCCATGGGCAAAGGGACACGTATTGCTGGTGGGCCTCAGAACCTTGCACCTGGCCCACCCACTTGGCATGCATGCTGTTCACCCACAACTGGTCACTGAGAAAAATAGGTATTTTTCTGCCAGCCAATCTGGAGGCACATTCAGCTCCAGAACCTGCTGCAGAGACCAATTAAGTGGCCATCAATCGCTGGGCATGATGGAAGCAAAGCTTTTGTAGCAAGACGTTGTCACCACCGCGCTGCTGGCTTTAAAAATAAATGTCTCGGCTTTGTGTCGGCATGAATTTTTGATAAATACCTCATCTTTGCGGCGGCATTTATCTCTCAGAGGGAGGCCGTTATCTGGTGGAAATATCCTGAGCTCACTGACGTTATCTTTCCTGTATTTTTATCAAGCGATGTGGGGGGAACGAGCAGCTGCTTGTTTGTCACTGGATGCTGCTCCTGATACAGAATGATAAATAGAGAGGGGCCGGGGGAACCGGTGGGCTGTGGTGTCACGGTGGGCTTTGGTGCCATTTGAAGTCTTTGTGCACAGCTGCTGCAATGGTAATATATGTATTTTTAATGGCGTGTTGTTTTGTTTACTCGTAAAAGGGCAACTCTGGTGGTGATGGCCCCCCTGGTCCTCCTGGCGAAAGGGTAAGGCAAACCGTGGGGCTGAAGTAGGACTCGATCCAAGCCCATTAGTTGAACAGGGCAGAGGAGGCGAGTTGGTGGGACTGAGACGGTGCTGGGGGTGGGTTTTGCAATGAGCATCCTACCAAGTACCCTGTTAAGCAGAGAGGGGTGGGCAGCTGGAGCCAGGATGCAGTTTGGCACACCTCGGTCAGCAAAAAGGAAAAATCTGTTTAGAAGTCCAAGGTGAAACATGCTTGTGTGGAGAAAGATCTCGCACGTCACCTACAGCCCTTAGGTCCTTTCTGAGCTCTCCAAGGAAGGCTCAAACGGGACCTCGGGTGTCCTGTGTGCCCGTGGGAAAAGGGAAAAGTCACCCATGGGTTTTGTGCAGGCAGCCAGAGCCCTGGTGTACTAGAGGAGAGGGTTCTCCAGGACCTCATGCTTCATGCTGCTTTCCCCAGATTACAGCACACCAGGTGGAAAATACTGAAACAATGGGACTTCCATGATTTTTTTTTTTTTTGCCTAAATTTCTGCTTTTTTTCCTGGGCTTTGGTTTGTTTGTAGATTTTCTACAAAATTGCCCAGGGAGGAAATAAATGCACATAGTCCTTTGCTTTGTATCTGCTGGTTGTGACCATGGGGGCAAGGGGAGAGCTGCTGATGCTGCTGCGGGGAAGCATCACTCTGAAGAGCATCACCTGCCAGCGGCAGTGACCTCAGAGCCACCAGCTCTTCTTTTTCATTCCCACATGAGCTGGTGGTTCCCAGGTGCTCTCAGTTTGAGCTGGGATGGGGAAAGACCTATTTTTCATAGCAGCGGGAGGGAAAGGCACAATAGCCCTCTTGGTGTTTGCGGTGCTTTTTACAGCTGGACAGGCCACCTGTTTAAACATGCCCGGTGGTTCTTATCTCTCCATGCCCTTCTCTCAAGGGATGGCCTCGTGCAGCTGCATCTCGCACTTTGGGGCATTTTTTGGGGGTAGAAGTAGCTGGCCTTCTGTAGCTTTGTGCCCATCTGCTGTTCAGAAAGAGCTGGGATTTCAGGATAAAGCATTATAGGTTCTTTAACTGTGTTTTCTGGCTTGTTTTGCATCCCAGGGACCACCAGGGCCTCAAGGACCAACTGGATTTCCTGGACCAAAAGGCCCCCCTGTAAGTAACTCTCCTTCTAGAACATGCAAAGAAATATCTAAAGCCTTTCCCATCCAGCTGTGACTGCCTGTGCCAGCTCAGTCTTAGCTGCTTCGCTGACAAGCAGTGACGTACCCAATAAAAGGCATTACTGAGACATCATGATAATAACACGATGGTTTAAGATTTTAAATAGCCAAGTAAATTGCGGCTGATTATAAATGCTCATTTCCTAATGACTCAATATCGCTAGGATCTTTCATGGTTGCTCTGTTCTTTATTTTCCCTCTGTACACTGGGAGGACAGCACAACCGAGTAACACTTCTGTCTCTGCAATTATTATACACTGGTGGGGGATCTCAGAAACCTTTTTGGAGTGATTTCCTTCCCTGTGGTGGACAGCTCGCTCCCGCTCTGGACCTGTAAGATAAATCTTTCCTTTGGGAGGTGTATGGGAAAGGGCAGTATCTTTTAGGGTTCTGAGCGCCCCCATTTCACTGTAAACTGGATGGGAACTAATGCAAGGAGGGAAGCAGGTTTGGTTCAGTCCTTATCGGGTTTAACACTGAGCACTTGGTCGTGTTCCTTCTCCCCCTGTTTTTCTGCTGTAGGGTCCTCCTGGGAAGGATGGATTGCCTGGTCACCCCGGACAGAGAGGAGAAACCGTAAGTAGCCAAAACTCTTGGGCAGATCATTAGTCCTGAGTCTCGTCTTGCCGGTTGGTTTTTCTAAACCCTTTTGTGCAGCTGGGGAGATGTGGCCACACGTTTGGTTTCCCTGGAGGTCTGTGTCTCTCCAGCTGCACAGGATGGTCTACAGGAATCAACCCTCTTCTGAGCAGGACGGGTCGGTCTAATGATGATTTACGTGAAGGTTGTGCACCAAATCCTCTCTCTCTGTCCCTTTAGTAGATTGTGGAGGTCAACGTGGGCATCATGCATGGAGAAAGTAGGAATGGAGAGGTGTAGTGATGACGATGACCGGCATGGGAAGCAGTTTGGTTTCTGCCCTGCCGGGTGCTGCAGAGGCAGCTCCTCGCGAGGTGGGAGGATGTCAGCTGAGGCTGAGTCAGGGTCAGAACCAGCACTTGGTGTGGTACTTGCTTTCAGGAGATGGAGAAGGAGCTGGGGGGTGATTTCTGAGCAGTCTCTGAGGATGGATTCCATACTCTGGGGTCTCATTGAAGCACTAGTCCCTTTGCCCTCCCATGGGGAAGGCTGTGCCTCCGCTCTTTGGAGCGTTACGGGTAACCTCTGTGCTTTCTTTCCCCCCTTTCCTTTGGAGAGGCACAGGCTTTACATCTCTCTATTCCAGAGACATAACTCTAGGGCTGTCAGAGCAGAAATTTTTCATGCAAGACGGGCTCCATCCTTCGCAAGCTCAGCTTTCCGCACCCAGCTGCGTTAGGTCAGGGGCAGTTTTGTTTTCTCTGGAACCTGCAACGGGGAGAAATAAACGCTTTTCACTCCTTGATGCACCCTGCGGCCAACGCCAAGAACTGTTGCGTAGAGTTACAGAGAGAAGAAGAGTTCCAGCCCAGTTTTTGGCAGTGCTTGTTTTGAGAGGAAGGCGATTCCTGGCCGAGATGAGGGGTGCAATGGTTTTGCTCTAGTTTTTCTGTCCGCAACCGGTTACTGCAGCACCTCGTGTATCAGCCGCTGCCTTAGCACCCGAGTAAGAAGAGCACCTCTGCTGACACTGCCTTCTAGCCAAAGCTGTGCACAAAGGCCTCGCCGAGTTCTGCTTAAGCCCCTTCCAGCGATAATTCCTTGCTGCAGCCCAGGGAGCAGCTCCTGGCTGTCTCGGTCCCTCTCTGTGTCGTACGCGTACTGCTGTGTCCGTTCTAAAAGGTTTTGTTGCACAGATGTAATCATTGTTTCTCACCAAAGGAGAACGATGAGGCATGTGGAAGGTATGATACCCTGGCTGTCGTGCGTCTCTGGTGGTCTGTTCTCTGCACCTTTTTCACCTTTTTTTTTTTTTTTTTTTGCTTGAAGGACACCCTAAGCCAAAATGACCCTTCTGCCACTTATTCCTCTGCATGCAGTGATTAGTATCCTTCTGTTTGGCATTTTTGGGGGGATGTTTATTCTTTTTCCTCGGCTGTTTGCAATCCAGCTCATTCGCTGTTGCGGGTATGTCCCTCTCCCCAGCACTGCATGCTGCACGTTAGCAGATAGACTCTTTGTTCTGTCTTTATTTTACAGGGGAGAGGAAAAAAAACCCAACCACCACCCGTTTCCTTGACTCGGCTTTGCATTTTTCTCCGCTGCCTTTCCTAGCAAATGAGCATTAAAAAGGCTTTGCTCATTACGCATTTTTTGCCCTCAACTTATCACACGACAATTTAATTAACTTGCCTGGCATTTGCTAAGCAAGGCAACGCAAACACTGCTCAGCGCAATGCCAGATATTTATTTATACTCCGTAAGACTGACTTTAAGGCGACGGTTGTGGTATTTTTGAACACACAGTCCTCAGGTCAGGATTAACTTAAAGGTGAAGAGAAGAGTTTTCACCTGCCAGAGCCTGACTGTGACATTTAGTCTTCCCTCATTTGAGTTATCTCTGACATCCAGGACACCTACACTCAAATTAGAGGGAGCAGTAAAGATTTTTCCTGCATCTGCTGTTACCAACTTTTGAGACTGGAATAAAGCATCCAAGTCTGCATGAATATGAATGGAGAAAGGGCTTTCAATTATTTGGGGTCTGAAAGTATTCCCTAATGGCTTTCTGAACTCATTGCAGCAGTAGCTTGCCTATAACTGGCAAATGCTTCCAGAAAACCAAAAATCTGTTAATCTATGCCATCAACAAGCTTGCAAAAATCCCTTTCCCCTGCATCCTTTGGGGTGCACGCAGACCTGCAGACCCAGGTAACAGAAGTCCCTTTTTTGTCCCCCCTTTCCTTACACAGTGCCAAAAAACAAGAAGAGAAACATAAAAACAAATTAAATATTATTTCCACATCAGTAGCTCACTCTATACCTTCATGCAAGAAAACCTAGACTCGAAATCTGTGTGTCAAATGGCTCCCTTTATTTTACTTTTCTTTTAGTAGCAAATAGGCACACTGAAGGACAGCGGAACATCTGACCATATTAAATTTGAAAAGATTGGATCTAAAAAAGAAGAAAAACGCTAAAAACTCTGTGCCCAAGGCTCAGACAGGATAAAAGGAAACCCCTTTTCTTCAGATTAATAAGAAAAGTCCTGCACAGAACTGGCTGAAATATTTTTCTGCGATAAGAGTTTAAATTGTACATTCATTTCAGAAAGCTGTTTTGCCATTTCCCCATTAATGGCAGGATATTTTCTGTGGTCTGCAGACAGCTAGAGTAGCCCTGAGTGGCTTTTTTAGCATGACACATTACCGTTGGCTTGGGATTTATCTGATCCTCTTTTGTGGCAATGAGAAAATAGCCTGTATGCCCTAAATGACATTTCTCAAGCTTGTCAGCATGCTATAGTAAGAATGATAATTAATGTGCTTTTTAAAGAGTGGCTTAGGAGAGCTAAACAATCGCAGTGGTGATAGTTCTTTATTGTCACTTTTCAAAATGTCATTATAAGTAGCTGTCACGGAGACTCCGCTCCTCATCCACGTTTGGAGAGAAACACATTTGTGATTTCTTTCAACAGACACTGATGAAGGAAATAAAGCTTCTCCCAGCCCCTAGGGCTGGGGGCGTTGTGGGCTTCGGTGGGGCTGGAGGTTGGTGCTGTTGCTGGTGCCAAAAGTGGAAGATGGTCACAACCTCCTGGCTCCTGGGGGCAAAGGCTATAACAGAGCTGAACCTAAACCAGAACAGGGAGCAGGAGAAGGGACGTGGTTATTAAGAATTGCACATCATGGAGAAACTCACACATTCTATCTTTTTAATAGCCATTTCCTCTATAGGACTTATGAGTGTAGCAAGTTTTTTTATATATATGGCCGGTCCTTCAGCCAAAAAATAGTAGGTCCATCAAAACAGCAGAGCTGAGCTTTGAGAATCCCTTTTTCTTCCTCTGTTTCATCCCTGTATAAAATAGATATTTTCCACTTTCTGTTTGATTTCTTCTTTCTTTTGTCTTTGGGTATCCACCCATTCCTGGTCAGTAGTTTCACCAGAGGAGGAGCAGTCGGGTGGCAGCCTGTGACCCTGGCTGGAGCACTCCTTGGCAGAAGTGTCATCTCTCTCTCTTTTCCATTTCTCTAACAGGGTTTCCAAGGCAAGACTGGCCCTCCAGGACCCCCTGGTGTCGTAGGCCCTCAGGTAAGAAACAAATGCTCATGTTTGCACCAGCCCTCTGTGCTCATCTACACCGGTTCAGCTGGAGATGCTGAGACCACAAGTTATACAGCAGAGAGCATCCTCTTCCAGGGAAGGCAAAGTCATGTCAAAGCAAGCTGGATGGCTTTGAAACTCCTGGCGAAGGTGTGGAATCATGGAATGGTTTGGGTTGGAAGAGACCTTAAAGATTATCTCGTTCCAACCCACCTGCCATGGGCATGGACTCCTTCCACTACACCAGGTTGCTCAAAGCCCCATCCAACCTGGCCGGGAAACACCCCAGTATGTCCCAACCCACCTTGTCAAGGCGTTAGGATAGATTTAGACAATGTGCTTGAAGGCTGCTGTAAATAAGGTGGCTCCTGTGAACTTAAGGCAGCTACCTCGGTGTAAAATTGGTGTAGGGTGAGAGAAACCAGCCACACACAACCCAACCAAAAGGCCTTCAGCAGCAGAGAGTTAAATGTGATCTCAAAGGGTGTTAAATGTGATCTCAAAGGGGTATTAAATGTGATCTCAAAGGGCTGTTAAATCATAGAATCATACAATCATAGAATGGTTTGGGTTGGAAGGGACCTTAGAGATCATCTAGTTCCAACCCCCCTGCCCTGGGCAGGTGCCCTGGGCACCTCCCACTAGAGCAGGTTGCTCAAAGCCCCATCCAGCCTGGCCTTGAACACTTCCAGGGATGGGGCAGCCACGACTTCCCTTCAAAGGGCTGTGCATCTGCTGGGACTTTCAGGGCAGTGTAAGCGTGGGGCAAGAGGGCTCGTACGTGTTGTTGTGAAGAAATGCATCCCTCTTTAATATGAAGTGCTGCTAGATCCTGTCAGAGCTGGGCTATTTTTCTTCTAGTCGCAATGAACGCTGTGCAATCTGCAAACAGTCACTACACAAGCAGAATCTGTACCCCCAAAGCACAGGCTCGGGGATCCCTTTTGTAGGCAGAGCCCTCGAATGAGTGGGACTGGCTTTGGGTTGAGTCTTTCCTGAACTGCTGGGGAGGTTGCTCTTTAATTAGGAATTAATATGTCCTCTTTAATGATAGCATAAAGTCCCTGATTTGTAAATTCCCTGATTAGGGGCAATTCCCTGACCGTGTCTGTCTTCTCAAGTGCAAATTAGGTTCTGTGGCAATTTTATTTGGCTCTGCTGCACGTAGTTAGCGTGATCTGCGGTTGCTGAGCGATCGCAGTGTTATCTTTCTACTTACACTAAGTGGCACCCTGCGGCGTGACGTGAATTACAACCACCGTCCCAGCGGACGCCAGCGTGCAGGGACGTGATAGTCTTGTGCGTGTGGCTTTTGTCCTCCTCCAAAATGGGCCACTTGGGAACCTCCTGCACTGGGCCTTTGCCCATCACCATTAGTGCCCGCGTACGGCACAGAGGCAGGCAGTAATTGCCATGTAGTACCAGCCTAATCCGTTATTTATGCCCCATATAAGGAAGAATCAGCATGATTGTAGGGTACTTAGGAAGTCTTCAATATTTTTTTTTTTTAAAAAAACACAAATATAATAATTGTAGCAGTGATATCTCACTTATGTGAATGCTTTCATTCCAGAGGTTCCCAGTGCCTCTAGTCTGTCAAGTGCAATGTTGCCCACTTCCAAAACAAGGTCCCTCTAGATGCCAAAGGAGGTATCTCTGCAGGGATTCCTGATGGCACCACAGGGGACAGCTACAGGAAGGAGCATCTTCCATCCCATTGCAACCTAAAGGAATAAACTGATAGCCTGCATCTCCTCCTTCAGAGTTTGCTTTGCTGATACCCACCACCTTCTCCTTGATCTCTCTTTCTTCAGGGTCCGACTGGTGAGACTGGGCCAATGGGTGAGCGAGGACATCCAGGCCCTCCAGGACCCCCAGGTGAACAGGGTCTTCCTGGCCTCACTGGAAAAGAAGGGACCAAGGTAGGGACCGGCAACCTACTGAATTCCACCCTCCTTGCAAGCCTGGACGCCTGCCTTTCTCCCAGAGATGGAGGAGAGGGATGATTCAGAAGAGACATGATGTTTCACAGTATCTCATCACAACTCGAGCCCAGAGGGAGGAGCTGGGTCTCTATGGAGCTTGCAGATCCTCAGCTGTTTCTCGCTGTCATTGCAGGGGGACCCTGGTCCCGCTGGCCTCCCAGGGAAGGACGGTCCCCCCGGCTTGCGAGGCTTCCCCGGAGAGAGAGGTCTCCCTGGCCCCATTGTGAGTAGAGGCTGCCCTGTCCTTCACGTGGGCAGGATGCCCAGGCGGTGCAGCACCCACCTCCCAAAATGACTTCGTTTTCCTCCCTCCAGGGTGCTCCAGGGCTGAAAGGCAACGAAGGTCCCCCAGGCCCCCCAGGTCCAGCAGTGAGTATCCTTGCCCCTATAGGCACCACCTAACACATTTACAAGCTTGGCAAGGCAAAACGGAGGGTTAGTCACCGCTCAGTGCTTGATCCGTTATTTCCTTTGCACCAACTAACGACTTGCTGGATATTGCTTTATTTTACAAGACGCGCGTGTAATAGCTCAGTCGTTTTGTGGTGTCAGCTATGAACATACGTGACAAGCTGAGAGAACTGGAATGACTCAGGACACTGCGAATTTTGTTTCTAAGGCACCTGCTTTCCCTGTGAAAGTTGTCCCCACTTGAGATTCATGCTCAATGCAGCCCTCCTGGAAGAAATTATTCATCATCCGACTGCTGCATTGGCCATGATGTGGCTCATGCTCTTGTTCCAAGCTGATAAGGTGCCCCCAGGAACTGAGCTCCCAGCACCATCCAGAGGAGAACCCAGCCCTTCCAGGGATTTTAATTAAAAAAAAAAGACCTGCAGAACCTCTTAGGCTGATGGTAGCATCACACGGCAGTCACTCCATCAAATGTGTTCACTTACTGACAATGCATTTGCAGCATCCTACTGCTGGATTTCTTTTTTCTGTATATACATGGAGCTTGATACTCCAGTTAACGCTTCCTTCTTTCTTCTCCAAACAGGGGTCTCCAGGAGAGCGTGGTCCCGCGGGGTCAGCCGGCCCCATAGGCTTGCCAGGGCGACCTGGACCCCAGGGACCTCCGGGACCCGCAGGTGAAAAGGGAGCCCCAGTAAGTACCAGAGTAAAGATTAACAACTGTGGGTCAAATAGAAATGTGTACAGTAGGAAGCTGAGCATGGAGAGATTCCCTTGGGGTAGGTGTATAAAAGATGGGGTTTTTTTTGAAAAGAAAGAAAGGAATTCAATTAGAAAGGAATTTTCTCATCTTGGGTGCATCAAACTGCTGAACGTTAGCTGCTCACCTTCCCCGTTTGTGACACCCGTGCTATCAAAAATGGATGTGATCCCAGGGACCAAAATGTCTTCAGGCAATGAGAAGGGATGAGGACTGAACAGGTGAAATGACAGCCTGTGACCTCCTAGTGACAAACAGCCAAAGGACAGGCTTCAGGGCAGAGAAGGGAGCCAGCCCCCTCGCTGCTGACAAGGATGCAACGGCAGCAGCGATTTCCACGGAGCCCAAATAAATCTTTCCCCTCTCTCTGCCCGAGCCGAGGAGCAGCACGTGCTTCCCAGGACACTGGGAAGGATTCCCAGCAGCATCCGTGTTCCCAGGCATCCTGCTGGTGCCCGTGGAAAGAGCCACTCTCGGCAGGAGCCCGGCTGAGTCCTGCCATATGGTCCCTCTCCAGAGCCTTCCCCAGCCAGCCCGCGCACCCTCGCACGTCTCTCGCTCCCCAGGCAGGCGCCTGAAATGTCACGTGCGGGAAGGGGAGAGAGTGGGCTGGGATGACTGTTTCTGTCCCTGAAGAACCCAGCAGCAACCAATGACTGTCCTGAGGAGGAAGGCCTGAGCCTCTTGATTCTCACACCCCAATGGTTTTACGAAGACTTTTGGGGTTGTCTGCCTCAAACTTCTTCAGCTCAGCTTCAGACCCAGCAAAATGAGCAAATGCTGGCATCAGTGATTTCAGACTATATGAGGACACTTTCGGTGTTATCAAAAGTGTTTATCAGCCACTGTATTCCACATTTGCTGGCTTATTAGAAACTCCAGCAGCTAGTCCAGAGGCAAGAATTTCCTGGTGAATCAGCTTTCTGAACATCTGTCCTGCCAAGTACCTATATGATGTAGCAGTGGATAGATGAATAGGCAATTTATGTGGCATCTAATTATTCAGAAGAGAGCACCCAGGATTCACATGCAATTAAATTATGTACAAGGAAACGGAAAAATATTCACTGTTCAGTTCCTGTAAACAAACAAATTTGGTTGAAGGCTCCAGGTTTGAGGAATACGAGTAGGTGTTTTAGCCGGAGGCCAGCAGAGATTGCTTTATTTGCTTCAGGTGTTTTCTTTTGTCCAGAAGCTCAGGAGGGATCTTGGGGCCTCCTGAAAAACCCCCATCAGTTGGGGATCAGCCAGGGAGGGAGCAGGCACCGAGTGCGGGGGCAGCCAGCACCAGAATCAGTACAAACTGGCTTGCGGGAATAAAAATGAGTTGAGGTCTTGTTTGTCATCCAGAGAGAGATGGCAGAGGGTTCAGATTAAATCTGATTATATTGCTATAGCAGTGAAATTGCAGCTGTGATCTGGGTATTCGCCGTTTAGATTTGTTTGTTCTTTCTTTATCTCCTGAGATAGAAATTTTGTCTTGTTTCAGACAGTGAGCACAGAAAGCCTGATGAAATATCAGCTGGAAACCAGTTCTGCTATACGTGCCCATGGAGTCGGGGGTTATTAGCAGCTGAATAAAACGTTAATGGGATGTAATGGGTGGGTTGGAAGGTGGAGGAGAGCTCTGTGTGACCTGCCTGCTTGTTCTGCTTCCAGGGTGAGAAGGGTCCTCAAGGACCGGCTGGCAGGGATGGCATCCAGGGCCCGGTGGGACTGCCGGGTCCAGCAGGTCCTGTCGGCCCCCCCGGAGAGGATGGAGACAAGGTGGGAGCAGCTCCCAGCTGCACGGGGTCACTCTGGGAAGGAACTGGGCAACATGCCCCGTTGCCACCACACTGCTTCCACCGCCAGCGGGTTGGATGTGGTGCTGGTGGTAACACAAGGATGTTTTATGGCTCTTGCAATCCCATGAGATCAGCAGGATCCAACTGGGGGAGCAGCAGGCAGACCGGGGGGCTGTGCTCTGCCAACCACACCGCTCGCTGGGATCCAGTTAGCCTGCCCCAAAGCCTGTCGCAGGTGGCCTGCCTGTGGGTGCCTGGCCTTTCCAAATTAATTACCTTTCCCCACTCTCTCATTAAGCCCCTCTGGACTGGAGGATTCTTAGAAAACATAAGCTGAGATGAATCACTCCTTGCTGCTGACAAGGTCTACAAAATGATGCTTCTTGCATCGCATGGCAGCTTTAGTTTTAGGATATAAAAGGGTTTGGTTACACCTGGAGCAGCCAAATTTCTGGCCTTTTTCAGAACATTCTGGGGTATTTCTGCGGGAATCAGCATCTTTGGGATGAGGGTGCAGACCTACGGGACTGTTGCTTGCGTGTTGAGATATGAAAGTGGTCACCAAGTGAACTAACTGTGCCCCTTTGTACCCGGCAGGGCGAGATTGGGGAGCCTGGCCAGAAGGGCAGCAAGGGTGACAAAGGGGAGCAGGTGAGTGGGGTGGATGTCATCATAGCTAATTATGTTGTCTGACTCCCTGGAAACAGAAAAACAGTATCATTTTAATTTCTTTCTATCATTGCATTATCTTCCTTTGCTTCATCAAATACCCACACGATGTAAAAAAGAGCAAGTGCCTGAAGCGTGAGCCTCCAGCTCCCAGGAACACACTGAGATGTTTCCATGTCACCCAAGTACTGTGTAAATATCTGCAAAACATGAGCAGCCTTTGCCATTAAAGTTGGGTGTTTGGCTGTAGCTCCTTTTCTAGTTGCTTGCAGCACACTGGAGCACCCTTTATGTGCTGCTCAGAGCCTGAGGAAGATAAATTACACATAAGTATCTAGACAGAACTGAGTGGCGTGATATTACTTTGCTGGAGCAAAAATGCCCTTGGACATGTCTGCTCTGCCATTGGCATCAGGGCTGAGGGATGCTGGTATCTGTGGAGACTTGACCCTGTCCTCCCTCTCTGTTTTGGGAATTAATGCCCATCTAATGGAGGCTGGATTGGAAGGCGTCACCTTTTCCAGGTGAGTTTTTCACTCTCTGCTCCTAATGGTGATATTGCACTTCTGCTTCATGACAGGGTCCACCTGGTCCTACCGGTCCACAGGGTCCAATCGGTCAGCCTGGTCCAGCTGTGAGTATTATCCCCTGTTAGCAGAAATCCTCTTTCTTACCATAAAATCTCCTGGGAAGCACTGCAAGGATGGGCAGTCTCCGCCTGGCACTGCTGATGCCCAACACATGAGTCGGGCATCGCCACTGGCTGTGGCAGAAGGTGGTGGGGATGGGGATTTGCGTCTGTGTTGTGTCTTTGCCAAGCTGGGTTCGACTCTGTCCTCGTAGGGTGCTGATGGAGAGCCAGGTCCCAGAGGACAGCAAGGCCTCTTTGGTCAGAAAGGTGATGAAGGACCCCGAGGTTTCCCTGGTCCCCCTGGCCCTGTGGGCTTGCAGGTAATTTGCAGCATCAAGGGAGGGCTTAGGCTAATGAGAACTGGGGCTCCACCTGAGATGTTCACAGCTAAAACTCACCCCCTCCACCTCCACAGGGCTTGCCTGGACCACCTGGTGAGAAGGGAGAAACAGGCGACGTTGGGCAAATGGTAAGATGCTTTCATACTTCTGTTTTCATCACTGACAGACGTTGCTCCAAGTAACAAGTCTTAAATTTGTCTCCCTTTCTCTCAGGGCCCGCCAGGCCCACCTGGACCCAGAGGTCCATCAGGACCACCAGGAGCAGATGGTCCCCAGGGTCCTCCCGGGGGAATAGGAAATCCCGGTGCAGTAGGAGAGAAGGTAAAGCATCCAGAAGCCCACAGGAGTTTGCTATAACACTCGTGCAGGGGCTTTGCTACGTCAGTAGAAACCTCGGCACCCTGCAGAAATGTAAGTGCTCATCCTCTTTTCCCCTCTACAGGGTGAACCTGGTGAATCTGGTGAGCCTGGTCTTCCTGGCGAGGTTGGCCTCCCGGTAAGTACGCTATGGGGTGGCTCTTGCTCTGATGGAGAAGATCTTTTCTGCAGTGGTGTCCCCCGAGGAGCTGGTTGAAGGGGTGACAGAGAGAGATGGACGTGGCTGGGGCTGCAGGGGCTGAACCAGCCATGTCCTTGGTTTGGGTACTGGGTGGCACATCGCCATGTTGCTGGGTATTTATAGTATAACATTTAGTCACAAAATATGGGCTACCCACGACTGAACAACATGAACACCACTTAATCTTTGTGGGAAGGGACTGCTAAATCATGTCCTCATGTTTGGAGATACAAATAGAGCTTCTTTCTCAGAATCGATTAAAGGAAAATTAGAGATTGGTAAGTTGTTTTCCTGGATAATAGAAATACCCTTTTTCTTTTACAGGGTCCTAAAGGTGAAAGAGGTGAAAAGGGTGAAGCAGGTCCCTCTGGTGCTGCTGGTCCACCTGGCCCCAAAGGTCCACCAGGCGATGACGGTCCCAAAGGCAGCCCTGTGAGTACCCGCTCCTGTCCAAGCAGTGCTTCCTTGTCTTGCCCAGCAGAGACTTCTGCATGGAAAGATGTTTTCCAGAGATTTTTGTGGCAATTTGAAACAGTTTACCAGCCAGAGAATTGCTCCTCTAATGATATGTGATATCAGTCCCCTTCCTTTAGGGTGCTAATGAGGAAAAGACCCAGTTGTACCATATCTTCCAGCAATACTTGAATTATTAGTCCTTTTTGCAGGCTATCAGAAAGCTCACCCCTATGGAGAGGGCCAGCAGTAGGCTTACTTTGCACTTGAGCTTATGCCTTGCCAAGGTCCTCTGCTCCAGGGTGAAGCTTCCAAAATAGGGGAGATATATGTGAATGTGGGAGTTGTACCTCCAGGGTCAGATCCCTGCTGAGGCTAATTGCTATAGTTCTATTGAAGCCAACAGAGCTATACTGATTTATACCAGATGACAATGGTACAGTATTTATCTTGCCGGCTTCTTTGATGCTTGCTGGCTGAAGAAATTTATTATGCGATAAGCAAAGATGGCATGAAGCAGCAGAGGAGGCAGGGGAGTTAGTCATCTCTCTGAACAGATGGGTTTGGGGATATCACATTATTGGTTGAAGCCTATTGTCTGAACGCTGGTCTCGGAATCATTTGAAGTGCACAATAGACATTGTACGGAGAAGAATGTGAAGTGTTTTAGTCATTAAATGCTTTGAAAGGATCTTTGTGTGAAAAATGTTACACATCCTGTAGTAAGCAAAAGCAAAAGTCTTCTAATCTGCCCGTTCCCCAAAGGTGCGAGGATTTCACTGTCACTTGTCCGATGTATTTAGGAAAAAGTAGATGAAAGTCCCAGCATTGACACTGGAGCTTTGCGTAGTCTGGATACAGAGCTGAACTGGTGGCTGTGACATGATGAAATTACTGAGGATGCAAAGATGGGATGTGATCTGGGATTGTGTCTCACAGTAGGGAATTGGGGTTTGCTCCATAGGGTGACTCTCCATGTTGTTGCTGGGTTAGCAGGCACTAGTGCGCTGAAATTCTACAGAGGCGATATCTCTGACTTGGGGATCTCCTTCTTCTCTCTTTGCAGGGTCCAGTTGGTTTCCCTGGTGACCCTGGTCCTCCTGGAGAACCTGGTCCAGCTGTAAGTGTTTATCTTGCACAAAGGCAGTTCGGTGCCTCCTCTTGGTTTTGTGAAATACGAATGTGTGCCCTTCACTCACCAGCAGCTCCTCTGGCGTGGACTCTTTCTTTACTTGGGAAAGAGTAGGAAGTCCCACCATAAGACTGTTTGTCTGACCTTTGGGGCAGTGGTTGTACAAAATCTGCTATCCACAGTATTTGACAGGATATTTGCTGTTGCCAGTGTCCTCAACAGGAAATGGGAAGGGATGGAGCCTGGTGACATTGAAGACCAGCTGAACCACACCTGCTGCTGCTAACGCTCTGCTCAACCCTATTCATACCCTAAATACACCTGCTTGTTTCTTTCTTCTTCTTTTTTAGGGTCAAGATGGTCCCCCTGGTGACAAAGGTGATGATGGCGAACCTGGACAGACTGTGAGTAACTGGATAGATGAGATCTGTTCCCCATGAGTGCCCACGGTTTCTGCCCAAGGATTAAAAAACCGTCCAAGGACTTTTAACACAGAAGGACATACAGCACCTAATTCCCACCAGCTCCTGCTTGCACTGGTCCCCTGATGGCTGTCCCTCCTGTCTGTGTCAGCCTGGCTGCTGCCATCCATCCAGGCTGCTCAGCAATACATCCTGAATGCAAAACTTAACTTAGGGAAAAACATAAATCTAAGTCTTTCATTTTAACTTTGCTGTGCCTTATGGTGTTGCATGGTGGGAAGGGATAAAACAAGATACCACCTGCACCCCCGAGGAGGTGTCGGGAGTTGTACCAGCCACCCACGCCTCGGCTTAGCACAAACTCTGCGTCTCAACTCGAGTTTTACACGTTTGCTCCTCCTTCCTGCGTCTTGAGATGCAATTATGGCTTGTTCTCCTCCCCTCTCCATCTAGGGTTCCCCTGGTCCCACGGGAGAGCCAGGCCCCTCTGGACCTCCAGGAAAAAGGGTAAGCTGATTGTTTAGGAGTATTTTTCCAAATGTATTTGTATTGACTTTTTGAAACTAACGTTATTACTAGGTTTACAGTAAATGCAAGGCAGTAGCCTGTAAAATAATAATAATAAAAAAATTGATGCGCCATCCACAGCCATTGGAAATTGATGGGAAGTTGTCAACCAAATCCCATGGATTTTTTGGAGTTTTTAACACCCAAAAGAAAATATAAGTATGAGGTGCTCCTGCTCTTCCTGCCTTGCTGGCAGAGCTCAGGGATTCATTTAGCAAGAAGCTAATTTAAAAAGCTTTTCAGAGATATTCATCTCCATTTTGTCTTCTTCCCTGGGGCTGTAGCATCGTTTGGTTAATTCCAATAGACCATTTCAGATCAGCGTGATCTAATTGTGTTTTCCATCTATTTTGTGCGTTCTGTAGGGCCCTCCTGGTCCAGCTGGTCCCGAAGGAAGGCAAGGAGAGAAAGGAGCCAAGGTAAGAGCTGAATGGGATTTCACTTCTACCATGTCCTTTGTGTCAAAAGGATCACCCTCTGACAGCCTTGGTGTTTGAAAGACAGTGAATTGGTTTTTCTGTATATTATAACAAATTAGCCTGAATTTGGGGCAATTGGCCCCAAATCTAAATTTATGTTTCATCTTTTAACAAACTCAGTGAGGATAATTAGAGCTTGGTAAGGTCGTGGGAATGTTTTTCTTGCTTTGAAATGATAAAGGGCCATATTTGGCAATTTTATGTGTTGTAAAACCTATGGTACGCACAGCCCTATGTCCTTTCCCAGGGCAAATACAGCATTGTTGGACTATGACTGTTTTTGTTGGGGTGGTGGGGAAATGTAGAGTGGGATCAGAAATTGTAGGTCTGATTGTTGCAGCAGCCGCAGGATCGCTGGTGGCAGAGGATGTCCTCTGCTAGCTCACCTCCCAGGCCCAAACCCAGGAAAGCTTCCTGCTCTGGAAAGCTGAAAGCCAAAGAGCGGTTCCTGCTGGAAATCAGCAGAAACAGGCAAGGCTGAAAAGTGAAGGAGCTTGGAGACATGTCCTCAGCGCGTAAGGGGCAGGGAGCACTAGGAAAATCAACAAACAGAAAGTTTTACACGTTTTTCATGGAATTGCATTCACTCGGTGACTTCCTGGCAGCAGCCACGTGTGAGAAGGTCGTTTGACGCCCCAATGCAAATTAAAGTGTGCTGCCTCTTGCGTCTAGGGTGAAGCTGGTTTGGAAGGACCTCCTGGGAAGACTGGCCCGATTGGTCCCCAAGGTGCTCCAGGGAAGCCTGGTCCTGATGGCCTTCGAGGGATTCCTGGTCCAGTTGTGAGTATTCCCAAACTGAGCAAAGTCTGAGGAAGCTTCTGGGCAAGGTTGTTCCTGATGCTTTACCGTAACCCATCTGCCTTGAAAGATGTCTTTTTCCCACTGTGGTGTTCTGTCTGTGCTTACATACCTGACAGCAGATAAAACATCTTTAGTGGAAATAACGGTGAACATCACCTCGCATCGTGTTTTATTTGAGTCTTGGTTCTGCTCATCCACTCTCTGGGGTAACATTTCCATGAGCTGCAAAGTCCCTTTTCTAGTAGAGATCTGAGCATGAAAGGAACATAAATCCTTTTGCCTTTACCCACCTGTGAGAAGCCAGGGAAAATGTTCTCTGGCACAGGGACTGGATGAGGATGGGTGAATAATCTGAATAATCCCAGCTGGAAGCACTGCTGTTGTGAATGTGATGGATTTGAGGGAATTGCACTGTTTTACAGGGTGAACAAGGTCTCCCGGGATCTCCTGGCCCAGATGGTCCTCCAGGCCCTATGGTATGTCCAGACCATCAAATTCCATGAGTTTTTGAAATCGGTGAATGTATTTTACATGAATTCATTCTCTCTTTCTCTGTCTCCTAAAGGGCCCACCGGGTTTGCCTGGTCTTAAAGGAGACTCTGGTCCTAAAGGAGAGAAGGTGAGAATGGCACATGCGAACTCATAGCATGATCTGATGCCCGTGATCAGGGTGTGGGGTGAAAATTGTCATTGTAGAGGGGTCCTGCAGCTGGCAGGAGAAGGTTGAGGAGTGCCACCAGCCCCGTGTGCTCTCTCTCGTACTCGGGAAGCATTGGACATATCTTTAGAGGAGAGATGGAGAGTTGTGGGTGTGCTCCAAGGGATGAACCAGGTTGTGCCACCACCTCTCTGAATCCAAGACTGGGTTTCCCATGCCCATGTCACCAGCACTGATGACAACGAGGGACACGGAGGAGCTGAATTCCCCTCTGTCAGCCCTCGAAGTCCACAGCAGCTCTAGTTGTGGGGGCTACCTGAACACAGACGCTTTAGCAGAGGGCATAGGGAGGTGCAGACACCAGGCTTGCTTTGGGACATCATTCTCAGCCTTGTAGAAATTCATGCAATATATGTTAGCACATGGAATGAGCAGGTGCTCCAGTGCAGCAGTTCTTCTTCTGTATTTGTAGCATTTTCTGTTGAAAAAGCTAGTGCTTTTCTCTGTCCTGCCACTTCCAGGTGTCAGGAATAGCTACAAACTCCTCTCACCTTGTTTAGATATTTGGGTTTGTATTTAAAAATGTCTTTGCTGGGTACCTTTGGCATTCAGTTCCCTCCGGCAAGAGATCATAATTAACATCTGCTGTTTTCCCTTAGGGTCATCCAGGTTTAATTGGTCTTATTGGACCGCCGGGAGAGCAGGGAGAAAAGGGTGACAGAGGTCTCCCAGGCCCCCAGGGCTCAGCAGGACCTAAAGGAGAGCAGGTAAATATTCCATAAGAACTTAATCAAATGTGCTTTTGAGCTGTGTGGTTTGCTGACTTTGAGCAGGTATGGCATAGAGGGATGGCCAACCTCGGCAGGAGACTCTTCCTAAATTCTGAAGGATATTTTCTATGTTAATGTAGTTTATTCTACATGTGAAATATAGAGATGCTCCAAAATGATCCATTTTAGTGGAAAGCAGGTTCTCAAGGGTCGTATGAAAAGAATTGAATAGACTCGGAGGGATGGTAGCATTAAATATGGATCTAGAGGACTCATTTTTCAGAACTGTGTGCCTAAATGAGATATGAGGTTCCCCAGTCATGCTCTTGTCTGGATCATGCACAAGCTTAAAAACCAGTTAAAGCTCCAGATTTGTATGGAGTCCTCCAAAACTAAGCGGTCATCTGTGAGCAGGTGTTAGTTGTGTACTTATAAGCCAGCACCTGCGCATGTAAATCAATGTTGTTCTGCTTTTATTTTTCAGGGTATCACGGGTCCTTCTGGACCAATTGGACCTCCAGGGCCACCAGGATTACCGGTATGTGATAAGTAATTATCTTTTAATTCCTTGGCAGCTACACAGCCCTTCTGGGTTCACCTTGGCGCTCCCAGATATCCGGCTCAGTCCTTCTGGCCTGACCTTGTAAGAGGATGCTGATGGGAATGGGGGTTGCCCAGCTGAGCCCATTATAAAGGCTGGAATGAATCACAGGAGCACTGGGGGGGTGACGTGTGAGCTGAGTTGATGGGCACAGGGGACACGCCGTGATGGAGGCAGGGAAATCAGCCCACCCTGTTTCTTTCTCCCTTTTCTTTTGGATTATCTACAATCATGTGGTGATTTCTTGCCCTTTTTGCTATTTGCATTATTTTTCCCTGGGTGCCTGCACCCTTGGGCAACCAGCGTTTGCTGTTGCTGGGTGTCCTCAGCCCGGAGCCAGGACCAGCCCCGGGTTACGGTAATCACCCAGCAGCTTTCCCAGTCCCCATCCAGGCAGGAGTGTGGAGCCGCTGACACAGATTGGTCTGACACAAATGCTTTTTGTGTGTTGGCAAATAAAAGCAACACCGAACTCAAGTGGATGTGAAAAATGGAAACAGAAAGGAAGTGAATTAAAAGGAAAAAAAGCACCTTGTATAACACTACTCTGCCTCTCTCTAAGGAGAGACTGACTTCTCTGCGAGGAAATGTACTGACTCCTTTCTCTATTTTTCTCTATACAGGGTCCACCTGGTCCCAAAGGTGCTAAAGGATCATCAGTGAGTATAGACATTGTTAAATGAAAAGGCTGAGGAGCTCTTATTAAGTGTGTAACCTGCTGCGACGTCTCCACATCAGTGGCATTAAAGGCAATTAGCCAAAGATGACTGTGGCAAATGCAGCCTTTTCAGGCTGTCTAGGCCCAGAAATTATAATTGGGAAAAGGTTTTTTGTTACGCACACGGTACTCCATTGAACATCAGTGCAGCAAAGATCATAAGGAGGGAAGCAGTGCATAGTCCTTAGGAGAAAACCTACTGCTGTAAAGCGGAGGGTATTAAAAATAGACTGTGAAGAAGCGGGAGGTGGGAAGCTGAAAAACGAAGAACTCGGTGAGAAATGCGACACTGAAGCAAGCTTCATGTTACAGATCTCCTATGCAGGCAGCTAAAAATTCCTCTGGGCAACTTCCTAAAGTCTTTTTCTCCATGCAGAATTCAATGTTTTATTAATTTTAAGGTCTTATTTGATTTATAAAGCTGTTGGGTTGATTTGGAGAGTTAACGTTTTCATGCAGTGGAAGATCCTGCCTTTTCCGGAGGAAGCCTAAGCACAATTGGAGTGTCTAACCCCAAGTGTTTGACCCATCTTTTCTTTTGCCCAAGCATAGAAAAATAACCAAAATAAAAATTTTCTTGGTAGGGTGTAAGGAAACTCCTCTTGTGTCCCTGAAAGGACAAGAAGAAAGTTTTTGCCATGAGAGACTATTAAAGGAAATAATGTTTGGGATGTGATATATGCGACAACTGCTTTTTCCTGACTGACTCAAATGTTTTTCTCTTTTTTTTTTTTTTTTTTTTCCACCCAGGGTCCAACAGGTCCAAAGGGTGAATCGGGTCTTCCCGGGCCCCCAGGGCCTCCTGTAAGTAGAACCTGTTACATGAAGTGTGAAATGAGGTTCAGATTTAATGGGTGTTGCAATGTTAGGAAGTAGCAGATTTGTGGACCAAGATTTGGCCTATCAGGAGTCCTAGCAATGAATTGGTGTCTCTTAGAGATGCTGGGGAAGAAGCTGCTAATGGGAAGGTGACAAGAAAAGATGGACCCAGTGTTCAAGCCTGGTGGCTAGGGTTTTTATCAGTGTTGTGCACCTCTAGTGTGTATCTTGTGCTGCTGCTTCTCAGTGCTGGTGGCTGCTTTGGTCATCTCTTGTGCCTCTTTCCCACCGCCAATGCAATGAGAAGTTGTATCTTCTTTCCCCACAAATCAGGGTCCTCCTGGAGAAGTCATCCAGCCGCTGCCCATCCAGGCTTCCAAGAGGACCAGGAGAAATATTGACGCCAGCCAGCTGGTGGACGATGGAAACGCCGACAACTACATGGACTATGCAGATGGCATGGAGGAAATTTTCGGGTCGCTGAATTCCTTGAAACTGGAAATTGAGCAAATGAAGCATCCATTGGGCACTCAACACAACCCAGCACGTACCTGCAAGGATCTGCAGCTCTGTCACCCCGACTTCCCAGATGGTGTGTCCCGGGACAAGATGGGGTGCAGGGAAAACACGGGGGGTTTCCCCACCTCCACATGGGGAATATAAGCGAGTGCAGGAAGAGAAGTAATTTGGGGAGTCCCTGGGCTGGTGCCCCATGAGGAATGTGGCTGGCAAGGAAGGAATTCTCTACTGAGAATAGTTGGGCTAGATGATCGTTGTAGGTCCCTTCTAACTGAAATATTTATTATATGATGAAAAATAGCTGTTGCTGTAAGATACCACAGTATTATGTGGAATCAGAACATAACCAGTTTTCCAAAAACATACATATAGATAGTAGCCTATGACGGAGAGGATACATCCCCGGTGAGATGGTTGCTGAAGTGCCCATTGTCCTTCCTTCATAGTGTTGATCCTTTTCTTCCCTTTTCTTCCCTCTCATGCATCCAGGTGAATACTGGGTTGATCCTAACCAAGGATGTTCCAGGGACTCTTTCAAAGTTTACTGTAATTTCACAGCTGGTGGAGAGACTTGCATCTTCCCCGATAAGAAATCTGAAGGAGTAAGTCCACACAACCTTTTTCTTTCCCCCCCTCTATATCATGGTGATAAGAGCTTGTTTCCTAATATGAATATTCATAGACAGTCAATTTGGGGAGAACTGAACAATAGCGAGGAAGGATTAAGGATCCAGAAAGTTACTTTGTTACACAACGTTGGCTTCTAAAATAACAAGGAATGTGTTTACAAGGAGAATTTCTTTGAGTAAGTCAGATTTAAACTGTGATTTGGGACAAGTCTTTGATGATTTCCCAGGCATAATAAATGCTAAAACCTTAATTTTTTTTTTACTTTGCTTATGAAGGCAGAAGCATGTGTTGGCGCAGGAACCGCAGCTCCCCCTGAGCTTCATTTAACTCATTCCTTGTCTCCCCTCCTGCAGCCGGGCTGCGGCCCCGCTGGCTGTGGGCACAAGCACCGCTGACTCCTCTACCCTTTCTGTGTCTCCAGGCAGATAAATATTTATCTCCTGCCATTTTTTTTTTTTCCTGGTGTTTCTTGTGGGTATTTAGTTTCCTAAACGATTGCAGCTCGCCTCAGCGCTCCTCCTGGCACCGAGTCGCAAGGTTGATTAAGTTATTTGTGTAATGATGTGCGTAGCTCGACCATACTCATCGTTTTTGTCCCGGATCCATGGGCTCTGTTTTCTGGAGCTGCTCTCCCTCATGCCTGGGGACCAGCTCTCGCACTGGCCAAGCAGAAACTCCTGCAAAGTGGCCTGGGGGAGCTCTCTCGGTGGCACAGTTGTGCCCCAGCTGGGTTAAGATGCAGACAAAGCTGTTCGCTCCAGTGGAAGCCATTTGCCTGCTGAATTTCATCCGCCAAAAAATATGTGCCGGCACAGGACAAATAACACGCAACATAAATCTTCCTCGGGTTTTTGTTAGGGCTGTTTAAATAGGAGATGGATTTCTTCTCCTTTGCGTTAACTTGCCCCGGCTCTCCTCAAAACGTTGACAGCTCAAACAGCCCGTGATCTCACAGCGGCTCCGGCTCCTGCCACCCCGACCCTGCGAGTGGCTCTTTGGCCCCGTCTCATCCGCCGTGGAGCCACTCTTCTGACCACAGGCTGCGGTGCTCCTCAAATGCAAATGGTGCTACACTTGTGCAGTACTGCCATAAATAAGAAAAAAGCTTCAGCCTGCTCTTTCTCCAAGTAGAGGAATGAAAAGAGCTACCAGACCGGCATTAAGTTTTGGCTGAGTGGTTTTATTATAAGCCACAGCAGAGTTTAAGCCATATCTCCTTTCAGACCCACCAGATCCGCACTGACTCGCTTTATGGTTCACGTACTGGGAAGGAAAGGACAATCCCAAGACACCTGCATATAGCTTGGCCATTGTTTTTTGGGGAGATACATGGCAGAAGGGAGGGAGCTGGTGGGAGGGCAAGGCAGCAGGCAGTGGCCACACTCCTTCCTCAGGCTCCAACTCAAAAAAAGAGATTGAGCTGCTTCGGTGGGGCTGCCGTAAAGGATGCTCTGACAGCTCATTGCTTGTCAAGGTCACCCCCTGCATCACTCCTGGTAGTTGGAGCTCCTTCATGTGTGATGCTCCAGCACCGACGGTGGAGGATGCACTGCCTGTGCTACACCTTGTTGCTGTACAGATGCAGGAGACAGACAGAGGCTTTTCCTTAACCACACTCTGCTTTTCCCAGCCCCACAGCATCTGGATTTGACGTTAGAGTGACACCAACCTTCTCTGCTGTCACCATTCCTTTTCTACCCCAGCCCTCCCATGAAGATCAATGGATCTTTTACCGCTGATATTTCCTTTTTTTCCCCCCTCTATCTGTCCTTTTATCTCTCCTGCAGATAGACTGCACTGCTGGTTTTGCATCCAAAGGGTCTAGGAGGCAGAAATCATTAGCCCTGAGCAAATGCCTGATACCAAGGCAGCGCTGGGCACCCCGGGGCAGCGCCACGATGTCCTGTTCTGCTTGAGAGGCTGCTGGCACCTCAGGGCTCTGCCGACTGCTCTTGTTACTGGTGTATAAAGATTAAGAAAACATTTTAAAAGAAGTTGGACAGTTTCAATAAGACATGCAGACTCTGCTTGTGGAACTGAATGTAACTTTTTTTTTATTTCTTTTTCTTTTTTCTTTCTCTCTTTCCTCCTTGCCGTCCACAAACTAGGCTAGAATTACTTCTTGGCCAAAGGAAAACCCAGGCTCCTGGTTCAGTGAATTCAAGCGCGGTAAACTGGTAAGATGCATCTTGGTGCTTTCTGTTTTCTTTAACCCGTGTCGTATTTTACAGAGTAAAATGGCTCGTTGGCCCAAAGAACAGCCTTCCACATGGTATAGTCAATACAAGCGGGGGTCTTTGGTAAGTGGCTAACCCTGGCCCTCTAGTCTGAATCAGAGC
This sequence comes from Limnodromus scolopaceus, assembly GCA_028565335.1. Lineage (NCBI taxonomy): Eukaryota > Metazoa > Chordata > Aves > Charadriiformes > Scolopacidae > Limnodromus > Limnodromus scolopaceus. The sequence continues at coordinate 2,424,839 of JAOXNO010000008.1, forward strand.
TCGTCATCTGCTTTGGTATGGCCAGACCTGCTGCACTCTGCATGCTGGACTAATACCCATCGCAAGTCGCAGTGAAAATATTTAAGGTGGAATACTGAAAAAAAGAAACAAAACCCAATGGGGGACACGTTTTTCCAGTCTGCTTGACTGGAAACCTAGGTGACGAGCTTTCCCCCACATTAGGAGGGGACACGCTGATGTGCTGGGGGACCCTGCAGAGCTGGAGCTGTTGCAGGTCTGTCTCCGTGGAGCACTGCAGTGGCTGCATCCCACAGGAGCCCTCTAAGCAGTTCCCATTATGGGCAAACTGGGTGTTCCCGTGTTGCCATCCCCCAGCAGCGTAGCCTTATCCCAAGAGCCGAGCCCCCCCACCGTGATGCTTCAGCCTGGAGCTGAGCACGCTGCTGCCGCATCCTGGGCTCGCTGGTACCCAGGCTGAGGGGGTGAATCTGCACATCTCCAGGTTGGTTTTCCCCAGCAGAAGAATGTCATCTCCCACGCTGGAGATGAGCCACATCAGGGGCTCCCACACCACCCCCGGAGCTTGGGAGGTGAGAATTCAGTGGTTTAAAGGAAGATTTCAAGTCATGCGTGTTTGCCAAGCCTGGCAGCCTGGAGTTTGACTTAGTCACAATTAAGGATTTTTTCAAGGGAGAAGAACTGTCATAAGGTCAAACAACGTTTGATGTAAATAAGCAATAAGCAAGTAAATAAGCAAGACAGAGAAGAAGCTCTAGTGTTTTGTCCCTTAACAGGACATTCACGCTGTGGATAGATCGCTCCCACAGAGCCTGAGCTTTGGTCAGGGGAGTCAGAGCATCCTTGTCAGAGCATCCTTGTCAGAGCAGCGGCTGATTAGTGCAAACCAGGTCTCCTTAAGCAACAGGAATCTCCCACGTGTGTATCAATTCTTGTAGGATTAGTGGGATGCAGATGATGAGCTCAGCCAAATCAGGAGAATTAGGGAAGAAGGAAATATTCAGCAGGTAAAACCGCCCTGCCCCTGAAAGCAGGAGAGAGATGCTCTGACAGACCCCGCTGAGCTGCCTCCCCAGGGCCGTGGTTTCTTGCAGTGCCTCAAACTTCCACCTTAAAAGGCAAACAACAAAGAAAATCACCGCGTTGTTTTCCTAAGCCACATTTCACCGCCACTAAACACATTTGCTCTGATTCTGCCCACAAGAAGGATATGGCTTCTGCAGCTTTTCTGCATCATCGAATAAGGCCTCAAAGCCAAGGCTTCAGCCTTGTAGATCCTTGGAGGGCAACTACTCATAGCTTAATTACAGAGCACTTCATCAGTTAATATTATGAGTACCTCTATTTCTCCATCTTCTCTGCTCTTTTTTTTTTTTTCCTCTGGTCTGTTTACCAGCTACATTAGAGGCTGAATTGCCAACCTCGAGCTTAGAGCCCGTTATTTTAAATAGGAATTTCGGCACTACTTGGAGCCCTTTTTTTTTCCATCTTTCTGTGTTGCTATTTTCTTGCTTTTTTTACCTGTCCTGCGTTTTCTGTTTGGAAAAAAGCCACCAGCACGTAGAAGACCCACCCAAGCAAACCACGAAACTGTTAACTACACAAGCCATAAAAGTAAAGTTTGATTTATTTTTTTTTAAAAAAAAAATACCTCTTATTTCGCCCCAGTCAGTATTTGGAACTATGAGGCTGGTAAATTGGGGAGCAGTTTGCCTGGCCTGGATCCAAGCTCATCTGGAATTTGTGTGTAGGTGGGTGGGATGAATGAGTTTGAGTTCCCCTCTGGGTGCAACATTGCTCCTCTGACTCCCTGGAGAAGGTCCCTAGTGTCTTCCCACGCAGCCCGAGCGTGGTCTCTTGAGGGGCTGAGCCCACGGGGACCCCCGGAGCCGAGGGGAAGATTTCCAGGTGGCTGCTCAGCGCTGCTGATGGGGGAAACTCCACATGAATCCCAGTGCTTGCACAAGGTGTGCAGCCGTGAGGATGCTTGCCTTTCTTCTGGGGATATCTAAGGCAAGAAGGCCGTGGTAAATATGAAATACAAAGAAACCACCTTGTTTTGATGCTTCCGCACTGTCATTAATCAATGACAGAGAGTACTTGGACTAGATTTCTTATCATTTCTCGTGATGCAGCCAAACTGCATTTAGAGGGATAAAAGGGTTTTGCAGATGTTTTCTTCTGGACTCTGCTTTTCTTCTGTGTGTGTTACAATTCCCAGTGGCTCTAACAAGGCCTGCCACCCATCTTCTCCTGTTATCCTTCGTAGCCATATGGCAGCTGCCACAGGGAAATACTGTCACACAGAGAACAGGCAAGGATTGATTTATTTATTTTTTGCAAAACGGTGTTCCCTCGAGCAAGCCTTATGCGCACAATCAGTTCCCAGTGGCTCCAGTTGCAAAGCTGGGACAGGTCTTCATGCAATCTGCACAGGGAGAACAGCAGCCGAGACCCCGTAAAGAGCAGTCAGGCTCCCAAACCAAGCACTGATTTGAAATAAGAATAAATAAGAGAAGTGGCTCCTGCAGATCAGCAGTGCCACGCGTCGTTGAGTGTGTGCCAAGTAGTCGGCACTTTGTGTCCCTTTCCTTCCACGTCCTGGTGGTTTTCTCATAGCTCTCCTCCTGGCATGCGTGGCTCTGTCATGGTCAGTCATATTTAACTCTCAGGAGGACAGTGCGACGGTATCCTGACAACCGGTTGGTATATTTATTTATTTATATTATCTTTTTACTCATGATTTTGTTGTCTGGTTATGAATCTCTTCTACTGTTTGCAGCTTGCACCACAACGTGATGTTTCGTGGTACCTCGAAGGACACTATGCTGTTTGCGTTGCCTGTATTTTTCTCCTGGTCCTTGCTAAGGAAACCCACTGTCTCTAGATGACAGGACCCAAGAGCAGCTCTGGTAGCTTGGCCATGGCTGGAGAAGCCACCTGAAGTACAGTTAGTTTATACATGCAAACTGGCCGTGCCAATCAACGTTTTCTTCCTTGGTGGGGTACTAGAGAAAGTCCCAGAAAGTCCCGAATCCCCGAGGTGCTGGAAGTGGGCTTCAATAAATTGTGTTTTGCATAAAAATATCTCCAGACACCGTTCTCCTCCAAGGGAGAAAAGGAGCCTTCTGTGCAGAATGGAGCAAATCCCTGTGCCGGTGCAGCTCTGTGTTTCACAACATGCCCTAAGGGCAGCAGATGCATTTTCCCTTTGGCTGAGCGTGGCCTCGCAGACAAGGGCAGCTCGGAGTCCTTATCGGCAGGAACGGGATTGCTGCAGATCAAGGCAAAGATTGCTTAAAAGCCAGTGCGTTGGTGCCCAGGAAAAATGAATGGGAAATACCTTAGTGTGTGCAGAACAAAATACTCAGAGCAGCCAGAACATCATGTAAATAGGACAGAAAAATAAAGCCCCAAGCCCTTACAGAAATCTGCTTTCTCTCCTTTTCAAAAGTGGGAGAAGTATGCTCAGTATTGGCTTAAACTTGAGGCTCATAGCCCCAGATTTGCTTAGCACTGCACCTTTTTGGAACCAGGGCTGAAATCCCCCTTCCTTTCTCCTCCTGCCCTGCATTAGCCTTATTTTTTTTGCTCAACCAGCAAGAGAAATAAAATGCCCTCGGTAGCCATGTCCTGGCTGCAGGAGGACTAGAGCAGCCCCCTGGCAGGAGCGGTGTCTGCACCCCAATGAGGTGGTGAGACTGAGCCCCATGCCCAGGGTGATGAAGGTGGATGGGACTGGTGGTCCTCAGAGCCCCCCAGACATGTCGCGTTGCCTCTCACTGCCCAGTGTTTCCCCTTCTCCGCTTCCCATAGCTCTCCTACGTGGATTCGGATGGCAACCCCATCGGAGTGGTGCAGATGACTTTCCTCCGGCTCCTGAGCGCCTCGGCCCACCAGAACATCACCTACAACTGCTACCAGTCCGTCGCCTGGCACGACGCCACCACCGACAGCTACGACAAGGCCATCCGCTTCCTGGGCTCCAACGACGAGGAGATGTCCTACGACAACAACCCCTACATCCGAGCCGTCCTGGACGGCTGCGCGGTACGTGGTCTTGGCCGGTCCCTGCAGAAGGGGTCGGTGCTGGAGACGTGGAGTTGACTGTCCCCCTCCTCTGGTTATCCAACACCTTCTGCCTCTGAGCAAATCAATTCCAAATTTCCTGTGCTCGCTGATGTAGTTGTCGTGAGGATTGTCCCCAGCATGGGAGACATTGAGCTTTCTATTCCTTATGCTGGGAATACACGATTCTGCTCTGATTCTTCTGAGCAGAATCGTGTATTCCCAGCATAAGGAATAGAAAGAAGAATAGAAGAAATAATAGAAATAGAAGAATCTGAGCAGAAGGTCAGGGGAAGCTGCAGCACCCTTAGAAAACAGATTAATTTGCTTTATTGCTGGCCGTGCATAAAGGAAAAGACCTGCCTGAAACCACCGGTTGCTTTTAAATGTCCCTCCTTGCCTTGCCCTTACTCTGTTTTCTCACACAGGGAGAGGCAAGCAATGGCTCCCAGTTGTGTATGAGTTTTGCAGGCTTTGATGATAATTTTTTGAGGTGATTTCAGGAAATTTTGGAGGCAAAGCATTAAGGGTTTGGCATCAGGATGGTTGAGGGGAGGGGGGTTGCATCATGCTGATGTGTGCAGCCCCAGGAGGGCTCTGAGCTGTGCTGGGTGCAAGGAGGTGCCCAACTCTGGTCCAGCATCCCCTGAGCTGCTGGAGGAGCCCCAGCACAGGGCTTTGGTTTGCTCTGTGCCTGCAAAGCCCCTGCTCCTCCCGGGATCCTCCTGTGCCCCTGGGAAAGGACAAATCAAAGCAAGGCCTGACTCCATAGCAAGATGAGATGATGCTATGGGATGCAGGAGGCAGAGGTTTGCATCCCTACTCCTATTTCAAATGCGACTTGTAGCATCTTTCTCTCCATCCCTGCTCCCCGTGACTATTTTGCCGGGAGAACAGAGGCAGGCGTTACGCTGCATCCTTCCTCTCCCCACACTGCTCTTCGCCTTTGCTGTGCCCACCAGCAGCAGCCAGAGTTTCCAAAGGGCCTGGCATCCTCCCGTTGCTTCTGCCTTCTTCTTTTGGGTGCCTGATTTGGGACTGAGCTCTGAAAAATCTGCCCTCGGGAGCTAAAAATTTAACGAAGCAGGTGCTGCTTGCATTTATTTTGAGACCCAGCGTGCTGGTGAGGAAGCGTGCATAATTCTCACCCTTCTGCAACTGCAGCGCTTGGAGCCCACGGGACAGAAAGATTGAGATGTTTGACAGAAGCCCTCCACGTAATTTGAGAGGAAAGTGGTTCTGTTCTGGCACAGGCACGTTTGTTACTGTAGGAGCAATGAGGAAAATCAGATTAGAATCACCCGCTTCTTTTAACACTCTCTCGGAGAGGGAAAGGGCATCCGTCCCGCTTCTGGAGACACTCAGAAGCCGCGTGGGGAAGTTTATCCTCAAGTGCTTCGTACCTCCTGCTAGTGCAATGTGTCCTCAGTAAAAAGTACCTTCTCTTCCTTTTCCCCCCTTAAGGCTCAGGGACGCTGCAAGCTCACACGTTGCACATTTTAAGGCAGGTGTACCTGCTGATAACCCTTCTGGTTTAAGTGATTTGGCTCAGGTGCCCTGTGTCTCTCTCCCTAACGAGGGATATTTGCATGGAAAGAGGGCGGTAGCTCCTTCCAGTTTATTTGCTCGGTTGCTTCTTGCAGCCACGTCTCTGTATTGCAAATAAAGGACCTGTGGCAAGACCTAAGTCAGCGGGAGCACCAGGAGAGGTTGAACAAGCCCCAGTGCGATGGTGGGGACACAGAGATGTCATCTCCCATCTCACGGCTTCGGGCATCGCTTCCAAACCAGCATGCCCCAGTCCTTCCTCTTGGCTAGAGACATTCTTGCAGGCGATAAAAAGGAGGTAAAATATGCTGAGGGAGCTTATTGCAGCCTTGCAGAAGGAGGCTCTGCGTCTCCTGTATTCCTGGGCCGTCTCCAGTACCCTGGTAGATCATCCTTCCTGAAAACCACAGGCAGGATATTTAAAGTTGAGCCCTACTATGTGAAAAATGAGGTTGGGCTGCCTGACGTGGCATTACTGCAGAGTTCCTGGTAGGACCCACGCTCCGGCCGTGATGGAGGGAGGCTGCTGCAGCCGGCGCTGGAGGATCTCCAGGGCTAATGTTCGGGCCATTATTTGAATGTGTTTTTCCTGATCTTACAGCCCTTTCTCAGTAGCTGCGATACAGCCTATTCTACCGAGAGACACAAATCAGAGGGTAAGGTAGAGCCAAAAGCTGCTCCATAAATTCGCTTGTTTGTGCAGCTTTGTATGCCCTCGGGTGCACTTCTGCTCCTCTAATAATTATTTATATTTTGGAAATAACTGTATGGCTACCAGGCACGATAAAAAGACAACATCACCTTGTGAATTCCATCAAACTTTAAATGTGATCTTTTTGGTAGCGCTCGGATAATAGTCAAACTAATATATTCAAATTAAATGGCTCACATTTGCTCAACAACCCATGCGTGTCCTCAGGGAGGCAAAACAACTATACCACGGCCACAATAATTTTACCAGGTTCCTGTTGCAGCTCTGAGATGTGCTGACAGCAGAGTTAGTGTCTTTAAATCTGCATGGCAGCAGCTTTTTCTGCTCCAAAGTCTGGGCTCGGGACAGGCATCTCCCAGGGGTTTGCTCAGTGGTCACCATCCCACTTTGAGAGCATATCATCTCCATCTGCAGGGCATGTCATCTCCATCTGTAGGGTGTTTGGGTGCTGGGTGCCTCTCACTCAGCTCAGAAAATGCTTGGGCAAGATGGTCACCCTATTCCCAGCTGACCGGTCAATGCTCATTCATGGTAACTTGCTGTGGTTGGAGGCATCATCAGAGCTCCTCTCTCTCCCTCTTCTCCCCGTCAGGCCAAGAAGGGCTATCAGAAGACCATCCTGGAAATCAACACACCCAAAGTAGAGCAAGTACCTATAGTCGACATCATGTTCAATGACTTCGGAGAAGCGTCACAGAAATTTGGATTCGAGGTGGGACCAGCTTGCTTCATGGGCTAAGAGCCACCTGAAAACTAGTCTCCAAATGAGCAACCTCGTAACCTCATTGCGCCATTTAATTAATTAAAAGAAAAAAAAAAAGAAAAAAAGGAATTCCTTGTCACATGCACGTTCTGAAACTGGACAGCGATGGGTTATTTTTTTCCGTTTTGTTTTGTTCCTCGTTTTGCCCGAGCTCCTCTGTGCCACCGCACCCACACTTACCGAACCGCCGACCCAGAGGACCGTTCCCGCGACAGACGCAGAATCGCATGACCAACCGCCGCACCCGTGGCCCGGAGACCTGTCCCCGTGCTGCCACCACCGCTGCTGCTCCACAGCCACCAAGCAGACCCCACCGCCATCAAAGACTTCTTCTTCTTCTTCTTGCCACGAAGCAATACCGAGCTCTTGTCTCTACGTGAGTTTGTTTGTTTGTTTCTAAGGGGAAAATGGAAAAAACTTGAAACTCCCGTGTTCAGCTTGAAGTTGAAGTCCCGGCAGTCCTGGCTCCAACCCAAGCCCTGCCGAAGCTCATCGGAGGCATTTTGTTGACTTCCACGAGATTTTGATCGGCTCTAGCAAGCAGACATCACGGCCACTTCCAGAATTTTTAATATCTCCATTGAATCGCGCAATTCTACGTTTTACAAAATTGAACCCCATGAATTTGATAGCAAAAAAGTCACACCGGACATCTCTTTCCCATATATTAAAGGTGCTTATATTTTTGTATGTTTGTAAGTAAATATTTGTATTGTATATTATTTTGAATGTCTAAATGTTTCTGTCTTCAAAACATGCATGTGACCCTGTCTGTATTAAAACCACCGCCCTTCCCACCACCAGCCCAGCCTGGGAATGAAGATGATGGCTCATGTCCCCACCATCCCTGCCTCTTCCCAATCCAAGCCTGGATCTGGAGGGGCTTGGAGTGATGCCCAGGCACAAGTCTTTGCAGGATGAGGGCCCAAGGATGCCACAGATGCCTTTTGGAATGATTCGCCTCAAAATAAGGAAATGAAGGCTGCTTTTTAACAAGATTTCTGCAAATCCCTGATCTAAAAGCAGGATCTGCTTTGAGTCTCTGCCTTTGTATACACTCGCTTACCTTAACACACGTGTTTTAAATTAATTCTTCTTTGTTTTCCTTCAGCATTCTTTTAAAATAATAATAATAATACTATAAAAAAAATCCATTCCCAGTGGCAGATTGCAGTGGCAGGGGAAATCCATTTGTCCTCTCTGAATATAAAGTGTAAAAAAAAAAAAAAAAAAAAAAGGTGCTTTTTATTTTTACATGTCTCTGTGGTGCTATCTATTTTGAATAACTTTTAAGACAACACTGGTGATACCCTGCCATTGGCCAATCTCCCACCAGCCTTTGCTTTTTAGCCACTTTCAACACAGACTGCAGGCTTTTGCTACAGTCTTTGATTATAAATGCATGCCACCTTCGTATTTGTTATATAGAAGACCCTCTCCTTTCCTTAATCATATTGTGGTAGCTTATACGGGCCATGTAGAAAAAGTATTAAATGTGCTTCCATCTTTTTTTTTTTTTCCTTTTTCTGCAAGAATATTCATGCATTTTACCCGGTGGTAACCGTACCAGATTGTACTCAGTCGCTGAATGTTTGTGGTGCTAATTTATGTATTTGGTGGATGTCCTGACGCGATGCTGAAGCCGGGTGGGTGCCCGCCCGCCCGGCGCTCCCGGGATCTGCAATTTTCCTGGTCTTCCCACGGTGGCTCTGCCAGGATGGCTGCTTTTGTCTTTTTTTGTTTTGTTTTGTTTTGTTTTTTTCCAGGCAGCGTTTTCAGCTCTCAACCTGCTGACACCATCTTCTCTTTCCGTTTGCTTGTTTGTTTTCTCCCTGGCCATTTCCCTTGGTTTAGATCTCTCGGCTGGAAAATAGATGTTGCAGGGTGCTTTTTTTTTTTTTTTTACTATTATTATTTGGCCTGGAGTATTACAGCAACGCTTGAGCCAAGGGGGGTCTTTCACCGTAAAGGAAAAGACATCACATTTACTGTGAAGAAAAGCCTATATATGATGTCTTTTCCCTCCTCCTTCCCAAGCAGAGAGCAGCAGCAGCCGAGGAAGGGAGGCGAAGCCGTGCTGGAGGCAGCGGCGATGCCGTGCGGTGCTTTTCGGTCCGGGAGAGCCGTGTCCATCCCTCTCCCTTCTTCTGTTGTGTTCTCTCATTTTTGGTTTGGTTTTTTTTTTTTTTTTTCACGTAGGGGAGAAAAAAATCCAAAAAAAAAAAAAGGTGCTACCCCAAAAACTGCAGACTCCGGCAGCAAAGCAGTGAAAAGGAGTATATAATAATTTATAGGGGAATTCAGCTTCTCGGTCACCTTGGCAAGAGCCTTGTTCAGGAACGGTGGGAAGGTCAGAAAAGGTTGCACGTTCCTCTCTGCAACAGATAAGCCATATATTGATGTATGTACACACGTGTGCGTCTGTCTAGGTCATGTGATTCTGTTATAAATTTTCATCAAGGGAGCTTTTTTCTGTTATTTTTTTCCTTTTATTTCTTTGCTTTAAGTAAAAAAAAAAAGAAATTCCTCTGTTGAATTCCACAGTGTTGTAATTGTACTGAGCTCCAAACTGTTCCGATTTCCCCAGACCACTTAGCTACGGTATATTGCAATAAAATTACTACTTGTATTTGCAGACATTCTTTTTGTGTAATTTTATTTCCCTTCTCCCTTAATATATATGACTTGAACAAATGTTGATAAGAAAAATAAAACCTATGGAAAAAAATTTTAGTACATAAGGCCCTTTTTAAAATATAGTGTCGAATGACATATTGTACATTTCTTCAAAGTCCAATAAACATGTCATAAAATTTAAGTGTAATGCCCATAAGAGCTATTTTTAAATATTTTAAACCTGTGTAATAAAGGAATAAATGTAATAGATTTTTTTCAATAAATCAAGTTTACTGTTTCCACCTAAACCACCATGATGTGAATGTCTTCTTGAAGTTGATTGCAGCGTGATTTCCCCACGACCCTTCTGTTCAGTGGAGCCTGAAGAGTTCATCAGAGGAGCAGTGAAAGCGCTTAAAGGTAATATACACTGTAAAATAATAACCCAAACCCATCAGAGAGAGAACTTCCAGGCCTAGAATCTTTTTTTTTTATTCTCAGTGAGAAACTTGGATGAACCCAACGGTGCAAAAATCCAACCCGGGGACTTCAGTGGCTGGGACTTGGATGAGAAGATCAGGTGGCCACCTTCTCCACCCCAGTGGCAACAGCACCCCAGGAGTCTTCACTTGGCACCACAGCCTTTGCTTTGAGTGATCTTCTCGCCCCAAGACGAATTCAGGAAAAAAAAAAAACATTTCTCCAGCTTTTTGGTGAGCTCCTGAACCCCAGACTCCTGTCTTGGCCCCAGGGTACTGCTGAACGGACCTGCTGGGGGAAGCAACATGGGGGACACTTTGCTCGTCCTCTCCTTATTACCTCCTGTGGGTTTCACTCCAGGGACTCGTGAGAAGACAACAGCTCCTCTGGAAACTGCCATAAGAAATTCCCCCCATCTGCCTGCCAACACCAGCCTCTGCTGCTGGATTTGCATTGCTCCGGTTCTCAGGGGCTTCTTGCAGAGGTCATTCAGTTGGTGCTGCCAGTTCACAGGTTCAGGAAGATGCCTGCACCTCGAAAACGGGCAACACAGCAGGTAGGTACAGTTCAAACATACACACGTGTGCACAAACCCCACCTCTGCACAAAGCTTTGCAATGTCCACACCAAGCTGTGCGTCCCGTCAGCCTCTCCCTTCATTCTTTGGCTGCAATTAGTGGTAGATCTCTGATTAACAGAGATAGAATCATAGAATGGTTTGGGTTGGAAGGCACCTTAAAGATCATC